>VYZT01023686.1:15126-48086 GCA_013400735.1 Pomatostomus ruficeps | reverse complement strand
ATTAGATGCCCCTGGATCTCAGTCTCTCCATTTTAGTGGCACCATGGATACACAAGCCGCCCAGATCTGATTCCAACACAGAGCCTGGCACTTGATTTTGCTCACTGGTGAACAATTTCCCCTTTTTATCCCTAAACATCCCATGGTAAGCCTTGTGCAATCTCCTCCTCTGTGTCCTGTATTGTGTCTGACACCCTCAGGCAGCAACCCCCAGCTGTCTGAGAGATGTTTCAGTATTGACTTGTTGTGATGGTGTTCATGACTGGATGTTGGGGCTGAGGGTCTCCTGGGACAAGCCTGGGAGTGGTCTGGACAGAGTGTCCCTTCCTCTGAGTCCTTAATCTGGGTTTTCACTTGCCCCTGTGCTCCTCTGTGCTTGTGGAGATGGACAACCTTTGATGGGTCAATGGCTCTGTGATGAAAAAGCATGGCAGATTATTACTTGGTCTTCCCCCACCATGTCTCTCTCTGCTTCTTTGAGGACATGCAGAGCAGTTTTTATCACATAACAATCCCAGCTGCACCTTTTTAGCTGTTGTATACCTAGTCTTAATTACTGCATGAGTTTAAAATGTCAGTAGCTTTGGTATTGAGGCTTATATTTCTAGGAAAGCATCTGGGTATCTTGTAGAGGCTATACAGTGATGTGCAGTAAGGATTAAGACTGTGTTTGATCTCTGTATTTTACTAACAGGCAAAGTAAAACTAATTCCAGGATTTCATCAGTTCACTGGGGAGATCCTTCAAATCACCAAAATCCAAACATAGAAAGGTTTCTCATTTTAAAGCCTTAGAATTTTCAAAATGAAAAGAACCATTCAAAATGAAAATGTAAAGAAGACAAAATAAATATTAAATACTTAGAAGATTTTTACATTAAATGCTTAAACCAGCCTGAAGCAAAATACTATGATTTCATTTAGTTGGCTGAAAGTTTTATGATGTTTAATTCCGGTTTTAGAAATACTTTTGTATTCCAAATTAAAATGACCATTATGTTAAGTTCTTTATACAATTTCATTCACTGTTTCTGAGAAGAGCTGGGTGGAAAAATGACACAACAATAGCTGTATAAAAGCTAATTTAACAAAATCCAGCTGTTCCCTGAATTTAGCAGTGGTCTGCATCATTTTGTATGAAATACTGCTTTTTAAATCTGCCTCAAAATAGCACCATAAAAATATGCACAATGAAGCCATTACACAATAAGAAGAAAGATCCAGTAGTCCTGATTTTCAGAGAGGCTGAATATTGCTCTCTCAAAATAGAAATCTATTTTTTAAGGGGTAGGTGCTAAACTTTTGGAGATGATTTTTATTTCAGGAGTCCAGTGGTCATAGGATTAGAAAGGTGTTCTCTGTGGATGTTGAGCAGGCCAGTTTTACGACTCAAACAGCTGCAGAACTGGGCAAGTGAAAGCAGGTGTTCACATGACTTTGCTGCTTCCCCTGCCCCTCCAGATCTGTGCTCTGTATGGGCTCTCTCTGCTCTCACAAAGACTGTGGATGCACAAATATCCCCTCTCACTGCTCCTGCATCCCTAGATTTTCTCCCCCTTGTCAGATCCATTTGTTCTCTGCACTGGTGTCAGCAGCAGCAGGGAGCATTTGGGCAGAGAATGCCTCATTGAAAAGCAGTTGTCGTGGGCTTCATGCTGTTTAATGCTTCCCAGAGATGGTCTCGTCTCCTTTTTAATGCTGCTGCTGTCAGTCATGAGCCAAATGAGTGGTCATGTTAAATGTCAGGGGGGAAACAGGAATCCTAACAAAGACAAAGGCAAACAAATACATCAGGAAACAAAGCCCCAAAGAGAGAAAACAAGTGAGATACTCTTAAAATTGCTAATGAGGAATTGCAGTTGGCCTGTTTTGTATGACAGGACCTATCTGAACTCTGATGTCCTGAAGTTCATGCTGCTGCTCAGCACTCTGTCGGCCTGAAGCACTGAGTGCTCACTGTCCTGGGCCCAAGTGTCAGCTGGAGGAGAACGTGCTGCTGCTTTGTGCTGCTTCTCCATCCCCTGCATGCTCTTGTGAGGCAGCATCCATCCCTGGGCATGAAGAGCATACAAGAGAAACAAAAAATCCCCAGAATCAGGAATTTTCTTACAGCTCTTCTGTTGCTTAGAGACCAAGAATTTTCTCCCAGTGGTCCCCCTTGTCTCTCTGGTGACCAGTGACAGCGCCTGAGGGAATGACCTGAAGTTGTGTCAGGGGCCATTTTGGTTGGATGTTAAAGAAAGGTTCTTCACCCAGAGAGGGGTTGGGCACTGGAACAGTCTCTCAAGGGCAGTGGTCACAGAACCAAGCCTGACAGAGCTCAAGAAGTGTGTGGACAATGCTCTCAGGCACATGGTGTGACTCTTGGGGTGTCCTGTGCCAGGACAGGAGCTGGACTGGATGATCCTTGTGGGTCTTTTCCAACTCAGGACCTTCTATGATTCTGTGATTCACTCACCCATCTCCAGGAAGCAGACAGAGCCTGATGCCTCACTGTAAGGGACAAAGTGCTTCACAATTGCATGAAAATGGACTTGGGCTGGGGAAGGCTGCTGCTGCTTCCTTGTGCTGACACAAAGGCATTTCTCTTTGTGCATACCTGTGTGTGAACACCACATAGCTGAGGAGCTGAAAGACCTTGGCAATGTTTTCTCTCTTCCAAGGTTCAGGGTGTCCTTTCTGGTCATTTCTGGAAAGAAGAAGTTAAGGGAAGAATTTAAATTTAAAAAAGAGATTTTGGAGTTAGCAAAAACCTTTTTTGTGAAAATATAGAAGAGGTTTTGTTTTTGCTCCAGTGAAGGACAAAAATTAATTCCAAAATCTCCCAAGTGGTCATGAAACAGAATTGCTGTGCTCTGGCTCTCTCTTGCCACTGTGCTATGAGGGAATTTTCTATTCAGCTCCTGGTATTTGGAAAATATCTTTTATCTAAACTCACAAAACTTCATATACTTTAAAAACTTGCAGGCTATCTCTGTAGCTGTGTTTGTTATGACTCTCACCCATTTTGAGCCTTTCTAAGGTCTTTGGCTGAGAGTTATTCTGCATCTTGGATATTATAGGTCCACATTCACAAGTTGAAGAAGGTTTTCAAAGCTGAAGTTCAGAAACCAAGGTAAGGCAGGTCTTCACTAAGCAAGCAAGATAAACCAAAATGATGCATTTAAACGGAGTTGCACCTATGTCTTACAGATGAACACTTTTTCTTTTGTGTGTGTGAAATGCATTGCACTTAGGGCCACAGAGCAGGAAAGATGAGCAGAGGTTTTGAATTTTGCTGGATCTAAGGCAAATAGTACCTTAAAATAATGCTACTGGAAATTCTGCTGTGTTTGGAGAAGAGCAGAATAGAAATAAGAGATGCAAAAGACTAAGGAAGAGCTAAAACTGGTTTTGTTTGATTCTACCAGAGGTTTGGGCTTTCTTCACAAACCTCCTTAGCCTACACAAAACAGGATGCTGTATGTTTCTATAAGCATGCAACAGAAAAGTGTTCATGTCTACCCGTCCAAACACTCTGATTGAATAGGCGGAACTGGTTGCTGGAATGACTGGGCAAAAAAACAATAATAGAAATTTGCTGATGATACACTCCAATTTACACAAGGGAAGAAACAAAATATAACTTTTGTGACACCAGACAATAATCTGTATTCCAGTCACTGGCTGAAATGGTAAAATAAGAAAGAGGGAACTGGAACAGAAGGAAGGAGCTGTTAGTGACATCCTAACACTGAAACACTGAGACTGGTTGGGAGAATTTTTCCTTGAATAGGGACAGTTGGGACAACTCAAATCAAATGAAGATATCTGGCACCCAGGAATACTCCTTTCTTACCCTATTGTACTGCTGGTGCAATAACTAGAGCTAAAGGAGGTTGATCCCTGCATCAATCCCAGCTTTGCAGCAGGAGCCTAAGCTTCTGCCTGGAAGTGACAAGCTCAGTACCTTGTGTCCTCTAGTCACCTCTTTCATAATCCCATCCCTCCCTTTGCTCAGCAAACAGCAGAGATGAAATCGGAAGGAGTTCTGCCTGAAAATAAAATAGTCATGCTGTCTGAGTCATGACTTGGAGAGCATTTTTTTGAAAAAATCCCCAAGCTGGACCAAGTTGTTTGTGAGCAAAATGGCAAGCACCAGTCAGCTCTCACCTCCTGCCCCCAGCCTTCTGGAGAGAGACTCACAGAGTGAAGTGGTGGTCTGGAGTACTGCACAGCTCTGGTGTTTTCTATCTTCACTCTGAGACCTAGTGAAACACTGGCTTGGCTAAATGATCTGCAAAATGAGGAAGATTGTGGAAACTCACTTCCTGACTTTTCCACGAGCTCTGCATTGCATGTGCTGCTAGGCTGCAAAATTTTGTATCCCATATGAAGTAAAAGTTTGAGGGCACAAAAAAAGATTCAGACCCCTGCTGGGTCATACAACCAAGATTAGCTCAAGGGATGACTATCTCAGCATAGCCAGTAGTCACTCGGCTGGCTGAGCTCTGACACATTGATACAAATACTGCAAACACAAAGGTTTGGAACACTGGATAAATAATTTTTTAGGTTTTTTTATCATGAGAACAATTTCAAAAATAATTAACAGCAAGTAAGCAAGGTCCTCACAGTCATGGAACATACAGTGAGATAATCAAGTTTAAAATAAAGTTGCCAGGAAATGAGTAAGTACTGCCATACATCTGTGAAACTCAATTGTTAGTTTTCTGCAAGGTAATGTTATAAACCATAATGTACAGCTAGAAATTGCTGTTGACTATATTATGCAGGGTATAGATTAATTCCTCTCCAGTTTACCAGGTTTAATTTATCTTTTAGCCAGCAGTTATTCCATGTTACTTAGGGATCGTCTAACTCCCACATACTGCTAGAAAGTGCAACTCTAATATATCATAGTTTCTCATAAAAAAATCATCCTTCATAGAAAGGCAGTTCTGAAGATGAACTGTCTGAAGACATTCTGTGAAATGAAAAAGCAGTCTTATAGAGCTAATAATAGTTTTTCTGAACTTGATGAAAAAGCCATTAATATCTTTCTTCATTCAAAAGCAATTCTTACCCTATTAAACACTGGAGAATCTAATTTTCTTTAGCTAAACTGTGACTTTCCTACCTAGAACAACTTATGTGAAATCACATACAATATCACAAATTGTATTTGCAGCTCTTCTAGCTCTTGGATATCTATAAAGATGGTGATCCCAAGAAAGTGTCATATTTGCAATATTCATTCAAGTGTGGGTAAGAAAATATTTAAGTAAATGCACTTAAGTTTCATTCTGCTACACTTGGTTTAGCCTGATACTGGCTCTGAAGAGAATTATTTTAAAGACTAAGCTAGTTTCTTAATTTGTTCCATTTTAAGTGAATGAATTTAACTCTCATGAGCTAGAGGCAAAATCATCAATGGTAGTTTTAAGAGATCCTTTACCAGGTAAACGCAATGGGAAAGGTCCTGCTCTTGTCAGGGTTTAGGCTTCAAGAATGTTACTGCCAGATGGAATGATGAACCAGACTGAGACCTCTTCCAGCTGCATGTTGGTGGGAATGTGTATTTTTTTTTTTGGTACAATTTCTCAGAGAAGGAAAGAGCTCAGGGAGGAAAGTTCATTACTTAGAAGTGCAGATCCATTAAGATGCATTTTGTAAAGGGTTTTGTAAAGGGCACACCTTTCCCGGTGTCCTTGCAGGGATCTTCAACTCAGAAAGCATCCCAGAACTCAAAACGCTGAAGATATCAAAATCCTGGGAATGGACCCTAAACAGAGCATCACCTGAGTTTTACCATCCTGAGTTTTAGAGTACCTCTCTCTTCCTTCAAGGAGTATGCTTGGTGTTTTTTTGCTTGAAAGTGGAGACCCATCTGAGAGGTCGTCCCCCTGCAAGGCCTGCTAGGAAGGAGACACAAAGGAAAACATGGAGGGACAGTGAAGCAGGAATGCTTCACTGAAGGGATAGGGAAGAACCAATGAAATCATTCAAAATGAAAGTAAAATCCCTCCAAGATCCTCCCAAATTGTTCTTTCAATTTCTGATGGGAAAGGTTTATCATGCCCAGGAGGACCTTGCTTTAGCACCAGTGTCTTCAAAGAAAAAGACAGCAATACAGATTCAGCTGTTGCACTGGATTTCCTTTAATTTCCAGAGTACCTTAGACAGACTGAGACAGGATTCATGATTTCCTTTCCTTTGTTACTGAAAGAACAAAACAAATAAAAAACCAGAAAGTTGAAAGTCAAAAAAATCCTTTGTTATTGATAACTTACTTTTTAACACTGCATGTGCTTGTAGCTGGTGTGTCATGTGCTTTATTAGGATTTTCAGCCTTCATGTTATTGTTGGATCTTCTTTAGAAAAGATGCAGCTTAAAGGCTGGTGTTGCTGAAGGCTTATACTGGCATAGTAATTGAGAAACTAAATGGAAAACACACTTCTATTGCAGGACATCCATGTGATGAAATGAAAAGAAAAATACTTAGTGGTTTTAAAGTCATGTCATCAGAAGATAGCACAGAAAGCATGAGTGAGGGTGTTTGCCTGATTACAATTTTTCATGCAGGCACATGGGATCCCTAACCTCCTGTATTTAATTATAAATGTAATGAACGCATTTGCTAGAATAAACCTTGAACTAAAATAGATATTTGATATTGCAATTATATAAAATATCACACAGAAATGATGATTTTGCCATTCAAGATACATATCAGAAGATTATTTACTTTCTTAAATCTTTTTTCTTATTTGCCAAATTTCATTTCTGATAAATTATCATGTCTATTAACTTAGGATTTAGATTCCCAGGAAAAAAATCTATTTCCCATTAATTAATCACGTGACCATGGGATATTTGTTTTCTGTATTGTTTTAGAGAGAAAAATTTCACATCTTTGTGTGTTGTAGAATCAGAATGATTTTTTTTTTTAAAGTCCTTTTCTTGAATAATGCTACGTGAGGAAGGCAAAGCCTTTACTGGCCAGAGCAGTTTTACACAGAGATCTGACAGTAAGCACGGTGTCATACAAAATGTTTTTCCAGTAAATTCCAGACTGAAGTTTCTTCTATTTTTTTCTTAGGGCTCTGTGTAAGGCATTGAAACTGTCTGAGGAAAAGTCGCTGTGCAAACAAGCATTTGATGGGCAGACTGCATCAGATGGACCATGCATGTGATGGTCCTTTTGCTGTTTCAGAGTATGAAATGTTTTCATGTACATCACTCTGAAAGAAAGATGGCTGTCTGGCTGCTGGGCTACAAATGGCTCCTGGGAAGCAGAAAAAGGAGTGAACAAATAATTGAAATGGTTCCTTAAGTCTTCCAGGAGACCGAAATAAAATAAATAAAAGCTCTGAATGAAGAATGTGTACATGTGTATATATTTTTTCCTTCCAAATAACAGAAAAACTATATTATCTTTTACTTGCTGATCTTTCTTAATCCAGTAACAGAAACTGCTGATATTATTACTCTTAAGGAAGAATTAATTCATTACAAAAACAAACAAAAAATTAATCTCTAAAGCAGATGTATTCAAAAATACATATATTTCTACATCAAGGTGGAACTGTAATTACTGCTTTCAGATTTGAGCTACAAAATTAATTTGGAGACCGTTGTATATTTTTTGTTTGTGGAATACTGATAGAGCAAAATCACTTAAGTGTTCTGGCTGAGTGTATTTATACAAATAGCAAGAAGCAGAAATGCACTTTTGTCAACCAACTGAGGATAGAAAATTGTCTCTATATGATACACATTTCTTGAGAAAGAGCCAATGTTCCAACTCAGTTGAGAGAAAATCCTTATAGACAATTGATGGGTTAAGCTTCTCTAGCTTTCCGAGACTTCAGTCATACATGTCAATTGTAGGTTTTCTGTTTTGTTTCCCCATGACCATTATCAGTAGAGAAGTAGAAACAGAAATTTTAAGAAAGCCGCTTGTAGTGAAATTTGATTTAGAAGGTAATGGAAGCTGTATGAATATACATTGTAGGAAGTCTGAGACAGCAACTTCAGAAAAAAAGGGAGACTACTTTAAAAAATCCCATATATTTTAGGTATTCTATTCCAAATAGTCACTTATGTGAAGACAAGAAGGGGGAGAAATAGCCAGAAAATACATTTTGTCATGCTATTGGAGTTTGGCTTTGGTGAGTTTTAGAGGAACACACTGCTTCTTCTTTGCTAAGCACTGTGAAAATAACCATGGTCCTTGCATTGGAGTCATCTCACACCACATGACCTTATTCTGGTGATGGATGTTCAGTTTAGCATTGTTCCAGAGAATGAGTAATACAGCATGCCAGTCTGGAAGAAATATTAATGCTACTATAAGTCCCACTGGAGAATGTCTCCTGTGAATATATAACAGACATATTTATGTTGTGCACTATTTTGCCTTAAAAAATTGTCTCCTCCAAATCTCTGCATGGGCATTTGTCTGGGCAACAAACCTTGTTCTGTGCAAATAATTCTCTTCACTGCAGCACTATGAGCAAGATTTCTGCTTTGCAAAGCTGAGCTATATGAAAAAGTGCAGAATAAATTGCAAGTCATAGATCAGTTTAATTTAAAGGAAAACAATACCTTTATATTTTTCTATTCTTGTGACAATTGTAGAAACTGAATTGATTTAAATGGGTTAGAAGGTCCACATAGTAATGAGTAAATGTCCATGTAATCAACAAGTAAAGAAGACATGTATGTGGTCCTAATGTTGTTTATAACAACATAATTCATACAAAATGTATGAGGTGTGACTTCACAGGTGCTTTTTTTTTGACGTCTGATTTGGTATAAGGTTTTGCTGAAGACGAAGAAATTACTTGTTATTCTCATTTGAGATTTCTTTGCAAGTCAGAATCAATAAAATCATCATCATTGCTGTCTGTTTTTTGGTAGCTGTCTTCTGCACTGAATATTAAAGAGCTTTCAGACTGACAAAAAAAATAGTAGAATAGTGAGAAAATTCTTTTATATTTTACTCAAACATGATGATGACGATGATTTGTCAGAAAAAGCAGGCTTATTGTTAGAGGATTATGACAAATGATAAAAATGTCTTCAAACTGAAGGATTAAGACAAATGATTAGAATACTTTAGCTTTCATTGCCTTTTCAATATTTTATGTCTTATTTTTCACACCTTTTCAGAGACACTTTGACTCCAAGCACTTTCTACCTTGCTTCTTATACACATAAGACCTGCACTTGCGAAGATTGCATGGTATTTTCCCCTGGCTGGCCAGATTTCTAGGACTTTTTGACTAAAACCAGTTGTTGGAAGACAGTTTTACCACACTGACACCTTATTTTCATTCTCCAGCTCAGCAGCTGAACACTGTTTACTTTCTAGATAATCTTGATTACGCTTGTTCCATGTCAGCAATTGCTATTCTAGTTCTGTTTTAAGAAGCATAAAAATGGAACACTTTGATGTTTTGCCAGTCCTAATGAAGTAAACTTTAATTCTAGACAGACAGGAATTAAAAATGAAGAAAGAATTTTCTTGCTGTTGTCTACATGCTAACAGCACAACATTAAATTTAGGAAGAAGTACAGAGGAGCATTATAATATCAATTTTATAGCAGTCCATTTGGCAGTCTCCAGCTTTGTTTTGTCCAGCTTGTGACCCCTGAGGACAATTGCATAGCCTGCTGGTTGGAATATAGTGTTTAAAAAAAGCTTCTGCTGAACCTCAGGGGTTTTATTAAAGAAAATCCTGATTTGGGATCACTGATAACTTCATAGCTTGCTTTGCTACAGATTTTAAAAATTTTCAAGCTTCTGCTGTGATCTGTAATTTAATAAGGGAGGCAGAATGAAGGCCTACAGCACCTCCATCATGCCTGTTTCCATTAGAAATATCAGTGCCTGTTGGAAGGGATAACTGGAGCCATGTCTTATTCATCCATTAAACGGAACTCACCAGCAATTGTTCTAGCCAGTGGGCTGTAAGGAAAGAAACAACATCCACAGGTTAACCCTCCCTTCTGCCTGCTGGACTGTGGTTCCTTAGGTACTGAAACTCAGATTTAGTATTATGCATCAACAAACAACTGTATTTATTCAACTGTAGAAAGGGGAGCAGTGTAGACACTAAGATGAGGAACAATGACTCTTTAGGATTTTCAGGATGCGATCAAGTGGTTTCTGAAGGGCTCCAAGACAAGAACAATGTACTATATAGATTCTGAGCTCAAGCATATCTGTTAATAGTGAAAATATAAATGCTTTGCAACAAAAGCATCATCATTGTCTTCTTATTTTGGGTGTAGGAGGAAGAAATTACCAAATCACACCATACCATATCTTCAGTATATTGCCAGCAATCAAACAGACTATGTCTTTTTCTTCTTTCTGAGACAGGGGTAGTACTAAGAAGATGTGAAGAGCGGGAAGGACCTATTAGATTTGCTGTTTTCTTGAAACTTAAAATGATACAATATGCAAAGCCCAGGAATGCTTAAATTGAACTTCAGCCAGCCATCATTGTTAAATGTTGATTGCTCATAATCAGTATGAGTGAAGATCAATCTTTGATGAAATTCTCCGCAGTGAATTAAATATCACTTTCCTAGTATTCTTGGATAGGAAGAAATGAGGGAGGACTCTCAGGCATATTGATTAGCTGTATAACAGGAACTGGCCAATCTAAAAAAAATTACTCTGATAGTAATCCCAATGACACAAAGAACAAATGGAAACAGCATGAAGATACCAAAGGAGCATTTCCTTATGGCTTAGTTGCCTCTTTGCTTGGTGTCTAAGCAACCTTACATTCAAATATTTTTTAAAAATGTATGTGGTTAATCAAGTGAAGAATAGACTCTATTAACCTTAGAGGTCTATGGAGAAAAGGTGTTCAAACGTTTTCATTCAAGGGCTTTTCAGCACTATAAATGAATTAATATGAATATGTTGCTACAGATGCCTTTGTCTTGCTACCTCTTAGCCTGTGTCTGCTATGCAGAAGAAGCAAACCTTTCTTACATTAGTGATGAAGGATGAGTGAACCTTATTTTAAATTTTTCTACCTCTTTGAAGCAACTCAGGCTTGTTTAGGGGCATGCTTTGAATCTTTGAGGCAGAGCAGAAGTGTTGTAAGTGCCATCTTCTCTTCCTGTACACTGTGAGGAAACATTTACCAGCAGTGGGTGATTTTCCATGCTTGCTAATACTCACAGGTACATCAGTGACCCATGGTTTTGGGGGTCAGAGGGACAGCTGTAATGGTATGTCAGGCTCTTGGGTTCTTCCATTTACAGTAAAAGTCATTGCACTGGAGGAATCCTTTCCAACATACATCTTCACAGTCGTGCATTACACGTAGATATTAATATGTACAAATATATATATACACACACAGTCATGCACTACCACAGGGAGAAGCTCACTTTTGAGGCACCCCTCTTCCAGTCTGCCTAGCTGTTACAGTTAAATGCATTAGTTCTATGATACTTACAACAGTTGATGAAATGGTTCTTCCAGTAGAGCTGCAGAAATGCTGGGCAATGATTTCACAGCTGCATTTCCCTGACAAGTTAATCACAACACTCCCTCCTTTCCTGCCTCCCTCCAGCACTGCCTGATATTAGTAACAGGACATATCGAATGACTATCTGGTAACTAGAGTTTGAACTCTTCTGCTTGACTAATTTATTAGCTAATATCATATGAAATCTGATGTTAATATGTCCTAAAGGCTAATCTATTCAGTTTGCAATGCATAGATTTTAATAGTCTAGTGTGCTTTGGTAATCAGACGGAATTACGTGCTTATGGCTTGTAGTTTGAGCAATTAAAAAAGATTGGCTTTCATTGTTCATTTCAAGGTTGTTGTAGCATTTATGGAAAGGGGTCTATAATTTCAGTGTTATGTGGATCTTTTATAAGTCACTGGTCTCTTTTAAGTAAACTACTACGTGTCCCACATAGTTTAGGATGAACAAACAGCCTAGTCCCAAACTGTTAGCAGCATAGTAGAAGTGAAAAGATTGCTAATGCCTGACACCTTTTTTTCTCAGTTGCTGCTTCTTTATTCAACTCAAGTGTAAAAGTCAGAATTTAGAGAAAACTGAGATGTGAGAAAAGAAATAGGAGATATGGAGTATGTTTAAGTCATATCAGGGTTACTGATTGGCTTTTTAGCATCATTCAGGGAGCTTATACTAAATTGCTTATCCACCACTAACTTCATTTCCAAAACACAATTCCCACTCCTTAATAGTGCCATTCATATGTTGCTTCTAGGCATCATTTTGCCTTAAATAGTACAAAATTACACTTTGAACTGGTTTAATTTTACAAGGAAATCTAGATTGCTCTGTGCAGTTTTCTTATCTTCATTCAGTCATTTTTAGGTGCCGCCAAAATTTTATAACATTTAAATGATAAGTTTATTTCTACTCAGATCACAAAAATATCATTTTGGGGAGCCTCAGGTTTAATCTCACTCCCAGGAGAACCCTGCTATAATGAAGTCCATGAAATGATTGATGATTACTTTAAGGATCTGTCTAGTAGGTCGATTTTAATATATGTGAAATATACTTTGCTGACCCCACTCTAATTCACTGTTATCAGAATGTATGTGGCACCAAGGCAAATAGTTTACAAAGTCTATCACATTTACACTGTTACTTTTATTGACCCAACTTGTAGTCTCCTGAAGGAATTAAATCAAACAGGTTTGACAAAATCTGTTTTCTGTAAGACCATGCTGACGGACATCTATTACATTTTGTTCCTTTTAAGGTTTTCGTTGAGCAAGAGAAGGGAAGACCTTTCAGCTACTTTACAGAAAGATCATTTTCCTGTAAGAGAAACTATCCAGGCAGAAATCTCCAGGCAATTTGGACTCTTTGCACCATGTATCCATGAGACAAAAAAGTGAAGCACACAGGCTGCTGCAGTCATGGCCAGTATGCAAGGATCCAAGCTGATTGGAATTTGAAACAGAAAATGTTCAAGTCCTAATTATCTTTAATCAAATGGACTAATCTGGAGATCAGACCAAAGTACTGAGAATCCTATTAAAGTCATCAGGCGTCATGAGTGGCCGATACTCCTGACAGGCCTATTCAAGACAAGCCTGGAGACTGATCAGCTCAAACTTATTTAGCTTGAAGAGTTATTCTCACGAGGAAGACTAATGTGAGGTTCGGGAGAAGATGCTACACTACTTCCACAAAAAAAATGCGGTTTTGTCTCCCATAAATATGATGATACAATAACTGAAGAATTGCTTCAAACTTCAAAGCACTAGCAAAACTATTAAATGAACACAGCAGAAAAGAGAAATCTAAAATCAGATTAAGTGATGGATAAAGGTTGTTTGAGAAAAAACTTTAGGACAGGTTTTTCCCATTATTTTGCGCTACACTTTATACTTATGAAGAGTAGGGAGTGCCATAAGATGGCTTAATTTCAGGATACAGGGCTACAGACCTGTTCAGTAGTACAAGAGTCAACTCCTGATGCTCCCAGGCATCTCCAAGACCATAAATACTGCACAGCATAAAGGACAGGCCACAGATGGCATCAGCCATGGTATGACACATTACTACTTCTATATTCATGTCTCTCCAATGATTTTTCAATCCAGGGACAGAAGGAAATGAGGGTATAACATACAAATGAAAGAGTAGGGTAAGCGCACTGTCGGTGTCTGGACCACTGTGTTCAGTCACCCAAACACATTCAGCACCTAATACTGTGTTTGGTACATAAGCAAATCTGCTTCTCCAGGTAAGGTCTTTCAGTGCCAGGAATTCTTCTGAAGTACAATTTTCCCATGCTTTAAATTTCTACCTACTCTCTTAAAGTCCCAAACACAGCTCTCCAAAAGACCTTCTTGACAAGAGGGCACCTTAATGTTCCTACATTTAGGAACTGTTCAATTAAATTATATCGCTTTCTGGGGTCCGCAATATTGCCTGGATTTCTGCGGTGCAATCTATCCAGCGCCCTGGTCAGATAAGCACTTCGCTGCTCGAAGCAGTGCTATCTCTTTGCTTATCTATTTACCTAGGTTTTGCCTCCGCCGTGTAAAGCAGAGAACCTGATGTTAATAAAGCAGGTAGAGGTAAAGAAGAGAGAACGGACTCTTTGATAGCAGTACCCAGACTTTTATTGCTCCTTCAGAATACGGGGCTATCAGAGAGACCCCGAGGGGTGGTTACACAGGGATTTATAGGGAAAGGGAAGGGGTAGTCATAAGCTGAGGTCCAGGGTTCTTATCAAATCACAGATTGACGGGGGATGACAGTTTTCCAATGAGTTCTGGGCAAGGGCGGAACATATTTGCATTAACCTATAAACGTTACAGAACAGCAGAGGTTTCTGGCAATTGCTGAATAGTAATATAGTGTGATGAATATTAAAATAACAGAGGTGGAACAAAATCTATGATTGACAGGGTTAAAACATGGCAGCTAGGGTATTTCCCCTAGCTCACTGCCACAAAATTAAAAATGTTGATGAACATCTGTTTCCTACCTTAATACACTGTGCATTGGACAGCCTGTGGTTGAAAAGTGACTACAGAAATTAGGTTCTGAAACCTGCAGAAAAGATCAGCTGTGAAATGTGAATAATCAGATTGTAAGTAAGTCTAAATTTGGCAGAGACTTCATGACTACAGGCTCACAAGCTCCTTGCCTGGCAAAAGGGACATAATATCTGAGTTTCATTCCCTCTGTAAGAACTTTATAGTGCTTTTACTTTTTTCCAGAAATTGTTTTTGATGCTTGTGATTCAACAATTTTTTCTAAACTAAGCGAATTCCAAAGATTTCAGCCCAGATTCACTGACAGAGTGTATCTCAGTTCTCCCAAAATACTTGCTAAGTGCTATGGAGCCGTGCAAACCCACTTGCCAAAAACCTAAATCAGTAGAGTTTGATGAACTTCTTCAGGTTCAACCACCTCACCTTCATTGCATGAAGAACCAGAGCACATCAGGAGGCAGAGAAGCGAGCAATGAAAAGAAGAGTAGAATGTTCTCCTCTTGCCTATGTTGCTACAAATCTAAAGAATTCATTTTTTTTCTTCTTTTTTATTGACTAGGTCAGTGCTGTTGAGTAAAATAACTTCCCCATATTGCTTCACTGATCACTTTAAAACCCACATCAAAGGATTGCTGTTCTTGTGATAGTTCCTCTTAGAAAAACTTCTCTTCATAGACAAGGAAAATATTTAATTGAAATTATGTGTTTTAGTTCCTTTTGTAATAGCTCAGTGGTACAGCAGGCAAGATTTAATCAGCACACCCAGTGAACTGTTTTCATTAGACCATAGGCAAATCTCCGAGTTTATTTATCTTCTATGTTTATGGAAATCAGTGCATCTTTAAAGCATGTCTACATATTCCATAGCAAAATTCCTTGCTCTTTTTAGGGTCTTTAAGTTCCTGTTTGGGTCTCTAAAGTTTCTGCAAAGATAATGGACTGGCAAGTTGCTGTGCTGTTGTGCATGCCAGCTAAACGTGCCAGGATTTGAATTGAGTGCTTAAATCTCACGTCTGTAAATGCCCTTTGCAAACTTCAGCATTGGGAGATTTGTTGCTGCAGTTACAATACTCTGGGATAGTGTTTACTTAGAACAAAACACCCTGGAGGAAAGAAATGTGCTTTTATCTAGTCTGGAGCAAGAGCTGGATTGTGCTTTGGATGCTCTCTGTGCAGGGGAGCTGGCAGCCAGGGCTGGCCCGTGCAAGCCAGGCCTCACTGGTGGCATCAGGAGGCATGGTCCCATACAAAGCACCCCAGCACATATGCAGAACATTATTTTGCTCACTTCTGGGGTAAACGCTTGCAGGAGCTTATGCAAGTCAAGAAAAGGCATGAGTTTTTTTGCCAGCGTGGTCTGTTGCATGGAGTTTGGTAAAATATTCAGAGCACAAGTATCAAAGTGTTAACAAGATCGTACCAATAGGCAATTAACAGTAAATTTTAGTAATAAAGACTCCAAATTGCTTTGGTCGACTGCCAGAGTCACTGCTGAACACACTTAATTTTATTTTTTTTTTTAATTAAATAAAAAACCAAGAGAAATAGTGCTGAAAATGAAAAGCTTTAATAATAATAATAATGCACTAACTGGTTAGCTGTAAGTAATCGTTCTAAAGAAAACTCCACGTTTGACAAACTTTTGTGTGAGACAGAAGCACTTTGGGGTCAGGGCAAGGGAAGAGATTTATTTATTGAAAGCAACAGTTGTGGCAACAGCTGTGGGGAAGGTTTGATCCCACTGCTTGTTCTGAAAGCTAATTCGTTAGAGGGATCAGAAAAGCATGTCAGAGATTAAAATACATCTTTCTTTTCTGCTGCTGATCCTCACTTGCATTCTTTTTTCCTGGAGGGGAAGGCCCAGCATGAAGTCACACTATTTTCACTCCTGCACCAGTACAGCTGAAGCAGTAACCTCCAGGCAGCTGTAGGGGAGGGTCACATGGCACAGCACCTTCTCTGTGGACACCCCTGATGTGAAGACACCTGGACAGGTGACAATTGCAAATAGATAGTAAAGAAATATGACACCATTTATAGCAAACTTTTTTTTTTTTTTTTAAAGTTATCGATATTTTTCTTTCTTTTCATCATCTCTGTCTCTCTTCCTTGGTTTGAACATATTTGTTTGAAACTGATTTGGCCCACAGTTTTCAGTCTGGTCTAAGGTTTGTTCTTTCATTCCAATGTTATATTTAATTGCCTTTCTCTCTCTCCATATTAGATATATTTATTGTGTCTTTCTGGCTTCATTTCTGTTTCTTGACTCTAGCTTGCCTCTTTCTTGTCTTGCAGCTTTTGTTCCACTCAGTCTTCTCTCACTGCACATTTTCAATTTTCTACAAGGAAGGACTGCCATGAGGGGAAAAATCTTTACTTTGTCAAGGATCCTTTTCTTTTAGCAGCATTAACAGCATAAAATATTGTTTATCACAGAGAGATGAAAAACAATTTCTTTTCCACCAGGCTGTGTAACCTGGAGAGGATTGGATTTTTATTCTCTTCCCCATTCCTCTTACAGATATTTCCATAAAAGTTCTTGGCTTTTATTTCAATAATCAGGAAAGCTCTAACCTACATCAGCTTTGTAGCATTAGCACTGGAAAACGGTAACATTTGTTTTATTATAACAGCATGGGAACCCCTTGCTGATTTCTGACTGAAGTTTTTGTTCCTTTCCTGTTGAGGAAGGAACAAAAATTAAACAATGTGTTGGCACCGTTTCTCTTGCTCAAACCTTCCTCACTTGTTCGAGAACTGAGAGACAGCCTGTGACTCTCCATTCCTCAAACCAGCACAGCTTCAGGCAGCTACATAAACATGTTCAGAGCTCAGTCATTGCACAAAACAGTAAGTCTCAATTAGTGTTTCTTTTTGTCAAAACCTTCTTTGCTCAGTGAACAGTCTGTGTTATAAATCACGAGGAGTAGACTACCCCCAGATTTGGCTCCACTTCTCCTGGATGTTGATAAAAAACTAACAAACACCAAACAACAAGGACATCTGTTGGTTTGAGTCTGTGCTAAATGGTTGCTAACTCCAGGTGAAGTCCTAATACTTTCTACATATGGATGTCTTTCTTCCCATCTCTACAATATTTCACACTAAGTACTATCATGTCTAATCTCCTTTAGACTAAAAAATTAAAAAAGGGTTATATAATTTTCGATATTTGAATGTATTTTTATTCCTATAAGTTACTGACATATAGTTCGCATCAGGATAGTTTGTTACAAGAGCTGAGGAGTAGTTTAAAACCGCAAAACAACAATGAAACTGTTGTGATGTGTGCTATGACCAGGTTTGGGTTTTTCCCATGGCCAGGCACTGCCATCTCCCCCCTTCCTCCTCCCATATTTGGTTTCTCCCCCTGGAAGGTTCTGTATCCCCCAATCCAGTGCAAGCCTGCCAAATTCAAACCCTGCATACCTACACCATATGGTGTTTTGTATCGTCCCCTGCCCACTTGCGATGGTATGTATGTTACTGTAAAGCGCCGTGCTGGTGCTTCCCCAGCATGGATCCGGTGCCCGAATAAACCACCTTGGGAAGCCCCTCCTCCTCATCTCGCCTTCCTCGATGCGCCTGTACTACCGGTGGATTAGGTGAACCCCTGCAGGACCTTCGCCAGCCCTCCCGCACCCCGAACAACCCCTGAAACTGCGGGCAGGTGCCCGGTACCTTTGCCAGTGGTACCATGGCATGAAACTATCTGAGAAGGTTTGTAGGTTTGCTCCCACAAACAGCAGAGGTGACAGGCACTCCACCACAGTGTACCAAGCTCCCATTCTGCAGCAGTGATAAGGGGTTTCAGATCATTAGCCATGGTGGTGGTTAGGTGCCAAGTGTCCACCAAAGATGCCCCATTACTTCCTTCCTCAGTTGGACAGGGGAGAGAAAATATAATCAAAGGGATGTGGGCTGAGATAAGGTCAGGAGAGATCATTCAGCAATTACTGTCATGGGCAAAACAAACTTGACTTGAGGAAACTAGCTTAATTTGATACCAAAAGAATCAGAGTAGGGTAATGGGAAATAAAAAACCAAATATTTAAACCAACTTTCCCCCACCCTTCCCTTCTTCCTGGACTAAACTTCAATCCTGATTTTCTCTACATCCTCTGCTCAGAGGCACAGGGGGACAGGGAATGGGGGGCTGTGTTTATTTCATCACCCATTGTCTCTGCTGTTCCATCTGGCTCACGGGGAGGACTCCTCACACTCTGACCCTGCTCCAGTGTGGGGTCTCTCCCACAGGAGATGCTCCTCCATGTACTTCTCCAGCATGAGTCCTTACCACAGGCTGCAGTACTTCATGAACTGCCTCAGTGGGGGACTTTTCCATGGGGTTCAGTTCTTCAGGAACAGGCTGCTCCAGTAAGAGTCCCTCACAGGGTTACAAATCCTGTCAGAAAACCTGCTCCAGCAGGGGCTCCTCTCTGCACAGGGCCATAGGTCCTTTCAGGAGCAACTCCATTGCAGGCTTCCCATGGGGTCATAGTCTCCTTTGGGCATCCACCTGTTCCACAGGCTGAAGGTGGTTCTCTGCTCTGGTGCCTGGAAAAGCTCTTCCCTCACTTTCTTCACTGCCCTGGTGTTTGCAGAGCCGTTTCTCACATATTTTCACTCTTCTCTCTGGCTGCTGTTACACTCGAGTTTTTTCCCCGCTTCTTGAAGACATTACCCTGAGGCTCTACCACTGTTTCTGATGGGCTTGGCCTTGGCCAGTGGAGTGTCCGTCCTGGAGCTGGCTGGCATTGGCTCTGTCAGACATGGGGGAAGCTTCTGGCAGCTTCTCACAGAAGCCACCCCTGTAACTCCCCTGACCCTAAACCTGGCCATGCAAACCCAATACAGTCATAGCATCTTGCAGGACCTTCAAGTAACAGAAATACACGTGAGAGCAGAGCTGTACAGGTTGTGTTACAAAGACCTCAGTTGAAGGTTTTTACATAAGATTTGCTTCTAAATATTGCAAAATACTACAAAGTTTAGAAGAGATGTGTTTTTAATGCAGAAGTCTCCTAAAAGCAAGGTAGAATCAATCTGTGGAGGATGCTACAGAATTCCTAGGAGGCTTACTAAGGATGACACTCTTAGCTATAGCTGAGTTTCCTTTGCACCTGTATGGCACAGGTGACAGTCTTGACTCAGTGTAAGTTTAATGGGAATAGAAATGCCTCACACAGCAAAGTGTTAGAGCTGTTTCAGACATATGAAATGGCCTGACTAGGTTTCTGAGAAGAGAGGCATTATGTTCCTTTCAAAAGGAGAAATGTTCCAGAGGTGAAAAAAACAATGTTGAAGTGGCTTGCTTTGAATGTTATTTTTACTTTTCCTTAAAAAGCAACATATGGGAGATTTGCAACAGAGGAAGGTTTGGGAAAAAACCAAACAATTCACATTTGGTAAAAGATTTAGTCAATACTACACATGATTCCCAGACGACCTCATTTTAGAAAAACACTGCTTCTTGTATATCAAGTGAGTATGGGCAGAATGCAGTGCTATTTGTACTAAAGAAGCTTTAAGGTCTATTGTTTTGACATCTAAATGCACTTCAGCCCTTTCAAAATTCTCAGGGCATTTAACAGACTGCATGTAATGCTCTATGGTATAGTTGCGTAAACTGCCTCCATGAAGTATTTACAAGCCTTCTGCAGTCAAAATTCTTCATCAAATCTCATTTCCTTCTCAGTATTTCATGCTATAACCAGATAAAGGCATTGAAACTGTTTAAGGGCTGGAACTTGTTCCTCTACAACAACATCACATAAAATGAAGTGTGAAAGGAATAGGAAGTAAGCCTGAGGATCAAAGAGAAATCTGTGGTTTAGAGCAGGGAAAGCTACTAAAAGTAATGCATGCAGCTAGTGTTGGATTGATATTCAGCTATGGCCATGTTGTAGACAAGAAAAACATCCATGTTTTGCCAGCATTGACACCTAGGTCTCTGTTTTTCTCTCTGTGTTTGCAGACCAGCCATAAGACCTTACTTTGAAACATAAAACACCTTGGACAAGAGCTTCAGAAAGGAGACAATTTCCACAGATTCTTGCTTGGTATACCTTAGCCAGGCTGTGTTTCAGAGATAACTACTCACTCAACACTATCTGCAATTACAGTTCCTTTACATATTCATTCTGGGAATTCTAGATTAATTTGTCTCAAATTACAAGTCCAGTTTAAAAAAATATTCTAAAAGCAGTGACAGGTGCCACAAAAAATAAGCTCCCAACCAAACTCCACCAAAAGCCCTCCTCAGAGATAAAGGCACCAGCTGGGATGAAATTTCAAAATTATGTTTACATGGAGTGACTTGATGATGCGCAAATGTGTGTATACATGTAAGAAAGCCTTTTGAAAGCTTTTAAATTAGTTTAATGGTATTTTCTGGTTTTAACAGAATGCCAGTTTCTCAACATGAAGGGCAATTGCAGGGTATTTAATATGCACTTGCACTGTTTTGTATAGAACTTATTTTTCAGTCCGTTAATAAGATATGTTTACATTTATAAAGATTGCTACAACTTTTTCTAGACTTCAGGTTGTTTGTCTTGAACCATTTCTCCGTCTTCTCTCCCCAGTATTTTAACGACTTCATTGACTCATGTGAGGTCTTTCATCAGCTGTCTACATAATGTATGTGTCTGACCTCCTTATTCCTGCCTTTCCCCACCTGCATACCCGATCTGTCAGTGTTAAAGGTTGCAATTTAAAATAATAAACCAGAAGTGATTCCTAAGCCCACAAAGAAGTGACAGTCCAGGAAATACGTTTCTATTGGACCTTCTTCCCAGGAAGGCTCGGGAGCTTAGTGCCCTCTTCCCACTGCGCTCCTTTTCCTCCCGTTCCTTCTGAACAACTGGCTTATCTCTAATGTCTCCTCCCCTGCATATGTCCCCAGATATTACTTTCTTTCTCATCACTGAACTGTTGAACTCAGGCTTGTGCCTGTCTTCCAGGAGCCACCAAAGACTACTGCCAAATACAGTGTATTTCCAGCTTTCTGTATGGAACTGGGGACTTTCTAAGGACATCTTTTCACCTGCATCATCCACAGATGATTTTTTTGTCTCTGTCCCAACTCCTGGAATGATGACTCCATGTGCAAGATTAAATTTATTTTGCTCCTTTTTATCCTACTTCATTTTGTTCTGTCACCCAGCTGTACTGCAAATGTTCTTGCAGCTTCATATATTTAAAAGCCAGCCAGATGAAAAGAGGCATATATAGCAGCAAACACAGCACAGGCACGTGTGTTGATAAGAACAATTTCTTGTCATCCGCTATAATGTTAAATCTAGTTTGAATTGCAGCCCTTGGGACCTGCAATGACATTTATGTTTGTCAATAAACTGCCATTTTGAGTTGTATTGTAGTTAGTTGAAGTTAATATACAAAAGTTTTCCCGTGTTGTTCTTTCATCCCCTCACATTACCCCTGGTTTTTTTCAAAGTATAATTAGAGCCAAATAAATAGAAGCAACATTGAGTTAGCAAGTTATTTGCTTAAGAAAAAGCTGAAGGATCAGAATAGATATTATCTGCTCGGGTCTAGATAAAAAAAAACCTACCAACCTTCCTTAACTACAGAAAAATAAATGAATAGGTACAAATGAAACCAAAGTACAGGAAACTAATAAAATAGAATGTGAGACAAAATTGCTACCTAAAACACAGATGTTAATGCTCTTCTCCTAGTGATGAAAATGTTCACTCTCAACATTCGGGTCTGAATCTCTTTTTCCTTGTTAGCATCTGGGATAATGTCTAACCCACCTAATGAGTTATGGGCAGTCCCAGTATCCATTTTAATTCTACCCACAAGGATGGTGTGAGCCTCATTTAAACCTGCTTTTCTTATGTACTTAAAGAGCCACGTAAAAATTCTTAATTTTTTGTGGAGGATGGAAAGAAATTTGAGTTTTTATTCTTGAGTACACTTGCTGCCTTCAAATTCCCTGAGCTTTTCTAGAAAAAAGACAGGTAAATATTAACACCTTGAAACAAGTTGGAAACTTTGAGATTTCTAGTGGTAGCATATGAAATATATTACAGTTTAAAAATAAAATTAAATGGATGTTTCAGTTTTTATATAAATAACCCTTTTTTCTAATTAAGAGGGGATCTAAGTTTACACCAAAATCCAAACCTTTCCTTTAACAAAAAATGCAGTCTGTTTTATATGATCTAACTGACCTTCTGCTATGAATCATTATGTTTAGATGAGTATTATAAGATTTGTAGATAGTAAACAAGATATATATCGTTTTCCTACCCTAATATATGTCTCTTTGTTTTTTTCTTTACATGATCTTTTTGTTACTGATGGAGGGGAGCAAAGAACCCAAAGCTAAGCTCCTCTCAGTGCTATTGAGCTACAGGACAAGAGGTAGTGGACACCATTAGAAATAACTGTAATTCCACTTAAACATGAGTAAAGACTTTTACTTTAAGGATGATCAAACACTGGAAGAGGTTGTCAGAGAGGCTGTGACCATCCCTGGAGAATCTGGAAACCTGTCTGCCTGTGGTCCCAGGCAACTTGCTTCATAGCAGGATGTTGGACTCTACGGTCTCCAGAGGTGCCCTCCAGCCCTAGCTGTTCCGTGGCTGTTCAATCACCTTGGTCAGAGCAAAGTGTCCTTGGTAAAGGACTTTCTGTTCACTCTCTGACATTGCCTTTTTGTCCTTTGTTAACTCAGAAATTGATTGAATGGGTTGTGCTACAGTGTCTTCCTAGTGACTGAGCGGAATTCCCCAGGTTCTTTTTCCCTGTTTTTCAAAACTGCGTGTTTAGCTGGCCTTCTGCCAGCTCTCACTGACCTATCTGTCACTTAAAAAAGTAAAATTACAAATAGCAGCACATTAATTACAGTGGTCATTTTTTCTTAGCCCTGTAGTAAAATTGTATGCAGCCCCATTGACCTGAATACATCCAGTTTATCTAAAATGCCTGTAAATTGTTGCTTCCCATAGGCATTCCTAACTAAACAGGTGTGTGCAGAGGTCCAGGAGCAGGCCTTGCCTGTGAAGCATGAAGTAAAAATATATTCCTGTATGGTTTTCTGGTTTACTTATAGAGGAGCCCCTTAGAAAAGCAAGTCTTTTGCCAAAGCTAATTAATCAATTAATATTAATTTAATTAATTGAATAATTAATAGAAATTCTGGTTAGTACAGTGATGACAAAATAGCCTGGGTACCTCTCTGGGCTTGTCTTCAGGCAGACACTCAAAGAAATGTATTCAAATTAACATTTCTGTCAGTAACCTGAATCACATAATTGTACATCTCTCTGTACTTACAGCAGTAAAGTACAGGTCTTAAGTTTGGATTATTTTTAATTGTCTTAATTTCTCTTATTTTAGTTTATTCTGGAAATAAAATAAATTAGCTGGAACAAAGGAACTCAAATTCAGAATAAGAATGTTCCTAGAGGGATTTAATCCTGTTTAATGACTGCATAATGCTTTCCCTGTGTATTTTCATGTCGTTAATCCCCAAGCACTAAACAAAATGTGTACAGCTTGTTAATTCTGAAGAAAAGAAGTCTGTAGTATTTTCAGGTTAAAGAGATGCTTTGAAGACCAGTAGGATTATAATGTTGAGACACTTTGCATAAATGGGTTAAACTATTCACTGTAAAAAGTTGACTACATATTTCTTCTATACACAGAAATGTCTTAATGAATCGTATTACGTAGCTAAATTTATTGTGAAATACCATATGGAAGATCCTTTTAACAGCTATGAAAAATCTCAAATGTTCTAATGACAAAAAAAAAATCAAGGCCCTTTTGAAATATCCAGAGGAGCATTTGCAACTGACGGATTGTATCAACTTATTGTGTAAAATTTTAAGATTTTACACACAAGCTTAATTTTTCAAACCCACATTTACATACAAATTCTTCTGCGCTTTTTTTTTTGTGGAGAAGTATTTGTTGCAGATTACTTCAATGTTTTTCTTTCTGTACACAATAACCAAATTTCATGGCAAGTCTGTTTACCCTGGTATTCATCCTTCCTTGCTTTAGTGGTGGTAATTGTATATCAGTGGCTTTAGTAAGGAAACTTCTCTGCCGGGGTGAGCTGACAGGAAATTCTTGGTGGGTATAAGGTGAATAAGGGTGAAGCCTAAGCAAAACATAGCTGAGAAAAGGGTTGGAATATTTGACAGTGATAGCTAAATTTACAGCACTGGATTTTCCTTTGCTTCTTCTGCATAGAATGTTTTGTGCTGCCATTGTAAAGAGTTGAAACTCCTGTTTCATACAGAAGCAAACACATGGTCAAGTCTGCTTAGATAAGCAAACCATGGGGAGAAACAGTAGCTTGCAAGAATGTCTGAAAGAGTGACAACTGTATTTTGGGTGGAAATACAGGAGAAATTGATGATAAGCAGAAAAGAACACAGGGAAAAAGATCAGTAACTGTTGTTATGAAAAGGAAGGACTGACTAAAAGAAATCAGAAGATAAATGGCCTTTTCAACCCTTACTTTTACCATTTCTGTATTAATGTGGGACTTCCAGGGTACTAGCATTTGTGTATTTACTTCCACACTTCACCGTGCACCAGATCTGAGTGACATGTGAGGATGCATATACTGTTTGCAAATGGATGACATGCAAATTTAGCTTGATCTGATTATTGTTTACCATATTCTACATCAGCCTTTTCTTAAAGAACACACCTCTAGCTGCTTTACTCTGTTGGGGTTTTTATTATTTGATGAAGTATGCTCAGTTGGAAATCACAGTGCTTTTGAAACAGGAACATACACAAACCTTAAGAGAGTTCTGTTAGACCTTAATCAATAGTTTAAGGAGAAATATAATTAGTTAATTCAGCGTATTTTTCCAGTCTTTGTACACAAAGATAGACTCATGTTGAGTAAGTAATTTGCTTTAATAAAGTGGTGTTTTCCCTTTCCCCATATACCGCATTGAAGAATTACTTTTGTTCAGTACAAATACCTGATATCAAGCTTTCCTAGATAGGTCGATTTTTTATATTTTAGACCAATTTACACTACCAATTTGCAGAATGATCACATAAAAAAGAGAGAGGTTTCCCTGATACACAGTGCAGTATTAACATGTATTTATGGGAGAATTAAGATTCACAAGCTATAAAACTGAACAGAAGGATGGGAAAAGATGCAAAGAGATGGGAAGGTGATCAGAATAATACAAATGATAAGATTTAGCATAGAATAGCTGAGCTTTTTCACACAGATTCCTTAGTACTTTCTCTGCTGTGACTAACAACCCTGGCAGCTGCAAATACCACTGAAACTGAATTTTACGTTAGAGCAGTTACAGAAGACTTTCATTAACTTTGGAGTCAGTGAGACTCAGCTGCTTAAATTGTCACTGTGAGCAAGTTCAAGAGGAAATGATCACTCAGCTCCTGTAGCTGCCTGGGGATTTTTTTCCATTGCCCAGATCCTTGTTAATATTTCTGTTGGCAAAGTTAGATCAGCCCCTCAGTCCCCACCCCAGATGCCAGTTTGGCAGACCACAGTGTTTCATTCCTTGGAGAATGAAAATTGTTTTACCTCGAATCAGGAAAATATCTGAGCAGTGGTGGTTCTTGATTTTTATTTATTTTTTTAAGTTAGGATGAATATATTCTAAAGGCTCAGTCATGCCAAATTTAAACACTTAGTACCTCATGTAAAGACAAGTTTTTTCAAACACAGAATGAAGCCCACAGAAACAAAGAATCCTTTTCTTAGTATTTGGTATTAATGCCTGTGCATACTAATGTGCCTGTGACAGACAGTCAGACCTCCTAAGCTCATGTATATGCCATTAAATGGACGAGAGAACAGAGAAGAAGTAACAAGCAGAAAGGAGGGTGATAGAGATGTCCCTGTATCAAGTACAAGAAGGCTAATTGTCTTTTTTTTTTCTAAGGATCCCCATTATTTGAGAATTGTACTGGAAAATGAAAGTTTTCAAAAGCAAAAATTCCATCCTTTTATGTCTTTACATTTATGTCTTTACATTTTTGTTTGTGTGCAACAATCCCACCTGGCTTAATCAATGTCTTCACCAGTTACATCAATTGTGCATCTTTCTGAAAGACTTAGCTGTGGGAGTATGTGAGAGTTCAATGCATATGTGATGGAATCAACCACAAGGCAGAAAAGAAAATCCTGTTCTAGGGCTCTTAGTGCAGGACGCTTTTCATGTTGCCACATTTCTGATTTTCTGTGAGAATGGTTCTGCTTCCATCATAAATAAGAGCTCTGCTCCTGTTCTTACTGCTTTCCTTCAGTGAATAACTAAATACAGCATGTTTTTTCTTCAGTCAGTTCTCCATTTATCTGTTCATGGACTTGGTGCACATTTCAACGTGCTCCCTGCTGCCTGGGTGTTTTTATGGTGGGACTACAGTGTCCCTAACACAGTCTGAGAGTCTGATGGCTGAAGCTATTTCTGTGGTTTCTTCTCACATGAGGAATGTTCTCTCTAATTACTGCATCTCTGATTCAGGGAAGCTCTGGAAGCTTCCACTTGGATGTAGATCTTTAGGGATTTCCTGAAGTGGACCCTCTTACCCTCCATATAGATGGCCAGGATGCAGACCACTGTGCTATAAAATTAAGTGACTGAAGAACTAATTTTTGCTTATGATTTGAAAATACCACAAAGGCTGTGCCTCAGCAACTGAAATAAATTCTGGATATTTGCTGCTTAAATAATGTAATAATAATATTGTGCTTAGCTATTCAAAGTTCATTAGCAGAGCATGGCTACTAAGAGAAAGGTTGGATGAATTTTTGAGCAGTCGCTGTCACAAGGCTGTTCTTTAGTGAGCCACTTGGAAGCTGCCTTGACACATTTCAAAAGACCAAACATTCACTCTTTACCTTGTATTTGACACAGTGGTGGTGTAAACATAAAGTCTTTGGTATCCTTGTGCTGTGATAAGTGTTGTGAAGTTTTTCTTATGGTAAATGCAGAGTTTATGTCATCATTTTTTAAAATCAGGTTTTAAACCTGTGGAGGACATATATGAACATATATTGTGAGAGCTTAATCTCAAGCTGATTGAAGACTTCCATAAACTCACTCATGCAGAAAAAATGTTCCAGGAGTACTGGAATGGATTCACAAACTCACAAATTTCTGAAAGTAGAAGGACTCCTACTTATTATCTAAATAGTTTACTTTATTATAAATTAAAATTCTACTTATTAATGTTAAAAACTGAACTGAGCTCAATTTGTTTCAAGAAATATCTGTTCTGGAAATGCCTGTGTGCTCAAATATCAATTATGAAGCTATGATCTTTCTACTTACAGATTCATTAGATGACTGGCACCTTTTTTTTTTTTTGCTAATTTTCATGATTAGAAGTTCTATTTTGAATTACAATACAAAGATGTCATTGAACTATTCAGATCAATATGCAAAAGAGCTTTTAAACCTGTTCTTCAAAAACTTGCTCTCAGAATGAAATGTCACAGGTAAGATTCAGGGTTATTTAACAATTATTTGAATTAATTTTTTCAGTTGAGAGTCTTAAAAACATGGAGTGGAAATAATTGCATTATTTACTCCTCAGCAGAACCAGCTGTTCAGTAACTAGTGTATAACTCTGATTTAGTGAATGTGACTTAGAAAACCCAGTTCATTATGGTGATCAGTATCAGCCAGCTTGTCACCGACATGGATTCTTTTGTAAGCTCTGGTCACTAAACTTGAATTATGTGCTAGTTCCAGGGCACTTTGTCATCCCAGAGGAACAATACCCTTGACCTGCCACTGCTCTTGGCTGTTGTGAAATACAGAGGAGCCAAAAGTACTGCAGAGCTCTCACCCAGGCACCTCCCAGGTGTTGTGACACTGCAACCTTCACAGTTGGTAGAAAGTTGAAGGGTAGATAAACGTGGTAAAATATTTCAAAACACTTATTTAAAAAAAATCTCATTATATAAACTGTTTAATATAAATAATAAATGAACAGCCATCAGCTTCAGAATCAAGATCTAAACATATAGTTTCAGAATATATATGGCTGTTTATGTAATATATGAGTTTCCTACAATGATTTCAGAAATTACATTGCCTCCTATCTGTGCCTCCCTCAATCCATGACATTTTGCTGTTTTCCACAGGAATATACTTGAAGTGTGTTATTGCCTTTGGTTAGGGGGTGCAAGACAAGGGAGATGCAATCCTACTTATTTATTTTTACTGCTTGATTGCTTGCTTTGTTTTTAGTGACATTAGTTGAATAAATAGATGGAAGACCTGTTATGTAAAGCTGTTTACTCAACAACATAGCCTTGGAAAGAACATCACTGTGATATATATTAACTCTCGTTACAATTGCCTTAATAGGTGTTGATAATGAAATCCAGTAATAACCTATGAGAATGAGTAACCACTAATTAGATTAAGCTTCTTTAAATTCCAAGACAAGCACATGGAAGGACAAATGTATGAAAGAGAAGAGTAAAGAAAAGAAAAAGGAAAGTAAGTGACAGGATGTGGGAAAAAACCCCAAACCTGCAGAGAAAAGGCTGCCTGTGGCCACAGATAAGGTTCTTGAAAGGTCTCTGATGGCTGTTGCAGAAGAAAGAGCCATTAAGCTCAGAGAATTCTGGAAACATCTGGTTGGGAAAAAAAGGGTTTCTTAGAACTCATCCTGTACAGGTCAATGTAAGAGAAGTTGATATGCTTTGGATGATATACAAATAATTCAATATTGTGCGAATGGGTTAAAAACTAAGAGATATCTCTAAGGGGTGAATCATGCTACCTAAAGTTAAAACACAAGAGGGAGTCTTACTTTACATTAGCGATCATGGCCTATCAAGCCTGTTTTCAATGCTTTTGTGTTCCTTAAGATTTTATTCTATTCTAACTTAACTGTTGTGATGGTTGGATGCAATAATATATTGTGGAATTTTTCACCCTTGTCTCCATTGCATTGTGGTGTTTCAATAATGTGCTGTCAGATCTTTAACAAGGGTCTGCTACAAAAACTCTTTAAACAACAGGTAACAGTAGGTGGTTGGAGATGAAGAGTGAAAGATTGTGAAAATGGACTGTTTGAATAAAAATAACTTCCCTTCAACTGTAATCAAGGATGAAAGAACTGCACAGCTGTTTGGGTTTATGTTTTGTTCTTTTCCTTTACAATAAGGTGGGCGACAGTACTGACAGCATATGGCTTGACAGAGGCTGAAAGGTGAAAAAACCACTCCTGAGGTTTTCTTCCCAGTACTCTTGAAAATGCCTACCATTTGGTGCAATCTTACTAATTTTAAAGAAAAAAAAAAAAGTGCAGTTTAGAAAAAAAGAAGCAATGTCTGACAAGGACAATTTAGCAGGGAAATTATCTCATTTCCAGTTTGAGGTGGAATTTGAACCAAGAGTTCTTGAAGTGCTGTGATGCCTTCCGGCCCCTCACCAAATGAGCACATCTGCTAATTTAGCCGGCCCTTCCCACATCTAGAGCAAGTTAGAAAGATATTTCTCTTTTCCTTTCAGCCTTTTGGCTGGTCTAATTGAGGGCAGTGAACTACTTTGTTCTTCTTATGAAAGACACTTTAATAAATGGGTTCCACTTTTCACTTTTTTAAAGGCTATTCAGCTTTAAATGCTCTTCTCACAACTTGGTGTCATTTTAATTGCTCCAACATATTCTTAACTTGGTCTGAGGTCTTTAAACAAGGGAGAACTCTCAGATATATTTCACCTAACTAATAGATACCTCTGCCATAGAGAAGCATGTGTGAGTCAGATATTTTTCTAGGCTTGATAGGCATATATATAAAAGATATTTTGAAGAAAGGAACCAGACCTTATTATTTAGTGTTTACACTGTGAAAGAGAATTCCAACACTCATATCTCTTGAATGAGTGCATTAACTTTTAGGAGACATTTCTTACCAAAGCCAGGCATCCCTTAGGACTGAACTTACCCTTTTCTTGTTGGGTCAGGAAAGAACTTGTGTCAGCTTGCTCCTTTGAAAAGCACTAACAATCCTTGCTAATTTTCAGGAAGACTGGAAAATAAAATGTCATACAGGTATCCACAATGCAGTTTGGAGAAGAAGGAGAGATGATTCAGCAGTCAGATGTCAGAGGTGTAACAGACTTTGGGCTGTTTGAATTAAGTTCCAGCAGAATACTTTTGGGTCTACAAATAGGTATGCAACTCATGTTTATGACTACTGACACAGAATGAATTTAAAACCCAGTGTGGCAGTCTATCTGCTAAATGAGAAGAGCTAAGTGTCTGAGAAAAATGGTTTAAAAATTATTAGAAGGCTATCGAGGGAAAGATGCTGAAAACTGGAGAGTGTCAGAAAACCTACTTTTAATGCGTCTGTCTTAGCTGTCCAGAGATCCAGGGTCTCTCTGGCTGTTTTTGGCATTGTTAACTGTTAATTTTGTAACAGTTAATAGTTTATGCAATATAAACCATAAAGAATTTAATCATGTCTTCCATGATTAATTTGAGCGTACTATGCTGCAGAACACAGGCTCCCCAGGGAAGTGGTTACAGCACCAAGCCTGACAGAGTTCAAGAAGAGTTTGGACAATGCTCTGAGACACATGGTGTCGCAACATGATGGAGTAGTGGCTGCTTTCATAGCATTATTTCAAGGCAGTGTTTCAGGGTCTGGGCTTAGAGGATCCAAGAGAGCAATGGCTGGTGCAAGGGTGTTGGAGCACAGTGAGGACTTGAGGGAACCCAGCCTGGACTGGACTTGTATATTGGGAGGTTTGTGGAAGACATTGTCTTCAAGGAATTACCAAATCCTGAGCAGAAAACATCTGTTTCACTAGGCCTCATACTTAGGGCTTGAGAAGCCCATATGTTATTAATGCAGTCTGCAACGTATCTGTGCTCATTAGCTGGAATGAGCAAAAGGGAGAACTCTCCAGGGACGGGATTTCTCTGGGCAGTGAGCTGTGAGAAAATTCACCCAAGGTTACATGGATTGAGGGTGCCCAGCGACTGAAAGCATGTAAAATTTACTTGTTGTCTATATGCCTGTTCTCACCCTGTCTCATTGAAGCAATTATCTTATTAAGCTGTTGGTTGTTGGGCCTTATTGAGATACAGAAAGAGCCTTGCACTCTCTCTCTCAATCCACCCCTCCCAGAGCAGAACAAATTTTCAATATGGAGCCATCCTGAGACGAATTTCCTCAAAGGCAGCTAAAACTTTATGAGGTGTAGATAAACAAGGAGTGGGACCTTGAAAATATTCATGGGGCTAATTCATTTAACCTTGTAAGTATACTCATTGTTTAATACATAGCCATAACCTATTTTAAAACAATTTTTAATTTATGGAAGGAAATGTGAGATCAAAATGCAATAGATGATTTTAATAGTACCTTTTCTCTGCTACAGCAATCTATTTCTCAGCATAAAACACCCTTGTTTTCCTTTCACTACCTCTAGAGACTTTAATCTCATATGGGAGGATATTTTATAGACAAAATTTACAGGAATAAGACCAGAAAGCAATTTACCTCAATCTACCTCATATTTAGATCCGAGAAAGTCATATAACTTTTTTATACAATTCAGATGAGCACCAGCCAGGGTTACGTTTGATGTCTTTCCAAACGTATTGCTTCTGACATATGAATACTAGCTCCTGTGCAAGTAGAAAGTCTCCAAAGATTTACAGCATGGATCTAATGAAAAATAAAAATGATTTTCACTTCTGCAAAGCCTCTGTTTAGTTCCAATTTTATGTGTCTTAAAAGGATTCTTCAAAAAAACCAATCTATTTGTCCACATGATAAAATTGCTCAGTTGCACAGCTGAGACTGGGACTTAAGCATGGATTACAGAGAGAAGGTGAGTCTCGACAGCACTGCTTATTTGAGTGTGGATGCTTAAAAACCCAGTTAAAGTATGTTTGAAATACAGTCATTTCCCTGGCTTGTTATTACAGATTTCAAAAGGGATGGTTTCAAGTATCTTAACATTCAAAGTGTAAAATGAGAGGCTATTGATCACCACTAAATGTGAGCTAAGGAGAATTAGTTTACCTTGAGGGCTCCTCTGTAATGTGGTTGTTGTATCCCTACAACCAATATGACAACTTTCTTCATTCACCCAGAAGAGGCAAAGGAGATTATTTTTCCTAGTTGATATTCAGAATTGCACAGGTGGAGAATGAACTATTAGTTAGATGTACAGTTACGAAAAATCCCAATTACCCCACTATATCTAGCAACTTCTTTCCTCACAGATGCTGCTAATATTATCTCTTTGGAATATTATATACATAAATGTGAAAAGGAAATGCTGATCACCTTTAAATATATGACATAGGAGACATTTCTGACATTTTTCGCTAAACTTCTCCACTTCAGGAGTTTCTGATACTCTAATATGTTTGGTCAACAGCAGCTTGCATAAAAGTTAACGGGTGTTTTGTTGGTACAAA
>VYZT01023686.1:0-14736 GCA_013400735.1 Pomatostomus ruficeps | reverse complement strand
AAGAGGGGAGTAGTATATTTAAGGGTGAATGAAAGTAATTTCCAGGAATTTTGAACTTGACAATTACTTCTGCAATTTCGTTTCCAAATATTAACAGCCTATGATAATTAGGGTCAAAATTATCCAGCCTGAATTGTCTTCTGATGTTTTGCATGAACGAAGTAATGAAACAAATTGGAATTGGTAATACAAGAGAAAAATAGCCAAAGCTTGCATGAAGCAAGAAGGCATAATTCACTTTTCCACAGCTTGCCATTGCATTAGGAATTTTTGTCAATAGTGCCCAAAAATAATAGAAATAGGTTTTTAAAAACTTGTAGAAGCAAGGCAGGACTGATAATAGATTTGTTTACTCTTCTTGCTTCACTATTTTAGTATGAATGGTCCTCCAAAAGCCACAGTCTGAACTGTATTTTGCTAAATTCATTGGCCAATGCTGTCCCTGGCCCGAAGAGTTTCAAAACCGCAGCTTCAATCTAGTAAATTCAACAAAATGAAGACAAGGATGCCTGAAAGTATTACAGCCATGTTATAGATTCCAATGCATCTTGAGAGGTCTGAATGATTTGGAAATATTTTTTTTGTATTACAAATGAACAATACCTGCTACCCCAGCTATTGTTAACTTTAGCCTGCACTAAGTGGGTTTTACCACCTTTCATATCTTTCCAGCTGCTATGATTTTATAATTCCCTCTATCCCTTTCTCTGCTCTCCTATGAAGACAGGCTGAGAGAGTTGGGGTTGTTCATCCTGGAGAGGGGAAGGCTCTAGGACAGACCTTAGAACAACCTTTTAGAACCTAAAGAAGTTCTGCAACAGAGCTGGAGAAGAACTTTTCACAAGTGATGTAGGGACAGGACAAGGAGTTAAATAGGCAACAGTGTGGGTTTAGGTTGGGTATTAGGAAGAAATTCTTTACTGTGAGAGTGGTGAGGCACTGGAAGTGGTTGCTCAGAGAATGTGTGGATGCTCCATCCCTGGAAATGTTAAAAGCCAGGCTGGATGGGGCTTTGAGGCACCTGATCCAGTGGAAGGTGTCCCTGCCCATGGTGTGGCGGTTGGAGCTGGATCGTCTTCAGCATTCTTTCCAACCCAAACCATTCCATGACACTTTGTGTATACAGACAGGAGAATTTGGATCTGAACAACTCCTCAGGACCTTCCTTTCCAAGTTTCCTTCCAGGCCTGCACAAACCTAACAGCTCTCATCGTTCCCTTGCTCTTTTCCCCTTTATTCCACATTGTGGCTTCTTCCTCAGCTTCACATACATATTCCAGCAAAGGAAGCAGCTTTTTTTTTTTTTTTTTTTTTTTTTTTTTTTTTTTTTTTTTTGGTCAAAAAGTCGGTTTCACCAAACAGAATGTGTTTATTGTGTAGACTCAAGATGTGGACAGCTAGAACTGGATACCTTTGAAACTTGCTGCACCCTCCTATTCTCCAAATGAAAATTTCACTGCACTTTTGTCTCCTTAATAGTGCCAAACTGACTAACATCCTTTGTTTTTCAGTGGGCAAAATTTATCTTTTCTCTCATTCTAGTTTGAGTTTGTATGGACAAAATTTGCTTGACCTTGTCAAAGGTGTAGTTTACATGTCAAATGTGGCTCAGTAGCCTCTCAGACCAGAAAAGGGAATTGCTGAAGCTATTCCAATTCATTTAGTTAGGGTTTTGCATTCTTGACTCTATAACTTAGCAAATTACCCCTTCATGCATTCAAACTTCATCCAAAAGCCAGTGCATGAGCTTGTTTCCCCACTTGCTCAGTCTTTGTCTGAAGGAAAATTATGCAACACCCATATGACTAATCTGTTGTGAATAAAGCCCAGAGTTATAATTTCTGCCTGTTCTCCAAAAGTGGACTTTTGAGGATACTCCTTGAATGCTTTATGCCAAACATGACTGTTTGGATATTCATGCAATTAAAGCAGGGGCCTCCAGTGCTTTTGGCAGCTTTGTTTACAAGTCCAGCTGCATTTGGCTTGCTGTTAATGCTGCAACCTCATTTTGCCTTCAACTTTTTTTCCTCTGTCTTTTAAAACCAATAAAATGACTGACTGAAACAATTCAAGTGGTCTATGCATTTGGCAGTAATAACACCTATTTCTGCAATTAATTTGCTTTTAAATCTCATATTGATTACTATCAATTTTATCACCGACCTTAAACTCTGATCTGTTTTTTCTTTGAAAGTCAACATGTTAAATTCACCACCACTGGTAAACAATGAAAGGTAGCTGTGCTTGATGGTGTGAGATTATCATGTATTGACAATAGAAAGATATTTTAAAACACTCTAGCACATTTCAGCAATAAGTCAGTAAAACAAAGGTAAACAAAGGAGATGTTCTTTGTGTGAGAGTTGTGAAGACTTCATATAAGGAATCTGAATGTTGTTTCAGTGGGAATTTTTTGCTGGAAGATTTTTTGGTGTCTCTTGCATGCATGATTTTATGTGTATGTATTTCAGAGCATAAGCATTAGCACAGCTAATTTATCATGGGTGTTTTCATTTAAATGCAGAACCCCAGGCATGCCCAGCTTTGCCCCAGGGGAGCAGCTGTGAATTGCCTTTGCACATGGACTGTGGGGTCCCATTTCCTGGGAATGCACAGCCTAGCTCTTCCACACATGGGATGTTCAGTGGTGCTTCCCTGGACCAGATCTTTGGCTTGCTTGCAGTGAATCTGGAGTTTCTGGGAATTGATGGACTTCCTAGGATTGTGAAGTAGGTTTGGTTATGGGTGGAGACTGGGCTTTGATGGCTCGTTTTAGTGGAAATTTACGACCAGCTAAATCCTCATGGAATACAATGGTAGAAAGTGAGTGGGACATGGATGCATCCTAGAACAGTGCTGACAGCCTTCCAATACTGCATTTGGCTGCCCGTTGCTCTAGGATAAGCTCTTGAGGTCAATTTCATGCAGTTCTGCCCAAATTCTCAACCTAGGTTAAAACTCCTGAACTAGATTTCCTAGTTTTTGATCCCTCTTCTTTTGACCAGACTGGTTATGGGGCACACTTGGAGATCTGACTTGCAGTGTCACCCTGATCTTCAGCATACTGTTGTATTTAATCATGCACACACACTGTCAGAAAACAATGGCAATCAGAGTGATACTCTGCTTTCCACCCTCTACACCTCTAGGCTGTTCTATACACACACAGATGAAACCTAGACCAGGGACAGCAGTAAAAGTTATACCTATTTACCACCAAAGGTGATCAGCGATAATTAAAAACGGCTTTAAAATATTAGAATGGATGCTTCCCCTTACTGCCTTGCAAAAATGTATCCCAGGCCATTATAATTACATTAGTATAATGTGCCCTTAAAAATGCAAGAGCCTCAAGCATAGTTGCCCATGGCACTTCTCTGCTGAAACCTCTGCACAATCTGCTGGATTCCCATCTTCTCAGACTTGCTCTGTGTCCCTTGGTTACTTCTGTTCCACCTCTAATCATGGGGAAGTTTAAGAACAGCCTGAAAAACAAAGGCATCATGTTTTGTGGACTACTTCTAATGCTTGTGAATTTGTTCCTGATGGACCAGTATGAAGATACAGATGTCCAAAGCCACTTGCCTGGATGTGAGGTGACCTCTTGCTGCCCTTTTGCTGTTTGTAAACATTCAGGGGACTTTTAGCCTTGCACTCTTAGTTTAGTTCTGTAAAATTTCATGACAGACATGAAATGGTGCAGGAAACAGTACAAATAATATAGATAACTGCATTTCTGACATTTGTCTTGATAACTTGGACAAAGTATGTTCATTTCAGGTTTTTTTTTGTCTGGAGGAAACATTGAATGAGGCTTTTTTCACAAATCACTGAGATGAAAACTGTACATGAAATTTAGGATTGTCCTTCTTTATAGACAAAAATTTCCATCCTCATCTCAGCCAGCATGAGAAGGTAGGTGAGCATCCCTTACCAGCTTCAGAGTGGAGCCAGCTGCTTTCCAAGAAGCCCCGGGTGTTCTTCCAAGAAGCTCTTTCAGCCTTAAGAAAATCCCTTGAGCAGTATCACAAGGTTTGTTCTTCTGCGTGAACTGAGGGAGGAGAAGCTGTCAGAGGATGAGTGGGGATGAGGGAGGAGGGGCTGGAAGAGAGGGTCACAGACACTTCTGTAGTATTTGTCAAGGTATCTCTGCAAAGCAATTACTGTATATAAAACACATGCAAGAAATACCGTAAAAGCCATAAAAACAGAGGACATAAACCTCAAGTGATTTGAATTTGTAATGTTCTCCATTATGATGGGTAATGTGAATTTTCTTTAACTGCAGAAAAGGATTCACATTTTAAAAGGTATTTTTCTTTCATTAAAATATTTATCCCCTATGCAATAAAACATGGATGGAGAAAATTTGTTAATCTCAGCTTCTAGAATCTGCTTTTAACTAATTTGACAGTTGTTCATAACAATACTCTTGGGAACCTGAGCATGTCTTATTTGCTTGCCATCATCAAGTCACAAAGGCATTGCAGACAGAGGACCTGGTTCCAGTCACTTGTGTTGTCTTGTCATCATTCTGTTGACATCAAAGAAATGATTCCCAGTTTATATCAACGTGAAACAAATTAGTCTGCCCAAAATCTGTGAAATGTCACTGTGATCACAAAGTACATGACAAATTGACAGCTTGGGAAGTGAAGATGTGAGGTGTCCAATGAGAAAAAATATTTTTAAGCATTTTATAAAAATTATGATTTTGAAATACCTACTATCATATGAAAAGTCAGAAATTCAGATGATATCACTAATTGGTCTACCTTGAATCTCCCAGCATGCCTGTACTTTGCTTACATGTCCCATTTTTCACCCAGTGGTGTCAATAAAAGGATGGAAATTGACAGCCTGGGTCAGATCACTCAGTTCTGCCTCTGGCAGTTGTCAAAACAGAATGTGTCACAAGGCCCCTCTCAAAACAAAGTGTTTCCATCTGTCAGATCATCAGCTGTGGCTGGGCCAAAAGAAGCCTTTCCACTCATTTGATTTCTGTGGCCTGGCGTTTGCCAAACATTCAGACACAATTCATGGCCTCTCCTTATGGCGTCTGGGAAATCTCTCAGCCAAAAACTGCATGCAGAGCTGTTCAGTTTTCAAGATCAGATGAATTTAGTGTGGAGTTAAATGAACATGCGGACAATTTATTTACTGTTACAAATGAAGAAGGATTAATATTTCTGAGTCCTATCAAGATGTGTTAATGCACTAAATAGAATGTGCTTTTGCAGTGAGTTTTGATGTGTTGTGCTAGGAATACGTGAAATATCTGTGGTCATAAAGGGTCCTTCTTGCCTTAGCATGACTCTGGAGGATCTTTTTTTCTCTCTTACCCTTTCTTCTCTGAATTAAACAGTCCCCAATTTTCCTATCTATTTATGTATTATTTCACATCTTAATTTTCAACCTTGGTTTCATTCTTGGAATTTAGCTTATTAATTTTGGTGAAAACAGAACAAAGACTCAACAAGAACAATTGGAGAGCAATTCTCGTGTTTTTTATTGTGACATCACCTGTGTTAGGTAGGAGGATTAGGATTAGGAAACTGAACAAGCTTCCTACCCTACTGGTAACATGTGTCCCAGACTGGGAATGTCTTTTCAAAGAAACTTAGGAATTCCATCACCATTAAAATCCATAGAAACGTAGCCTAAAATGGCTTTGTGATGAGGCCCTGCCTATAGCACATTGGTGATAGGAAATTATTTGAGACTATTTTATAAAATATTCAATAAATATATTTTTAATTTACTTATTTTGAAACTTTATCAAAGGATTATATAGAAAAGAAAAAAATGAAATGAAATTAAACTTTTTTATCATTACTCATTGATTTGTTGCTTAATTTTGTTAACAATAGTATTTTCTTTCCAAATCCTACTTTCCAAATAATTAATTTTGACATTTTCTAAGCAAAGATTGCCAGATGTTCTTGCCACTGACAATCTTACTATGTAGTATTATACATCAGCCCCCTATGTAAACGTCCTTTAGGAAGGACTTTCCTGAATTAAAAACGAATTACTTTCTTTTGCCTATAAATCTTACTCCATTTCATTGTATTTGTTTATTTTTTTTGTGTTGCCTTCATAGGATGTGATTTCTTTATGCCTCTAAATTTGTCATTTCATGACCAAAAGATTGGTTTTTTGACTGTTTGACTTTCTGCTTGATATTCTTTCTTGTAAGTACCCACATTTGTTTTTGTTTAATCTGTAATCAGGCACATCAAAGTTTCCCTCTAATTGACAGAGCTACCATTTGAGTTTTGTGATCAGATATTTGGACGCATTTAAGGATAAACAAAATAAATTGCTGGGGGAAGCAACAGAGAAAACAGAAGCTATTAAGGAATAAAAACACAGGAAACAAGTGGCAGAAATGCCATGTAAGTGTACAAGGATGAATTGTTCGTACTCATGAGTTAAAAGAATTCAAACTGTATACCTTTACTAAAGTGGATTTTGAATGAAAATTTATGTGGCTTAGCAGGCAATGTGTCTTTTTAAATGGAAATCACTAGAGTAGGAAATGTGCTGCATATCTACTTCTGTCCTTAAGTGTTTTGAACAAAACCCCAGCAAGCCTGATCATTTAAGATTACTGATACATAAGACAGCACTTATATCAAAAACAAAAGAAAGTTGTTCAATGACAGGCAAGAAAATAAAATCAAGACCCAAAGTATAGTAGACCTATTTCCTCTAAAAATAAATGTATACTTAAATTTGCAAACTTGGAAAAACAAGTTTTGCACTTTCCAAGAGAAGGAACAAGGAGCCTGTGGTGGATTAAGGCCAAGTTTACAACACATTTGTATGGAAAACAATTATGAAATTAATTGTGTATAGGAAAAAAGAAATCCCTTGGTCAGGCTGTAATTCCAGTTCATGTTGACTATTATAATAATTACTCTCAGTATTTTTAAATCCACAGGCCTCTGCATTCAAGGTGCACTAAGGAAGAGAACAAATACCTTTAAACGTGGGGGAACCTCCATTTAATTGATCTAATGTCATCTTCCGTTGCAGTGTGCTGTTGGCCAGGTTTTGGTTTTTCTCATGGCCAGGCACTGCTGTCTCCCCCCCTCCAGTATCTGGTTTCTCCCCCTGGAGGGCTCTGTATTTCGCAATCCTATACAAAGCCCGCCAAATTCAAACCCAGCACTCCTTCCCCATAGGATGTTTGTATTCTCCCCCGCCCTCTCATGTTGGTATATATGTAACTGTAACACACCGTGCCAGTGCTTCTCTGGCACGACCCCAGTGCTAAATAAATCATCTGAGGAGCCCCTCCTCTTCGTCTCTCCTTCCTTGGTGCGCCTGTAATGTCCGTGGGTTAGGTGAAACCCTGCTGGACCTTTGCCAGCCCTCTCGTGCCTGGAGCAGCCCGGCCAGCCCCTGGAACCACGAGCAGACGCCTGGTGCCCTTGCTGGTGGCGTCACAGCAATCTTCCACACAAAGCACAAAGGGTTATCTTAGCTATATGCAATAAGGAGCTCTATCTGAGCACAGCAGCTAAACTGCTGTGTGGATGGAGTCACATGTCAAGAATTGTCCCTGTTTTGTTCAAGTCCAAAAGGAGAAAAGTACTAACTTTTGAGGAGTTTTCAACTTCAAACCAAACCAAACCATTGCTAATCGGAATAACCAGGTCTAGAATGTATGAGGAGTTGGAAACCAGGGAAAAAACGCAACAAAAGACCCCAGCAACAAAACACTGAAACCAGGAGAGGTGTTACAGAAGACTGTCTCAGCACTTCCCAGGAAGGAGGATAGACTTGAATCAAGCAGATTTTTGCCTAGCTGTGCTATGTCTCTCACATTTTCTTGCTGGACCAAATGAAGTATCACCCATCTAGGTATCACAGAGTCCCCAAATGTGACCCAAAATATCTGTCAGTACTGAGAAAGATATGTGGGTCCTTTATTAATGGAAATTCCCATTAGTTACCAGGAAATATTTTCACTGTGAAGGTGGCCAAGCACTGAGGGAGAATGAAGCAGGCAGTCTGTGAGATCTCCATCCTTGGAGAAGTTCAGGACTTGATTGTATGTGGCCCTGTCCAACCAGCTTTAACAGGTCGTGCTTTGAGCCAGAGGATGGAGAAGGTTCCCTCAGGGGTTTCTTTCAACCTACACACATGGATGAGTCCTTTTCTCTCTGTTTCTCTGTGTGTACAAATGGCCACTACACTGTAACAAAAATACCAGCCCAGCTGCCATGATATTCCTCTTCCCCTCCCTGTGAGGTTGTGTAAGTACCATGAGTGTCCATAGCATTTTAAGAATACTGGTAGTGCTCAGGACACTAGAGAATTACTCGTGCCATCTGTTTTTCTATTGTTAAAGATCAAAAATAAAACTCTGAACATTTATTATGTTGGCAGACTGAAAACCACAAACTAGTATTTTGTATTCCCTCACTTAAGTAATTATCAAATGTCCAAAAAATAAGTGGGAAAAGAGAAAAGAGGAGAGAAAGCCTCTCTTACATCACACTAAATGGTAATTTAAAAGCAATTTCCACAGAGCTTATCACATTCCTGGTTATCCTAACCAAATCCTGCAGTTTTCAGCCCAACTCTGTCCTTTAAAAAAACTAGGAATTATTCTTCTCAGGATTACCCTGGAAAGATACGGGGAAGAAAAAGTCGGTCATGAGGACTAAGGAATACCGTGTTCCCTTATAGATGATGTCATTCAGAAGAGAGGAGCAGCTCTGTCACTGCCATGCCAACAAACTTCTCCACCCTTCCCGAAGAGCTTGCTGCCAGTGCAGCTGAGGGGATGGAGCAGGAAGAACTGGAACACTACCTATAGGCTTCCAGGGCATATCCCACTTGTGCTAATGTAGTACATGGTGCAGGAGGGGCAACCAGGGCAGGGCCAGCACTGACTTTGTTCCAACATGCCAAAGGCTTCACCTCTTGCTTGTTAGCACTCTGTGAAGTTTTTCCTGGCAAGTACAGGCAAAAAGGGAGTTTGCTTATAATCCTGTATATTTTCAATAGCATAGACATCTTCCTGAGTTTCTGGGAGAGCTAGTTTGTTCAAGGCTCAAGCCTTCAGTGTTTCTAGATTGTCTATTCTACTTGATTTCTTTTCAGTTATAAAAGCAATACCTGGGTTAATAATCCATCTGTCTCTAGTTGAAAAACAGGTGATTCAAAATGGATATTAGGAATCCTGCATTGCTCTTGCCACTAAAAAGTAAAGATGTTGATTCACATGAATGAGTTAAGAACATGAAGATCTTCTGTAGTCAGGGAAGCTTGAACTTTGCTGGGAAAATGATTTGCAGTACTTCTTATTGCAATAATTCTCCTTGCCTCTTCCTGGCTTTGCATGCTATGTTGTGATATAAAGTGGTTCAGTATGGGATCTCATTTCCCCTGATTTTTGTTTGCTGCACAAGTGCTAACTGCAGCAGGAGTGTGTGCATAGTAAGAAGTATGGCCCTGTTTCAGGCATTTTAATTTGAGGCCACATAGAATCTAAAATCTGGGTAATAGTTTTCCTTATGCTAGATTTTCTCCATTCAGTCTGTCATTAACAAGGCTGGATTGGCATTAATGAATACACTCTGATTAGTTTTATAATTTATTCCTTACCTATCTCCAAAGAGACACTTTTCAGAACAGTAGACAAGAACCAAGTTTATGTAGACAAGCTGTTATACAAAAGGGATGGAGTGAAGGGAAAGAAATTGTCTTTGACAAACTAATTAATATGTGCTAACTGATTATTAATAAAATGTGCTTTAATGAGAGCTTAGACATTCTCTGTCTGGGAGTGTCACTTAAAGAAATGTAAATTCCAGTTAAATAAACCTTTTTTTAACAATTAGCAATTAAATTTTCTGTTTCCCTGAGCAGAATAATGTGTGTCTGCAATATACATGTGATCAGTCCGAGCATGAGCTATGTTTGAGATACTCACATATATCCCTCTTAGTACTATCAACCCTTTAGCATATTGGCACTTTGAATGTAAAAGCTAGTATAACCATAAAGGCTTTGAAAGGAGCTAGGACTAATGAGAATGTGCTGCACATTATTTCAAAGGCATGGTTAGGTTGTATACATGGCTAAACACTGAGCGCTCAAAGTAACATCACTGCTTATCTTTTACTGAGATGATGTTTCCCCAGCCCTCTTCAAAACAGACTAAGAGCTTAAGTTAAAAAAAAAAATAGCTTTTATTCTTCCCTCTTCTTTAACTTTCTTACATAACATGGCCTACATGTTCCTGTTAACAACTTGTGCTGTTTTATCACCAAGAGTTTTGAGGTCATGCTTTCAAATGTGGTTTGGTAGCATGTAAGTAGAACTTTACACTCCCTTGTTTCCCTTATCTGCATTAATACAATTTAAGACTCACAAAGGAAACCAAAAATGCTGAAGTATGTTCATCTGATTTTGCTAAATAAAGCCACCTCTTCGGTACCCTTGAAAAGTATCAGTTTAAACATGCTAGAAGTGAAAAAAAAAAAAGCTTGGAATTTATTCCATTACTACACTTTTATGTATTTTTATTGTGATTGTGGCCGTTATTTCACAGAGGTTTGAAATGAATTCGTTCATTGCCTGCAGTACGTTTTAGACTAAGCAGTTCCATGCGGATTTCCAGTAATGACTATCTAGGAAAACCCAGGGATGTGTATAGGAGTACTGGAAGATATCTCTGCTAGCATGGCTTCACAAGGTCTTATTCTTTTTAAATAGTGTCTATGTGAAAGAAATAGAGACATAGGAGTTGTGATGGAGACAGCGTCTTTGCAGAAACCAGTGACTTCTGTTACCATGAACCAAGTTTATTTGCTGTAAGAAAAGGGATATTCCTACCTCTCAGATGTCACTTAAAGTACTTGTTCTCCTTAGCATAGTATGGCTGGGGATCACAGCTCTTATAGGCAGCAAACTTGCCCAAGCCATAATATATTGCTGAGAACTTCCAGCCTTAAAAAGCAAATACTCTGGTGATAGAAAATTCACCAAAACTTCCCACTAGCTCACCCCTATCAATTATTATTTTCTTTTCTCTTAAGGTGAAGTATATGAGCCATCAGGTTTTGATATGAAAACCAAGCTGAAGATATGCTTGTTAATGGAATCAAAGACTTACACATTTCCCTAGAACATGCTCCCTCTATCCTTATTTATGCCTGTATTCTTCCCCAGTGCTTTGCTACATTGTCAATGTCTTTCTTGAAGTGGTGGTGTTTCAGAAGCAAGTTATCACAGTAATAAATATAGAAACTCCAACAATATACTTTGTTGCTTAAACACTGGAAGACTGCATTAATCCCTTTTTCCAGCTGAGTATCAGTCATCACCTGTAGGTTTATTTCAGGACACATCTGCAGCTCACGTTCTCTGTTGTGCAAGTGTGGTTATATTATTTCCTCCAGACTTTATGCCTCCAATCTTGTTCTGCTTATCAAGACATCATTTTGTACCTGTTAAAATGCCTTACAAAGTTGTAGGCATATTCCATTAGTTTTATTTTTCTCTACTGAACTTATAAAATACCTGTTTTCTGGATGTTTGTTATTTGTTCTACTCTTTCAGTTTTTTATTATCAGACTAACATGCTCTTTCTGTGATTCATATCAGTGTCAGATTGACAAGCCTGGAACAGGCTGTTGTTCAGTTTACTTGTTTCAAATTTCAAAACAAGGTAATCTTACAAATTTCTAAAGAACATTTGAAGCCGACATAAATTGCTTAGATAGTTCTTAAGCGTTTTTAAAACTCCTAAATACAAATTCTTTTTAACTACTATTTTAAATTGTCTAGCATTTATTGTTTCAACTTAGGATAATGTTTGAGTAGTATTATTATCATCAGAGGTGAGGAATTAATTATCTATATTGCATCAAATAACAACTAGAAATGTTCAGCGAATACTTCTGCTTAATCTGGATCACTATTGGCAATTCTACCATATTTCTAAAAACAGGATAAAAGCACAGTAAGAAAGCTTCCCTCCATTGGTTCTTGTTCTACTAGATAATAGAAGTCTCTATTATCAGGTTTCTCTTTAGGAGGTTTTTCTGTAATTAAGCCATTACTCAAGATTTTCAAGGTAAACAAGAATGCTCTTTAAAAGTTTGAGCACACAATCCCGGTGTAGCAGCCCATAATGCTTTTATTCTGCTGCAGAAGTCATGCTTGCCCATGCTTCTCACACTCAGAAAAACACTGAGTTGTGGTTGAGCTTAATCCTCCTTCGATCGCCTTCTGCACTGAGCAGGAATTAATTACTGTCGCTGATCTGATCTGAAGTAACTGTTTCTTAACCCCCTCAATCTCATTTAGGTCTCTTCCTCCACATTAATCCTTGGCAGCTATTTCAGCTAGAGCAAGACAGCCCTGTTGAAAGCCTGGACTGAAGTTCATACAGCTATAGAAAAGCATGTGGCAAAATAGAGGAATGAATGTGTACACAAGGAAAAATATGAATACTTCAGGAAATAGCTGGTGCGAAGAGCCAGGCGAATTGCATGATTCCTCTTAGACAACAAAGCTGAAAGAAAAATCACAGGAGAGCATGTTTCCCTGCAGAAAGAAAAACAATAATGCAGAAAATAATGCTAAAAGAAATGACAGATGACAAGAAAAATCAGAGCACCTGGTACTTCATAAAACAACCTCCAGCATCTCCAGTTCTGCTGAAGTAATTTAATACAAACATTGATTATTTTGAATTTCATATAGGGATGCTCAAGAAAACAGAACTTTGAGGGTAATCAATGTATACATCCCGAGTAATATCACAGATCAACTGAAAGTACATATGATTAAACTTGGCTTTCTACTTCCTGGCTTCTTTGAAGTCTAAATTACAGAGTATGCCAGGCTTCTTGAATTTTTGCTCTATACAAATGTTACTTAAAAAACACCAAACCAAAAAAACTCCAAACCTCTAAAACCAAAAAATACCCCAAGAGGAACCCCCAGACTTTAGAGAAAACCTTTTCTCTATGAAGATTTTGGCAGAATACATCTGCATTTATACTATATTTTAACTGTAAGCCACACTAACCTCACTAGGACTAGCAGAGAGAATAGATGAGCATCAGTCAGCTACAGCCAAACTGCTTGAAGTAAGCTCACTTTTATTCATGAAAATTGTCAAATTAAGTGTGCAGGAATCACCTTTCTTGAACACCTTCACTCCACAAGGGAATGCATGAAAATATAAAGGAGAAAAGTAGCCCTGAATTTTTTATTGATGCAATTTAAACAGGTTTGTTTAAAACTTCTTTAGGTGCTTCTAAATCAGTTAAGCATCAGGCAAGATGCCTGCATCAATGGAAGGGATGTGCTACAGACCTGTTACTTGGGTTGCGAGGTTAAATTACATCATCCCCTGTCATGGGATGAACATCAAGTTCATTCTCTGAGTAGGAATCTTTTGATTACCTAAGATGGAAATTTACATTTCAGCCTCAGCTCCAAAGATTATCCCTGCATGAGGCAAAGATGCACTGGAAGAACAATAAGCAAGACTGCAGGTCTCAACAGTCTGGACCAGATTTTTATCCTCTGTTTTGAGATGCCAATGGATAATAGCATTGTATATAAATCAGGTGGTGCCTATTATTTTGGTGGTGGGATAACATGGCGTAGCTAGATCAGCCAAATGATGGTGGACTGTGTGCTGCAGGTGCAGGAGCTGTGGGTTAGGGGCCATGAAGAATGCTGTCCCAGTCTGGGTTGTGATTGGAAACTCTGGGGACATGAGATGGAAATAAAAGGCAGGGGAGGATGGACTCTTCTAGGTTGGATGCTATTCCAAGAATAGCATGCAGTACCCTATTGAGAGAGAGTGATTGTGCCAGATTGAAGAGAAACCTAGAGGGCACCTTGCAGTGTTGTCATTACCACAGTGGATAGAAATTTCATCTGCAAAAATCTGCCCAAGTTACATTCCTCTTCGTCTGCAGGAACCGAGTGATACCCAACCTTTCTGCATCTTTATTGTTACAGGTTTAGCAGAAAGTCATGATTTAATGAAAAATAGACACATTTTTCATTAATTCATCTTCTTTTTTTTTTTCAGGCTGAGGAAGAAATTAAATGTTAATAGTTTATTCTGTATAGCATAATCACAGCTACAGGTTTCTCCATCTCTATGCAATTGTAAGGGGAAATGATACAGCTTTTGCAGTCTTTCTGCACAGTCTTATGGCCTTTAAAATGCCTCTTTATAATGCAGAAAAGTACCAAGATTTCCTATGTTATATTTCTCTACTTATATTTCCTTATTCACAGACACAAAGGATCATATAATCATAGAATGGTTTGGGCTGGAAGAGAATCTTTAAAACCATCTTGTTCCAACTCCCCTGTCATGGTCAGGGACACCTTCAACTAAACCAGGTTGCACTAAGCCCATCCAACCCAGCCTTTAACACCTTCAGGGAGAGAGCATCCCCAACTTCCCTGTTCAAACTCTTCCACTGCCTCACCACTCTCACAGTAAAGAATATTTTTTCCTAATATCTAACCTAAATCTAGTCTCTTTCGGTCTGAGCCAATTTCCCCTTCTCCTGACACTACATGTCCTTGTAAATAGTCTTGCTCCACCTTTCCTATAAGATCTCTTCAGGTACTGGAAGGACACAATTAGGTCAACCCAAAGCCTTCTCTTTTCCAGGCTGAATAATCTCAATCCTCTCAATCTTTCCTCACTGGAGAGGTGCTTCATCCCCCTGA
>VYZT01023685.1:1561-33558 GCA_013400735.1 Pomatostomus ruficeps | reverse complement strand
GGCAAAACACAGCCCCTATGGGCAGGGCTTCAGCACTTTTAGTTTTTGGAGGGGAGAGAGGCGGCAGGCGCTCCGGGGAGACTCTGCCATCACTGCAGGCTTCTGTCTCCTGCTGCGGCTTCGATCATGAGTAGAACCCAGCTCATGGCGGCTGCTGCACTGGGACCTATCTAACACCCTGCTTCACCACCCGCTCCAGTGTCTTGGGGGAAGAAACCCGGGATGCCCGAGCCCTTCCCCCTCCCAGGGAGCCAGCCTCTCCCGCCCATGTTTCAGGGGTCAGCCCCATCTGCCAGGACACCTCCCACCTTCCAGCCTCAGCCGCCGAGCTTTTGATACACCTCACATACCACTGCGGGACCTTGCTTATCCCTGCCTTCCCAGCTTGCTACTCTGAGGTTCCTGTTGCAGCTCCTCCTGCTATCCAAAGAGGGCACTGGGACCAGCTGCCCCTGGCAGCTCGTAGAGGGAGGTTTTTTTTTCTCCATCCCTTCCTGCCGGCTGTGGCTGCCATTGTGCTCATGGCCGGACCCGCGCCACAGCGCCCCCTGCAGCCCAGGGGAGTCATTGCACCCTCCCTGCACACCGGGAGCGCCAGCACCCCTGCCGGCTGTGACCGTGACTGCACCAAAGGGAAACTGCCAACAGAGCAGGGAAAGACTGTCCGTGAGTTTGTCTGTTCCTATTTGTTGTAGTTACCATCGTTGTTGTTCCGTCTGTCCCATTATATATATATAAATATATTAGTAAAGAACTGTTATTCCTTTTTCTCATACCATTGCCTGAAAGCCCCTTAATTTCAAAATTATACTAATCCAGAGGGAAGGAGGTTACATTTCCTATTCTAAGGGAGGTTGTTCTGTCTTCCTCAGCAGATACCTGTCTTTGAAACCAGGACAAATATGTAACTGGATTCTGACATTAACAGTAACATTTGTTCTCCATTCTATATCTGGGAAGTTAATTTCCCATGGTTACAAAAGTCTTAGTAGGGTTTCTCCCTCTAATAATATTTCAGGAATTGGAATGTATCTAATATATCTAAATATATACTAGACCCTTGAGTGTTCTTCCAGTAGGATCTGTTTAAAAGCTCTTCCATAAGCAAAGCAGCATTTGCAACTCCAAAAGACAAAGGTAGGCATATTCTGTTCTTTGAAGCCCAGAATAGTGATAATACAATGCTTTACAAAAACATAACAAAAACAGGTACATCTTCTTGGCTTAAGAAGATAAGAAGTCTGTATCCCTCTGAACTAGAATAACTTTGAAGCAAAACAAATGCATATTGTGGTAAATGCATAATGTGGTATGTACTACTGCATGATTCATTGTAAAAGATAAAAAACCTCACACAATACTCTTCCAAATTGCCTGCAACTAAGGTAAAGAACAATACACTTTACCTTAGTTGCAGGACTCTTCAAAAGCAAAACAATCAATTTTTCTAATTCCAGTAAGAATCTAACTTGCTAAAAGGCCTAAAAGATTTATAGGTACAAAGATATTTTTAAAGTAATAAATAAGAAAATAAGGAATATTATACTGCTGTATCAGTAACAAAATATACACAGAAAGCCCGAGAACTCAAAAGCTTAAGCATTGACTTTAAAAGCCCTATCAGGAAGCTTTGGATCATTGGCTTTTTGGACCAAATCCAATAGACATTCTTGGACCAAGTCCCATGGGCTGTTAGAATAAAGTCAAAACCTCCACACTTAATCATACAGAACAATGGCATGAGTCTCATTTTTTCAGTTCATATTAATTCCACAGTGAAGTCACAAAAATGAAGAGCTACCTAGGTGTTACTGGATGAATCAGTATTGAAATATACTAAAATGCACAATTACCCATTTTACCATTGATTAAACCAAAAGGCTTTAAGAAAAGAAAGAAGTACACAGACATTTCTTCCATGGCTTATTTTTGTTTCTACTGATGCATGGCCAAAAAGTGTGACGACAGTAAAAAATAATATATTTTCTCTCCATTTCTCCTTTTCCACTAGAGCTGGAGAAGTTCCTTGCCATTCCCAACCTGTGTCACTATTTAAGTTTGTAGCTTTGTACCAATTTCAAGCAAGTTGAAAGTTTAATTCTTTAACACTAAAGTGTAGTTAAGAATTTGGTTTTGAGTCAACACAGTAACACAGTCTCTAGAAGAAAGCTGCATCTACACCCAAAAATTGTGGAATAGACCTCCACACTACTGAATTATAAATCCTCTACTAAATGAAGTATAATATGCTGCTTGTCCTTACTGGACTAGAAAATACATTAATACTGTATACATTTCACTGTGCTGAACTTGTAAAATACAGTGTTACTGTACTTACTAATGGTGAAAACTTTTATAAGCAGTATACAAATACATTACTTTGAAGCTAGTTTACAGATACTGCTATCTGTTAAAATATGACTTGGCTGCAAAGCCATTAATCCAAACCAGACTATAGCATACCTGTGATGTCCTATAAGCACTAACTGGTAACATTTCCCAATTATAAACTCCATTCTTATGAATACAGCAAATGAAAACGTGGAAGTGAAGGAGATCTCATTTTGGATAAGACTCTAGTCCTTGTTAAATGTTATTACTGCAGAGCTGGTTATACATCATCATTGATATCATAACAATAACAGATGTCTTACTTGTGCATTCCATTTCTGCCTGCCTTTCAGCTATGATTTTACAACTTGTAAAGGATTAGAAAAAATTGCCAAAGGATTTACAAGAGACTTCTGCAGTATTATTTAGAAGACAAGTGTCATATTGTTTTTACAAACTCGTCAACTAACATAACTCTCATTCAAAGGACTATATTATGTTTTACTTTCCTAGTCTGTGAAGTTATTGATTAGGGGCTAAGTTTATCAGTAAAGATTACTACATATGGTAATGGTGACAGCTAAGAGCTAGTGCTAACCATGAGGATACTGCCTAAGAACATTCACACTTGCAAAGAAGTGCATATAACGAACAGTATTACATTCTCCCAAGGTTTTTATGAATTAGGCTTTGATTAGTGATTATATAAATAGTTTAAAATAGTAGGGGGATTGCTTAGAAGCAGTTTCCTTTTCATTGTTCTTTCTTTTACTCAAATAAACAGGAAGATTATAATTGCTATTTAAAATTTCCTTAACCAAGGAAGTGTTACTGGTGTTTCACTGTCAAAAACAATGACTAGAATGGGAGTAAACAACTGACTAAAAATATGCAAAATGTTTGGATTTGCGTATTTTTGGTTTAAAAATTTTCTCGTGTGCTAGCATCCTTCCCATCCTATTTTTTAATTTTTTAAAATTTTTTTAATTTTTTTTTGTTTGTTTTGAAATAAAAACTACATTAAGACTAGCCTGTAAAGCTTCACTACTGTATATCGAAATGGTGGAAGAAAAAGAACTTATTTTTTAATATTTTATTTTCCAAAAAAAATATAGCTATACAAGTTCAAATCAGGCTACTTACAATTGACAGTAAAAGCAATTAACCACAAAGAATTTAGTAATAGTCTGTATTTCTGGATGATTTTAAACTAAGATTGAAGTATATTTTTGGATATAATTTTGTCTCAAAATGAGGTCCGCTAATTCAGGTGCTGAATTATAATCAGCAATTATTGAATGAAGTACCTAAAATATGTATTAAGCAAGAAATCAGACTAAATGATCATGGTGACTCTCCTTCCAGTCTTGAATCAGAAAGAACATTTAAATATGTGAGCAAATTAGATTAGATTTTAAACTCATTTTGAATGCAGCTGCTTAAAGAGAAAACCAGGAGTTAGGCTTTACATATATAACACAAATACTATCAAATATATTGTTTACAATATTAGAACACTAAACATGGAAATAGTAAACTCATTTTCAAAAATACCCTTTTTTCTTAAATGGCATCATCTAGTAAGCTCTTTTATTGCTTTGAGCAGTCTCATCAACTCACTTTGAAAGACAGCCATGCAACATGGCAGCAGTCTACATTTTAACTTACCCTTAGGGACTACTTAACCTCTTGTTTTACTTTTTCCAGAACAAAGCAAGGGTATGGACAACCAACAGATGATATATATGTCATAACTATGTAAAGGTCAATAAGGTTTAAACACATTGAGTTCTACTCATAAATATTTGACTAATAGGAGTGTATTTTTCATCTTAAACACTAACATTGGCATCTCAGTATGCAGCAAATTTTTCTGACTGAACATGCAAAATACATGGTTCCCAAGTTGAATTTCTCCAGATATGTGCCTGAATGCCAACATCAAAAATCAAGGACGGGCAATAAGTCTTCTCTTGCCATTCTTTATATTATAAAGATCATTGACTACATCAGTATGAGCCATATAATGTGCCCGATTCTGATCCTGCTTACATCAGTATTAAATGGTTTTGGATTCACACTAGAGTACTTCAGAGGCTGGTTCTATACAACTCATTACTAATCAAGAGGAAGCTTCATTAAGTTTATAGATCAGAAAAAGCAAACTAGTTTTATTACAGGGGAACAGGTGACCTCGTTCAGGACTGCCTAAGTTTAGACAACCTTCATTGCCTCTTCACATACCCTTGAAGCAACTGGTTTTAGTGCTACTGTACACATTTGCATAAAAGAAATACACTCAAAAGCTTTCCTTCCTGACAAAATTAAAGCAAAACAAAAACAACAACCAAGGAAAAAGAAAAAAACCAACCAAACAAAAAACCAAACAAACAAATAAAAAAACACCAGTAACCTAGAAAAATCTTTTTCTTTTTATAAATGAAAAGTAAATTGCTTATATGACCAAAGAAGTAATTAATGGCTACTACTTACTACTCTATGGAACTATATACTTTTATATTTCAATTATTTCATGTCTCACATAATACATCTGTAACGTCTTATCTCTTAATTCTTGAACTGCAAAACAACAGATCTGAACAAGCAGCCATGTGATTTCAAAGAGAAAGTCATCATATAAACCATTAATATTTTCCTTCCTAAAAAGAGAGAGGTGAGGAGGAAACCTAGACAACAACTTCATACATTTACATGTTTTCCAGGCTGTTGGATTAAGCAGGTTTTTTCCCTTCAAATTGGTATGGCTTGAGTTAGATTTAAAATCTGTTCCCAGAGGAGGATGATAAATGGATTAAAGTGGAACATAAATTCCCTGTGTCACCCGGTCCCTTAAACCTTGATGTCAGTAACATGCCTAATAATTCCATTATTATAAACGTCAAATATGTTTTACATGTGTTAGAAAGAATAAATGGATAACAGAAGAAATGGAACACTCAAGAAACTGTAATGCTATTACAATGTTCCATGAAAAAATATCTAGTATCTATATTACAGTGTTCACCCATTAGTGTTTTGGAATTTTATTTTCTTATATTTTGCACACTGAACCCCCTACTCTGAGAGATAGACCAACATATTCATTGTGCTACACATACTTTGCTTTCCCTTTACAGTGCTACTTCTATAAGCTAGCATAACAGACTGAAGAGTGAGCAAAGGCAGAGTAAAAACTCACAGTGTGCTTTTTTCTTCAGTAGTTAACATGAGAAATGGCACACAGGAATCTTGTTTAGAAAATATGAGAATTTTTATTCTACTCAGCAAAATGAAATGCCTCAGCTGAAGTAGTGTTTGCACTGGATTTTAAGAAAGATGCTGCAAAGCATAGAGAGCAAAAAATGACAACCCTTTCAGAAAAATGACTTACAAGAAAGGACTGAAAGAACTGGGCTTGCATACACTTCCACAGAAAAACGGGATCAGCATTACAATAACCCTGAAACAAGTAAAAAAGCCAGTGATTTATCATTTCCCCATTTCCTCAAAGTACACAGAGAAAAGTGCTTTCATTTGCAATCCACAGGCTTGGAATTAAATATTAGAAACAAGCCTTCCAAGTTCAAGTGGAATAAAATACTGGAACATATTACCAATGGAGACTATAAAAAACTCATTAGGGAAATCAACAATAACAAATTAGAAATATTTTGGTATGAGACAGTGCACTTATATTTGGTACTATCACATACCTGATCAGGTTGACTACATGATCTCAAAGTTAGCTGCATTCAACTTTATTTCTGATTTTGAGATAACACATTCAAAGAATATTCCAATTCTGTAACAGTGAAAATATTTGATATGTAACAAGAGGTAAGAATTTTTGGATAGTAAATATTAAAACATTAAGCATTTTAGAAGAAAAACAGTGGAAGAAACATCAGGTATTTAGTATAATTCCATAAGTATAAGGTGACAATAGAAATTTCACTACTGGGGGAAAGAAAAAAAATCACCCTTAATCTACTTCTGTGTTCCTCCTCAAAGTTTACCTGATCTAAAATAATCTGAAGTTCCCTAAAAATTGTTATATGCCTGAAAGTTCCAGACTACATATAATAAGATTCTCATTTTCGGGTTAGCTAATCATATGTGGCTCCTACTGAAGTCAAAACAGCATTGGTCACTCACTGCAAGCTATACCTTTCCTGTTTTATTTTCTTTGTGTGGGTGTAAAAGGAGGGAGGCAGAAAAAAGACCCTAATTAACACAACAGCACACAATTCTACAAATTTAAGTTTATATTACCAGCTGTTAGGCACTGGATAAATCAACAGGTCAGAGAGTTTATGGGAATCTGTCCTCTCTTTCACAAGTCGTTCTTAGGCAGAATACATTCTTTTTTCAGAGATTTTGATATAAAGCAATAAAGCACAATACTGGAGCTAGTTTCAGCCTGGTACTTACCTTTCTTGAAATTCTTCTATCTCTTCTGTAAGAAGAGATACAGACAAGCTACCTAGTTACTCTGAGGTACTACGCTTCTTACAGGTTAATAAAAATAACTGAGGCAATTCAGCAGAGCATTGCTGTCTCATAACAATGCTTCAGAAATATACTGCAAAATTATAAAATTTTGCTAATTAGCAAAAAACCACAATGCACTCTATCAGTAAATACACTTGTTATTTCACTAGTTGTATTAATGTTGATTTTTATTTATACATTGTAATATCGCTGTTATTATGTCAAATACCGTGAAACTTGTACATTATACCATGCATTTTGATGTACAACCTCATTTCAGTCCTACTCTTTATCTGTATTACAAAACTGTTCCTAATTTCTAATTTTCGCTTCCTTTGCCTTACTTACATAGAAAATAGTGCACCTCTTCCGTACTTATTTTTAACTCTTAAATTCAAAACTTGGCCTCACTTATTCTTTACTGCCAACTGTCCATGTCATACATATTAGGCATCACCATAGCATCTTCCTGAATAAGCACAAGCAAGAAAATATATACTAGTATATGTATTTTCTCCTCTGTCATGTATATTATTGCATACTTCTGTATATGTGTATATATATTTTTTTAATTCATACATATGTGTAGGAGAAAAATCAAATTTGAAAGATTTAGCCCAAAGCTGTTCACTGATTTGGGCTCTCCAATAGAATACACCTAGGACCTGATATTTCAGAGTACTGTGCCCAGTACTCTGTATGTTCAAGGTTCAACTTTCATTAAATTCAGTTCCATTGATAGTGCTTAGCATTTAGTGCAATGACACTCTCAAATGTTAACTCTCATCAGAACATATGCAGAATAATCATATTGCTTAATGACTGGCACCTAATTTAGAGGTCTAATTTGTGAAGTTAATCCCTCAAGGCTCTGCTACCATCAACAGAGAGAGGTAGCCTTGCATCCCTATTTCCTCCCATGTGTTGGCACTTGTATTTTCAAGGCTGTTCAGTGAGTTGAATTCACAACTGAATTTGATGCAAAATAATAGTTTTAGGTGGGGTTTTTTTCTTCTTAAGTTTTCAGCTGGATCAGCTGATCTGTCTGACCATGTACGCACACGATCAGCAGTAGCAGTACTACAGGTGCACAGGTATTACTCTGAAACTGGCCAGAGCAGATCGGGATGATCTCTTTAGCCAAAAGCTTATGGCACTAATGTAATTAAATTAGAGGACTGGCACAGAATAACATGCATATTGTGTTACCAAAAAAAAAAAAAAAAGCCACATGGAAAGAAAATTCCATCAAATGACTTCTAAGCTTACATAAAAAGTCCATAGAGGCAAGGACAGAATCCATATTCATTGTGTTGCAGTCCAATTATCTTTACACTTAAATTTTCTTTCTACAGTTCCTGCTTCATTAAGTGGTACATATTCCAAATTCTGCAAAAACTAAGGCAGGAGTCTTTCAGAAAAGAATCTAATTCATCACATGACTACAGGGTTTCTTCCATACAGTGAATGAAGCTGAAATCCCTTGGGGAAAAAGCTGTATACAGTAGTTAATGCAATGTTTTAACAAATATAGACAAAGAGGGAAAATTAAATAGTTGAATTTGAAAACAGAAAGTTATTTTCATATAGGTTTCTGTATCTGACTACTGAGAGCTTAAAAAAAACAAATCCAAGCTCCAAAACTTTCGTCATGTGTACTTGTGTAAAGTCAAGTGGTAGGGTAAGAACACTTTGGGCATGTTGCCATCTCACTTACAGAAATTGATTTTTAAGTAACTCATCATTTTCAACAATCTTTTACATCTTATTACAGAAAATACATAAACATGCAGCTAAGAACCACAGAAGTGGCTCAAGTCCATTAAAATTGATAGACTTTCTGTTGACCATAGATCAGGCACCATGAGTATAGAGCAATGTTCTCAATATACTGCAGCAATGTACTTTTCTATTTTCCTTTTTTTTAAGTACTTCAACAAGCAAATAAGTATTTTATAGAAACATATATCTGGTATAAGAATAGTACAGAAAACTAGATTAATTTGTTTCAATGACTCCTGTAATTATGAGGAACAAATCTGTAGACACAGAAGGAAAACAATGCCTGACTTTTTTAATTGGTATTCTGCTATGTAAAATCATGCTATTGCTGTCATGTTCTTCACAGTGTTGTGGTATCAAGCAATCCCATGTACATTTTTAGGGGGAAAAAAAAAAACTTAGGGTGACTTACCATCTTGTGAAATGGCAAAACAGTTAATGTTTAATAGTGATGCATAGACCAACTGTTCCTTTTTTGTTTGTTTAATACATACTGAAGATATCATGGTTTGTTCCACAATACAAGCACTTTCAGAAAGTACATTAAAACCTATGGATATAAATTAGAACACTGAGGGTTCTCCTTTTTTATGAGGTAACAACTGTATCCTGTGGAGGTGTTTATTAGACCCAGTTAAGTGGAAGCATGGTCAAGTTTTTCTTTCAATGAAAAAACGTCAAATAAGAAGAGCTGAATTCCACAACAACAACAAATCACATCAAATAGATGAAACAACTGAAAAACACTTCTAGAAGTATGTGCACCAAACTGAATGAAGTGGGATTTAAAAGCTTCAGAGAATTGTAACTAGCACCCCAATCAGTGGCAAATGAGACTATAGTTTCAGCATGGCTCCCAACATTAGCATCTACAATCAACATATTGGAAAATATATATGAGTGCTAGCAGTCTTTTCATTAATTTTGTTACACAAAGCAACATGGACCAGAGATTTTTTCTGTGAAGAAGTGGGGTGAAAAAGTAAAAAGACAGCTGCATGTAAGGCCATAAAAATCAAATCAAAATTTGTACTTTGTGGATGAATTGGTTCCTCATTAATATCATGCTATAATTACCTATCCTCACAACACAGGAGTTTTAAGCTCTGTGGAGAATAATGAATGGTGTTTTAACTCTGAACTTAGCTATAAATCAAACTATGCAATCATCTTCTTTATGTAATATTAATACCACACACTGACTGCCTACAAGGAAGGATGGTCATTACTGGAAGTCCTCTGTCAGGGGTTTCGCTCTGTCTCCCTGTCTTTATTTCCCCCCCCCCATAGGTTACATGCCCTCTTTGTTTTGCCCCCTCATTTGTCATTCCCAATTGTTTGTTTTTCCCATAGTTTTTCTCTCTTTACTTTCTTCTCAGAAGGAAACTTTGTTATGTAATAGACAGAGTGGAAACCAACCTCAAGGCAAAAATCAAGACCAGCTGCCTCATGCAGATACCATGGAAACATCTGAGAACAAAGCAAGCACATAGTAACTACTTCCTGAGAACATTTCTTCAGCATCCAACCATTTGCAGCTCTTGGTCTCCTTGAGCCAAATGTAAATTTAAGTTTTCCATGCCTATTATTTTTCTTATGTACTTCCAGTTGCTTATTGGATTTATGCAAACTTCCACCATCTATATCATCTTACAATATAGATGTCCACAACTTAATTACAAGACAGTCTGATGTTTGATACAGTAAAACGGGAAAGGCAGTTTGATTGATGGTAAAAAGTACTTAATGGACTCTTTCTGCTAGGAACCTCTTTTTTTTTCTCACTGGATTTTAGAATGTTTCATTTGCAAAGTTCTGTACTAACTAATTTAGGCAAAGAGTGGCATATACTTTGCACATAGAACTTCTCCTCTGTGATTTGCACTCCACCACGCAAAATGCTTCCCTGCAGCAGTTCACATCTGCAGGCTGTTACCTCCCTATGACAGCACGGTATTAGCTCCTCTGGGTTTCAGTGAACCTTCATGTTAGAAAGTAATTTGCTTTTTTAAAAAATGATTTTGAAATCTACAAAACCTTGATCCAGTAGGAGAGACTATAAAATATATCCAATGTGTACATAATACATACATCAGATGTGTATAGTTTGGTCCATAGACTGATAACTTCATATTGCAGTTCTAACCTATTGTTCTGTGCATTGTAGATTGAAGTGTCATTTGATTTATTAAAAAAAAATCAAGAACATTTTCTAGTGAACAAGTAAAATAAACAGAGATAGATGCTATAGACAGCAGCATTAAGGTATTTGAAACACCCTCACTGCAAATTATCCCACAACAAAGACAGAAAAATGTTGTTTGTTTGGGTTTTTTTAAAGGAGCACTACTGATTGTTTCTAAAGAAGCAGTAGTAATGGTAGTGAAAGACTAATTATTTTCTTTTAAATCTATTTCTAAAGAAAAAGCCATTATTATCATCTTTGGAAAGATAGGGGAAAATTACCTTTTCTATGTTTCACGAAAATTATATACTTATGGGCCTTTAAAGTGAGTATCAGAATGAAAGGAACACCCTCTTCCCTCCCAAACATACATATCTCCAGCTACACTCTTTGATAGAGCTAATGAAAATAAAGTATCTTTACATTAAATAATACTCCTCGTTAAAAGAATGCTCTTTTTTCAATTTCACATATTATTTTTTGGTTGCAGAGCGAGGAATAGAATCTGTAATTTGGCTAAGGTTCACAACATTTTTTTTTACTGTGGAGTAATTATTGAGTTTTAAACACTTATATTTAGGCCATAGTATCAGAAACAGCTGTTCCTAGGAAGGCTTCTGGTTTCAAATAAAACTCACTAAAATTCAGGGAAGATCAAGTGATAAGAAGGTTCTTTGAGCATTTGCAATCAGAAACCAGTTTCATAAATACTCCTAAATGACTGACCCTGCTGACATACCCGCGCTATTTGCTCTTCATTGAAGTTCTACATCTCGGACTCTTGCAATAAAGTTTGTAAAGTTTCTAGTTAAGATGCTGAAAAAACCTCAAAATGGCTTTCAAGAGAGAAAGCAAGGGAACAGAACCTAAAATCTATAAAATAAGGAATTCAGTTCTTAATCCATAGCTTTAAGTGCCTGAAACCTCAACGTTAGGACACCAGTAGCCTGTATATAGTTCATGAATGCAATTAAATCAAAATCAAAGGGAGTACTTCTATTTCTTGGCCAACTGCATGGTCAATTCTCTTCGTAACCTCTAGTCTTTTTATGTTGTTTATAGGAGAGCACACCTACCTTTGAAGTTGTAAGAGTTACTAAAAACACCCAGCACAGAAACTAACGCTTGAAATATACTTACTGGTATTGAAACGAAATTTAGTAATACTGCTTGCCTAAGTTTGAGTCTTTGCATACTTTGAAGGAAATCCAAAACTTGGACGGTTTTCTCCTAAAATTTAGCAGGAGCCTTCATCCTATGCATGTGCATGGCTGCAGGCCTTGTCCGTTATCTGCAGCTCTGCTGCTACAGCTTTTATTTTCCCTTTAAACAGCAAGAAACAGTTATTGCAGCGCGACTTGTGACAAGGGCCTCGAAAGTAACACTTTTAAGCCATTTTACAGCTGGGCTCGCACTCCGCGCCCCGCCTTCCCCTCTCCCCACTGCGGGCGGGAGCCGGGGCCGTTCCGCCAGTTCCTTCCGCCTTCGCAGCCGCCACAGCGACTCGTAGGAGCGACTTGCGGGGCACCAAACAGGGCATATCCTCAGGCGTGAGGCTGCCACCGCCCTGCTCCGCCAGAGGACCCCGAGATCGCGGCGGCCGGGCCGGGCAAGAGCCGGTCACTCCCGGCCGCCGGAGCGGCTGCGCAGAGGCGGGCAGCGCGGCATAGGCCGCCCGCACCGCCCCCTTCGCACCGCCCCGGACGGGACGTGGGGCGGAGCTGCGGGAGGCGGCAGCTGCGGCGGCTCGTGGCTGCCTGGGCGCTGGGCTGGTAGTAAAGAGTGCCCCGGGGTTGCCGTGATTCCGCCGCCCGCCATCCCTGGCCTTCTGGCCTCTCGCCGCCCGGCGCGGCCCGCGCCCCTCCCGCTGCCTGCGCGCAGCTCCGGCGGTGCGAGGCATGAAGCTGAGCAAAGCCCAGTACGATGAGATAGCCCAGTTCCTGGGGCACGTGCAGCCCACCCGGCAGAGCCTGAGGAAGCTGAAGGAGAAGTTTCCTAGGTAAGTGCTTCCCGCCCTGCGGCGCGGGGCCCCGGCGGGTCGGCCTCCGGCAGCGGCCTACGGCTCGCTGCGGACGGGCGTGGGGCCGCGGGGGCCGCTCCGCCGGCTCCACCTGGTGCCCCATTTCAGGCCCCACACGGTACAAAATCACCAGCACACGCACACAATAATCGACGGCAAACGGCAGCTCGCTGAAGCTGCCGCTGGCAGCAGGGTACTGCTCCACCCTCCCTGACTTGAGGAGTTGGCACAAAATAAAGAACGTTTCCCCCGCGCCCCCGATACACGTCCAAGTGAAAGCTCTCGGGGCCCTTCATGAGCCTTTTATACACCAAGTGGATCTTCTGATGTGAATGAAGCCTTACGGCTCAGGTCGAACCTCTGTGGCTGAGGCCAAGTGTGAAGTCCATCCTGCAATGCCATTGCCCCTGTTGCTTAGGGAGAAGGGACTTTACGGATCCATAATTCTTTGCTGTTGCATTCCAGTTGAAACTGGAAAAGGGGTCATCTTACCTATGGCCATTCACGTGCTTCCTTGCCTGAGCTGTGTTCAGAATTCTCAGAGACATTTGCAAATTACCATAGGCTAGGATGGAAAGGTATCCATGACAGGATGTGCTCCATACACCAATCTTCATTGCTAAAATTTACTTACTACCAACTACAGCAGAGTTTTAAGGAACGTTGCAAGGATTTTCACTTTCTTTTCAGGTTTGGGGGAAGGATTGCTAGTGCTGAATTGGACAGGAAAGCAAATTGGGTTCTGTGGGGAGAAGAGTGTTGCTGTCTCTAAAATCACCAGAAGTAATACAGAAAAATTAGGGGGTTAGATACCATATCTACTTTGGTGAGAGGGAGAGAAATAAGTGAAACAGAAAATCATTCACGTGCTTCCTGAATGAGCCTTGCTCACTTCTTAACCAGGAGTGTGGCAGTGTGGCGGAAGAAACTGACGCTGTGTGTAACTTACAGTAAGTGGGTGAAGAGCCAACATTAATTTAGGCGTTTAAACTGTCCAGTGAAATCCTTTCCTTTTCAGGAAAGTGCAAGAGAATTGCCCTGTTACAGAGAAGAAATGATAATAAAGCATTGTTCAGGGAGTGCATTGAGTTGCATTTTGGGAACTCAGCTCACCTTTTACAGTACTTCTGCAACTTGGGAAACCACTTACCGTGACAACATGTGTCTAAGGAGCTTAGACTTGGCTTTATCACTTCGGTGCTGATGAAATTAGGAGAGAGTGTTTGTATGTATTTGTGTGTGTACACGTACAGACACATGCACATATTCTTTTTCTACTCTCCTTATAAAGTTGTCTTGAAAGAAGGTTAGAATTTGGGTTGGTTTTCAAGGTCAGTCACTATTTTTAGGAACCTGCTTCCAAGACAGATCCATAGGCACACGAGTGTTTGTAATCAGATTTGTCCAAAAAAGACTGGACTTTTCCGATAAAGTTTTGCTTCCCAGTCAACTCATTTGATGCTGCAAAAGATCCATCAAGTCCTCTGTTTCAGAACTTGATGCCTGAACAACTATGTGCAACTAACAGTGTAGGGTTATTTAGGAAAAGAATTAAGTTTTTTTTCTAAAGAAGCTGGCTTAAGTGTGGTGAACACTGAAAAGCAAAGGTTAGCTGTAGTAGTTGCTTCCACACTTAAGTGGCTTAGCATACTCCTATATTGTTATTCACATTATGATATGAGAATGCCCTGTCCTGAATTTTGCTTGTAGATCTCCCAAATTTTGTTTGCCCATCCTAGGAGAAGGATAAAATCTTCTATATGAGCGATGAATTAATTGATAGCTTTTTGAAAAGTGCCTGTCTTCAGTATATTTTGAGGTCTGCACATCTTCTTTCTGGTAATGTGGTATTTCTTTGTTGTCTCTTTGTTTATTTATCATACCAGGTCAGATGCAGAACATAAATAATGTATTCCAAGGCCACTGCTTTCCTTAGCAGTAAAGAAGGTGTATTGAAATGTTGTTTCAATAGGTTATGATGTGGAAAACAGGCATTCTCTATAACCCTTATCTTGTAAAAGAGGCCAGCTGCAGAAATTTGTAAACTTGTATGCCATCTTAAAGGGAAGGCTTTTTCAGTGGTGTGTTTGATAACTGTGAAGTAAGTAAGTTTTTCATATAATCTAGAACTTTTGTCACTCTCTTCTAGGACAAGAAGGGTCTGATTGGACTTTCTGGCTGGTTTTTTTCTTTATGAAAGCCAGAATCAAATAAAGCCCCCCACCCACCTCAACTTTCTAATTCAGTCTTCTAAAGAAAATATTCCAGAATCTGTCATGGCACCTGCAGTGTGATGAAGGTGTCCATAGCCAGTTTCTCATTATTATATGGTAACAGTTGCTGATTCAAACTGGAAAATACTAACATCCATAATAGCTGCTTTCACCTTGTACTTTCAATCTTTCCCGGAGAAGGATTGGTATTCCACTGGTAATGCAATACATAAATTGACAGTTTTCAAATATTTCTGGTTCCTACTACCTCATAGATCTTGAGAGTCTTTGGATTTCTGCATTAATCTGCTCAGGTTTTTTCTAATACTCTTCTATCTCTTGGTTCCTCCCTCAGCTGTTGTATTTTCTGAAGCCTTGCGTTTTATGCTTCTAATTTATATAGAATATCTTTCACGCTTTGTGAAAGGGCCTACTCCTGTTCTGCAATTTCTCCCTAAGTATAAATTGTAATTTCGGTAAACAGTTACCACAATTTAATGCATAGGTATGCTGGGTAGAAGCTGCCAACCTGACCTCTGAATCTAAATACATACATAATTTTTTAACAGGGTAGTTTGGGCATTACTATTATTGAACCACGTCAGCAGATGAGATTATTACTTCAAATGAGTATTGTCATGTGACTTATTAATGTCAAAAAGTCAAAATTAGACTGCTTCTTATACTGTTTATAAATATTTTTATACAAGCATTGGGAATTTTTACATTTTACAACCCTGCAGCTTTACATACAGCATGGATTTAGTCTACTTTTCTTAAAATCCTGTTATTTTGCAAAAACCTAGGTATCCAATTGGTGTTCTCTTTCTGTTAGTGCTGTGCTTTGTATTTCATGCCTAGCGATTACCAATGTATTATTCATTTCTTTATTCTTAAGGTATTCGTTACATCCTTAGCAGTTGTCTCCTAACATGTTTCCATTTAACAGCAGGGTATTTGGATAACCTGAGGATTATCAAAATGTGATTTTGAGCACTAAGTGATTAAGATTTAGCTTTTATATTTTTCAGACCCTGTACTGCTTTAGTGTAATTCTAAAACTCCATATAGTCTGTTAACTCCTGTTCTCACATTCTAGTCAGACATAACAAATCCTCTCTAGATCTGGACTCAAGGACACCTCATTGTCCTAGGCCCCAAAGTATGTAAACTAAAGCTCTAAAAGAGGGGGACAGACTTAGAGTAAATTACATCATCATCTGAAATTGTAATTGGAGAATTAACTCTGATATGTAAATTGATCAAAACTTATAAAAGTGTAAAAAACTCATGACCAGTTGTCCATCTTGGGTGTAGCCTCTCCCGGAGAGGGCTTTTGTCTGCCCGAGGTGTGCCTGTTGAAGGCCTTTTAATAATTACCCAGTTTATTCTCTTAATCTTGTCTAGCTTCTGTTATAGGTAGCCTTTGATCAGGCATCATAAGCACAATAAATCTCTGCCAATATTGGATCACTGATCCATAGTTCCTTTGATCTTTTTAACACATATGTCACTGGACTGATAATTCTGTATATTCAGTGTTGTGCTTTTCTGTTGAAGTGTACCACCTTTTCTGCTTTGTTTCTCACCTGAATTTTTCTATTTGCTAATAACTTGTGGTTTTCTTTGTTACTGCTGTGTTATATTCTTCAGCTTTCCCTTCAGCTATGGACTCACGTTCTTCTGAGATACTGTTCTCGATGAGAGCTAATGTCTAAATTGAATGAGCCATTGTAAGACTGGTTGTGGGAAATGTAGGGTAGTGCAGGAAATGTTCTGAGAAAATTAAAATATTTCTCTTCTGTGCATGTTTCTCTCTTATATGGTAGGTAGAGCTGCCTACAAGTAGAATCTTCTAGATAAAAATCACCTTAGCACTACCTGTTTATAGTGACAAGATGTTAGACCTTTAAACTTTTACTTTTTTTCAAAGACTATTGTAACTTGTCCTGAAAAGTCCAACTTCTAAGAGTTAAATTCATACCCAAATTGATATTCTAGTACTTCAGTTTGGCTGTTTACTGTTTTAGTTGTTTCAATTCTTCTGTATATGGCAGAATACATTGTTTCTCTCAGAAACTTTTTCTAAAGTTTCTTATCAGTAGAACATGATTGATTAGTGAGTAGACCTTTCTCAAATATATAACTTGTACATACTTTCCTGTTCTTCTTTGTATCCTATTCTGATTGAATCTTATAGTTTTCTTCACTGAATTTTTGTCTTGGTTTAAGACAATTTAAAGGGAAACACTCTTAAATGAGATCTCCTCCTTTGTTTTAACCAATCCCTTTCACCAATAGGGAGAAACAAAATACAAGTAGATATAAGTGAGTAAATAACAGTTTACTAACAAGTGAAATTGCAAAAGGCAAAAAATAGCTGTAAATAACCACTAGACACAAAATTGCTAAATCTCACAAACTCTTCCAGAACAAAGAGAGATCCAAAGTAGTGGAAATACCCTTTCCAAGATGGTGCCTGTCCTGGGCGCCCGCTGGAGGGAGACAAAGGGAAGATGTCATCAGACCCTGCCCCCGGGATGGTGCCTTCGCAGGCAGTCTGGGAGACAAAGGGAACGGATGGCAGGAAAACCTGGGGAAGGCAGGGGCGTACAGAGCGATTCTAGCGGCAGGTGAGAAGTGCTGGTGTGGGGTCAGCACCGCTGCCCACCAGACTGACAATGTTGGTGCTATGGCCTCCAAACTGCTGGTCTGTTGTGGGGTAGAAACTGGTCTGTTGCTACTGACACAGGGTGACCGGGCCCCAGGGACCAGCTGGCTTTGCAAAGTTCACTCCAAAACAGTTTTTGATTGCAAAGTGCAGTTTTTACAAGTGTCTACTATTGCAAGCCCAGGAAAAAACCCCAAACTACCACCAAAAGTAACCCCTCCAAAGAAGAGTCTCCACTTTCAGCAAATGATGCCAGCAGAGAGTTTGTTCCCTGCTTCCCAGTTCCAGCTTGAAAAGGGACTGCGGCAATGCCCTCTCTGCCCTGAGATTCCAGTTCTGGATGTGTTGGTTCTTAAAGAGGCAGTATCAATTTCTGGGCATGGATAGATATGGAACACAGTAACATTTTGGGTTACCCATGACAGTCTTCCTCTGGTCTCTACCAAACTTGCTGAGGATGGAAGCTTTGGCGACCCAGTTTGTTATGAAACTGTTTTGGGTTTTTTTAAAATGTGAGATTTTTTCTGGCTTGGTTTTGTTCTGAGTGTTTGAGTTTCTTAGATCAGGTTGTGCTTGAATTGGAGATCCCAGAAACTTTCTTATGCTTCAAATTGTCTCAGGAGCCCTGAGCATCTTCTAGTGATTCCAAAATCCATGTTTTTCATGTTCTTGCACTGAATTGTAGTGAATTCAGTCCATTGAGGAGTGCTGCATTCTTCCACAGCACAATTTGTGTGGTCTGTATTGTTTCTCTTCCTTTTTTCAAGTCGTTAAACAAACTTGGTGCCTCTAGCCCAACTTTCCCTTAGGTACCTTCACTTGTATTCCTTTAAAAGAAGGGTTAGGTTCTGAGACTAAGTGCAAACTGTTACAGAGGTTTTCAAAGTACTGGGATGTCAAAGTATTAGGACTTTTATCAGCTGCTGTGTGCAGTTCTTCACTTTTGTGCATGTATTCAAAAAAAGTACCATCCTGTTGGTGTCCCTTGTGTGAAAACTTACTTCCATGTCATCAGGAGGAGCGTTTTTTACAGCAGAAAGGTAAGGGAACCTGGCATAAATGTAAGAGAAGTACTTTTTAAAAAATTTTCTTCCTTTTTTTCCCCAGTAAGCAAGAGGAAAATGTGATCACAGCTTCATATTGATATACTTGAGTATGGCTTTTTGGTTTTAATGTATCTAATGTCATATTTGATTATTGGAATGCACACCCTTTGTTCCCACAGCATATCAAGGAATGCACATTCCTCTACATCCATGACCTCCATTCTTCATTACTTAATATCACTTCAGTTTTGCACACGTTTTCAGTAATTGCGTTGCTCTTTCTCCAAACTACTGATAGCTTTATTAAATGACACCAGGCCTGGAAACCATCTCAGGAAGATTTTCATTAAAAAAAAAAAAAAAGTATCTGCACAGAAATGTGTTACAATGTAAGTTGGAAAAAACAATCTATTTATTATTTGCTCGTCTTTGTCACTTTCTCTGTAATGATTCATGTTGAAGCAAAGGCCCTAAAGAAGTTTAAATGTATGGTATCAATGTTATTTCTTTTACCATCTGCTTAAGACTGAGGAAGCATTTTTTCTTCCTTTTTTCCAGTGTCATTGTTGCCTCTGGTTTTGTTTTTAGAGTTGGGGGTGGATAGGCTTCTCATTTTCCTCTTGAAGCCAATTTTATTTACAAGGCAATATATTGCTTCTTTGTGAATAACTTTATTCTGCTTTCGTGCAGTTGCTTAGATTGTCAAGCAGTACTGATGAGCTTGTAAATGATGTTTGTGGTGAGGAACAGGAAGGTGGAACTGCTCTTCTCTTTCATCCCCCGTTTTTCTTTTTTCTTTCCAATTCTGTGTTCTGGTGTCTGAAGCTTGCAGATTGAGCCAAGGTAGAAGGAGAATTTCTCGTGCTCTGGTCCAGTGCTCTTTGGAGCCACTGTTACCAGGGCGGCAGACTGGCAGTGAGGCTCATGAGCAGGGGCAGATAGCTGCCTTCATGGCTCGCAGAGCTCAAGGCTCTGAACTCAGGTACAGGATAACTCCTCCTGCTCTGCCTGCTCGTCTGAATAGTTGATTACCTATTTTGAAAAGCAGAAGACCTAGGCTATTTTTCATTACTCTACAAACACTGATGTAGCAAATATCATTTAGAAAGTTGCCTTTGCGCCTCTGAGTGCTAGAAACTTACTTTGAAAAACACAAAGTTTAAAGGCACATTTTAAACTCCTGTCTTCTATATTCTCAGTACTTAATGACATAAATTCATGCTTCGCCTATATTAAAGATCTGATCATGTGGCAAATGCTTCGTACCAGTGTACTGTGTTTAAATGTTCTGGAGGATTTAGCAAGAGTAGCAATGAAACAGTAGAATTTTTAAAGTTTTGTATTTTCTTCTTCTTTTATATTAGACTTTAGAGTAAACAAAGTTTGACATGGAGTTTGTTTTTGTCTACTCTATGTAGTAAAAACCTGATATAATGTAAAATTTGTTATGTACTTGAAGCTGCAGTAAACCTCACAGGTAAACTTATTGATAATAAGAGATGAGAAAGAGGTGATGGCTCATTAATTGAAAAAAGAATTAGCAATATACAAGTTTCAAGAAGTGACCTACAATAAAATGTAGCATATTTTAAATAATCCTAAAATGAAATAAAAATTAACTGTGCAAAGTAATTATGTGAACAACTGATACTATTCCCTTTGGAAAAATGTTCTCGTTATCTGAACCCTTGGTAAAAAATCTACTCATTACAGCTTTGAGAGGCTGAATCAGTGGGTGGTTTCTCTTTTCACTTAAATGTCAGTGAACAAGCCTTAAAGAACTTGTAACTGGTTGGATTTGGTATGATGTGCTAACAAACTGTTTGCTTGTGCAATGACCCAAAAGGAAGGATACCAATCCTCTCCTGTAATATGAAGTATTGTGTGACAGAAATCAACAAAACCGGTGTATAACTCAGAAAAACTTTATCTCCTTTATTATTCATTAAATTAAATAGAAGATACTTACTTAAAAGGTAGATATTGATAGCAGTGGAAGGTTTCAGAGTAGAATGGAAAATATAGTTTTGCTTACGTTTGTGTCTTTCCCAAACAGCAAAAGACAGGATTTAGGCAGAAAGCTTCCATTGGCACATGTAAATACTGGTTTTTGGGATATGAGTGCTTTCTTTTGTTTGGAGAGATAGAAGGGGTTTTTTGAGTTGTTTGCATGTTACCTATTAATAGAAAAGTAGATGTAATATATGTGTGTGTCATCATGAAAGTTAATTTTGAGGGAAGTCCATAGTTTTCTGTCACGTTTTTTATAGGTGTAACCATCTTCTTCCTTTCAAGATTTTTGTCCTGAGTTTTGCAGTTTCTCAGTGTTTCTCTTTGCTGTGATACTTTCTCACACATTCTTCTGTAAACATGGCCATGGTTTCTTAACAACTATCTATGTTTTGCTAACTGTCTGTGTTGTTATCATTCTATTACCCTGGGTGGAGAAATATGATAGACAGATGCTTTGACCAATGGAATTGAGAGGTGGTGATTTCTCCCTCCAATCCACGGTGATTTGTAAAAACATATAAATAAAGGCAGAGGGTTCTGCCCTCTCTCTCTTTTTGCCCTCTCCGTTTGCTGTCTCTGTGTGGTCTTTTATTTGGCTCTCCTTTGGGCTCCTCGGCCTAGCCGGCCTGACCCGTGCTACACAAGCACTCCCACCTATGTTGTCCATCCTAGCAAAATACAAACCTATTTTAAACGTTAGTCTTGAAATTTTGTTTGAAATACACAAGGAAAATTAAGGTTTTATTTTCTGAATTCTTGAGTATTGATAAATCTCTTCTCTCTTAATATTTTCCCTTTCCAGTTTGTGAAAGTGCTACCATATGGGAGTACAGTTCTTTTCATAAAAAAATAATTACACAGAACAGGACTTATTACACTTGTGAAATTCATTTTGGCTGAGTAAAGGGAAACCTTTTTTGGCCTTGAGGAATTTATACAAACCACTTAGAAGCCAATCCTAAATCCTTTGAAGATTTGATGGTGAAATACAGTGATTGGAGGGGGCCTTTTACAGCAGATGTGGAAATTAGTTCCCTATAATTTGAAAATGCATTCTGAGTCTGTTGGAGCTGTGTGTTAAGTGCTCTTGTTTAATTCAGAAGAAAAGAAGGAAAAAAAGAAAGAGAGAGAAAAAAAACCCAGAAAAAATACAGATAAAAAAGAAAACAACAGGAAGAAAAGAGAAAAAGGTAGACAAGAGGGAAAAGAGATAAAGTGCAAGAGAAAAAGAAATAAAAGGAAGAAAAAGGAGAGAAAAGAAAACAGAAAAAGAGAAAGGAAAGGGAAATGAAAAGAAAGGAAAAAGGAAAGGAAAAAAGAAAGAAAAAAGGAAAGGGGAAAATGCTTTCATATGTCAAAGCTGGGAGAGTTGTTTTGGTCACCATGTACACTACTGTGTTGCTTTGTGAGGTTTAATTTGGTTGTACTTTCTGACACTTCTTAAATTCCATGGATGTGATATTCACCAATAGGATAGGAATATAAGTCTTGTGGCACAGTTTTTTTCTAAGTATTTCATTCTAAAGCAAGCTTGGTGTCATCAGACAGACCAACAGATGTCTGTAGATTTAAGGGCAAGATTATGGTGGTTGTTAAGGAAGGATGAAGTGGAAGTTTTAACACTGACCATTTGTGCATTCTAATTGACTTGTGGATTTTAGGATACTATTATATTCATGTTACTTGTATTTAAGGAATATTGTGATAAAAATGATAATTCATTTTATTTCAGAAACAGCTCCATAATGTATCATTCTTCTGAAGCCAGCAAACAAGTCTAGGCTCAAGTTTTATGAGCATAGGGGATTTGCTACATCAGAATGGAAAATATTTTATTCATGCGTTGTTTTTTGGACAGTCATATTCTGGGCTATATTACAATGGCACGATAAATTGCTGAATACACTGTCTGCTGAATATGACCTCACCATGAAAAATTTGATGTGTTAGAGTAGGAGAGGTTGGAATATATCAACCTTAGCTGACAAGGGACTTTGAATTTTGACCTAACACAGATGACCTTTGTGTTCAATAAAAGCGAGTTTAATCTCCAGGTCAAGGTTGAGGTGAAGGGTAGGGCAAAGTGGATTGGTTTGTTCTGGCTATGTCTGGATCACACCTAGCAAGCAAAGAAATCCAAGGTCTTATCACTTCAGAGTAACCAAATGCTTGTTTACCTAAACTTTACTCATATCTGTTATACCACCTTTAAAAACTTGTGGTACTGTAGACAGCTAACTTGTCTGCAGATGTGGACTATTTCATGTGAAGCTCAGTGTTTCAGAATAAGAGGGGTGAGGTATGTATATTCTGCTCCTGTAGATCACTGAATAGGTAAATAAAATTTCTCCTCTAGCATGTAGAAGAAAGGCTGTTCATGATATTGCCTTGCTATGAAAAGGGTGAAATCTAGAAGCTTTGTTTCTTTGACAGCTAGCCTGTCTTTTGAACATGGGAAGTTTATTCCTAAGCGTCTTATGCTTTTAAGAGGAATGTAATTAAGAGAGTTCTGACATGTTTCACTAGACAAATACAAAGAAAACAGGTCCTTTTGAGCACTCCATTGCTGTAAAAGGTATTTGATCAAAAAAGCTAAGTTATAAAATATTTTGGGGGTTGTCTAGGTTACATAATAAAGACATATAGATGAATTTAAATAAAATATTGTCACATTTATAGTAGTCATAAACAAAATCCATCTTTTTAACTGACTCATCTTCTGGGAGTGCTATTTCACTAACACGGCAAAGGTACATTTGCTGAATACACATAGAAGAGTGGTAGCAGTGATGCTGTTGGAAGGAGAGAGTTCTCTTTAAATCAGCCGGGGAAAAAAAAGTTTGAGACTAATGGAAAGAACCTCTACTCCTTTAATAGAGCCTGCAAAATACATTCTCCAGGACTGATCAGCTCTGAAGGCTCTAGAGGTTTGATGATTGGAATGGCAGGAAATCACGCTTTCAGGACATAAGGAATTGACTAGGCCATCCATCATTTCTTAGCATGCGCTGAAACACTGGGTTTGTGTGCAGAGCTCTGTGATTTAGTAAATACTTGGGAGATGAATAGAGCTTACACACAAGGGAAGATATTGCTGTCCTTCAGCAGCCTTAGACACAGATCCCTGCTGAGAAGGCCGTCTGACAGCAGCTCATCAGTAACTGGCCTGTCACAGTCAGTGATGCCCACCAGCCATCCCCAGTATATTAAATGCATTTTTAATATCTGCTTCAGTAGATTTAATGAAGAAAATTTAGTTTCCATACTCTGATCACTGCTTTCTCAAGTGTTTTAAAGCATTGAGTGAAGCCTTCCAAGAAAGGAACTGTGCTGATAACTGGAGAAGTTCATTGAAAACCAAAATGAAACAGGAATGTTATTATCCAAATAGTTTCCTTAAATCAAAACAAAAATGTTTGGGAAAAGCAGTGATGATCTTAGAGACAATTGACCCTCCTGCAGAGCCACCTTATGCAGCAGGCTGTACAGCAGCAGAGATGCAGTGCTGGGAAAGGTGTTTGCACAGTAGTTCTGTTTAGTGTGGCAGAGCTAGCCAAAAGGCAAAATTGCATTTCTTAGGCTCTCATATGTTGGTACCAGAATTAGATCATCATTCTGTCTGGCTTTCAGGGTCCAGAGAGGATGGTGGCTGTGAATGGAAGGAATGGAATAGATCATATTTTTAATTTCTAGCTTAGATTTTGTTTTGGTTTTGGCATTTTTGCAAGGGATGCTTTTGGTGAAAATAATTGTAGCGTTACACGGTATTATATAAACTGATATAAGAAATAGTAAGACACAATGGAGAATAAAACTGCTATTTTTATAACTTAGCAGACTCATTGAGAGTTATTCAATGTTAACATTCTATGTGTAGGGATTTACAGAATGATTTTTTAACTTCATGGCAAATGATAAGATCTTTTGCTCTCCATATATATAGATAAACTTTGTAGTTATTTGATTTTCCTTCCAACTTTCAGTGAAGACTTCTGTTTACATAAAAGCAAATAAGGTGATTTTCAGTTTCTAATGAGATTCAATGCTTATGATATTTCCTTCACGACAGCAAGACAAACAACTCGATTTTGTTGCAAACATCTATTTGAAATATTGACTTCTTGAGCTTTTTCTCCCTCAGGAATCTATTCTGTGTTCACAGAAGAGAAAGCAAGTCCTAAATGAGACCTATAAATTTGATTCTTGTATTTGTCAAAACAGTAATGTATTAAATGCATATTATTATAAAAATTTAAGAAGTGTCCTAAATGCTTACATTTTTATAACACACAACATATTAAATAATACATTTTCTTGTTAGCATCTGTTTGCTGTCATTGTTGGCAGGACCTGTGATTTATTACTTAAATTAATGACTACAACCATTTTGGTGCTGATATATGCCCCTTATGGCTTGTCGCATCACTTAGAAAATAGCGTATATGCTTCTGCGAGAATAATTTTTTAATTGCTCATTCCTTTCAGTTCCTGGTGAAAGTAACATCTCTATTTGCAATGTGAAAGTTTCAGAAGCTTGTATTACACTTTGAACTGAGTGAAATAATGGTAAGGATTAATTTCTGTAGGAAAATGGAATACGGGAAGTGATCCTAATAAAATTGCCTTCTAAGACAAGCCTGATAGAGTATTGTTACCAAGAAAAAACAGTAACACTGAAAGAGGAATGGAAAGATAGTGCGCTGTGTCCTTCTGATGAGGTCATGGTTAAAAGCCTTGTTCGTGTTTTTGTTTAACTAATTGGTACCGTACAAGTGGATTTCAAACTCCTTATTAGGCATGGTCTGTCATTAGTTTTCAGGTTGTATCTCATGGAGTCCTTGTTGACCATGGACTTCAAATGAAGAATTCAAAGTAAATGAACTTCTTGTCAACAGGCTTAAATTTGCCAAACAAGAACCTGAGCTTGTCATGGGAAAAACATTATGGTTTCTGAACAGGTTAGGATAAAAACTTCTGTTTTGTAAGTGACTGAAGCATTTTTACCTGTTTTATATTTTATTTTCAGACAACCTTTTTTAAAAATTCTTGTGTCCATAACATTTTGAGTAATGATAGTGATATGAATAGGAGATATTGCCCCTTTCCTTGCATACAGGAAGATATCCGGGAGCCTGATTGATAGTGACAATCTCATTGCTTTGTGCTGGAGAATTCTTGAACTTCAGTATCTTGCTTTATCCTTTTCATCTGAATGGCATGCTAACAAGTGTTGAAAAAAGGCTTCAGATCAGGATATAGTGCTGAAGAGGACTTGATTGTTTGGGTGATTGTCCTCTATTTGCATATCTGTATTTTGGCCTTCAAAGTCTTGGAAAGGTTTGGTGGCCTAGGTTCCCACATACCTCTAGAAACTGCAACACTAAGTAAAAATGTCCTAAGATAGCACACATTCTTCTTTCACAGAAAACAAAACGTTATCAAATATTCCTTTGAAAAAGACCCATGTGATAGCAAAGGTGTTCTCTTATGCAATGCAGCCCATCTGAAACTATTTCAAAGGCAACATAAAAACTGACCAGAATGTGAGGTAATGCTCACTCCTGTGACTGAATTACTGTAAAGGGTCTTTTGGAGTTCCCCCTTGCTAAGTGAGGACACAGACAACAATAAAGACATCATATATCTCTGTTTCTCTTTGTGGTTGGCTAGGAGATGGCAGAACTTCTTATCAGTCCTCTATTAATACTGGAAGCATCTCGTCCTTTATTGCATCTCTTCTGCGGAATGCAGATGCTCATTTGGACACTACAGCTTATGGAGAGTACAGTAACTCATAGACACAGAGTGAGTGTATGTTCCTATATATGAAATGGCTATTGAACATAAGCCATTTACAGCATTAATGTAAAATGCATGTTGTAAATGCAGCTTTCCTTCAGTTTTCAACACAGATGAGCAATATGTCCTCCTAGACAAGTGCATTTTCTTGGGGTACACAAAATACAAAAAGAAAAAAATAACTTCAGAGCTAGATCTCTAGTTCTTACAGAGCTTAAAAAGGAAGATTTGCTTTGACCAGTGGGCAGGTACTCCAATAAACCAAGCAAGTTCCAGTCCAAATACAGACTCCAATGACCTCATTGCAATGAGTTGTCTAACACAGGAGTTTTCCTTTATCCTGTTACTAGGAACAGGAGAATATAATTGTTGATCAAAAAGAGTAAGTTGGGCTACATCTTTTATCTCATTTGTATTGTGTTCCTTTGACATAAGTGGTCTGAGATAAAAAGGAAAATGGTCCTTTATGGAATAAATGCATGGTTTCAGTCTAAATATTTTCCTAGCCATACCTGTCTCCTTGGTATGTCATCTAAGTGCTGAGCATTTTTTTCCAAACAAATTCCATTGGTTGCCCAATAACTATTATTCAAAAGCTTCCTGCTTACACTTTTTGTTTTAATTTACTATTTAGACACAGACCTCGACAGTGACAGATGATCATTCTTACACATTGTTATTTTTTGTGGTTTCAAGGTTTCTGGATAGAGAATTTTGTCCATTTACCTGCAATAGATGCCTGTCATTCTAACATTTTAAATCACAGTAATTTAAAGATAATATTCAAATGTTTCAGCTACTGTGTAGAAATGAATATATTTTTATGTGGACTGATTTGGGCAGGTCAAAATGTATCACATATTACTTGTTTGTGTTAGTTTATTTTGTAATTCTTAGCTCTTTAGTTGCTTTTTCAAGGCATATCTCTCTCTCAGTGGAACTTTGCATTAGTGGATCAGGATGTTTACTGAAATAACCAGTTGAAATTATTAAAATATGCAGTGGAAAGCAGCATGCTTAGTTTAATGTGCTTCTGAAAATTAAATTCAAGTAAAATGGTATATAGACATGGAGTCATTAGTTATATTATAGTATATGAAGCAATAGCTGTGTAAACCATAACCTCGTAATTTTGCAAGTTCTACTTTGTCATGTAGCTGTAAAAGGCAATCAAAATAAATCACAGAAGATGAAGAAATATTTTCTAGGGCTTTCTGTATGTTTTCAGAAGTGGCGCTTGATCCATGAAATTTTAGTAAGCATATTAAATAATACAATATGATGTGCAACGTGTCAGGTCTGATAAATTATTTTGTATAGGACATTTATACAACATATGGTGAGCTGCTATGTGAACAGCTTAATGACTAAATTATGTTAATCTTTCTTGCCATATTTACTTTTCATTTAAGAAAAGGCATTTTCAAAGTTTTATTTTAGTTTTGTGATCATGTGTAGATATAAGAAAGGTGTAGGTCATCTCTGAGAAGCCGTGACAGTGATCCAAGGTTCCTCAGCTGTGCAGTGTACATAACACAGATGTTGGGAGAGTCATCTGTCAGCTATGCCTCTCCTATGGAGTTAAAGTTCTAGGGGGAAAAGAATTCGACACAGTGCTGTCACTGTTACATTTTCACAATAGAAGAGCATGCAAATAGTCAACCTCCTGCTTAGCAGTAGTGCCCTGTCTAATGTCTGTGCTGGTTAGAATAAAAAAATAGTGGGTGCATCTAGGGCTCATAGATCTGACAAAGGTCATGCTATGCTGGGCATTTGAATTGGAAATTGTCTGGACTTAGATTTTATAAAGCTCCCACTGTTGTCGGGGAAAATTTCAGCAGGGTTTTGTCCCTCGAGAGGCCTCTTAGGCCCTTTTCTGTCCTATGAATGAATTTAGATGTGAGGGTTTCTCTTGCCTTAAAACTGTTAAGTTCATTTTGCATACATCCCCAGAGAGAAAAACTGGCAGATGCTTTTGTCTTGGAAGTGTTTAAAAGAAAACTGCAGAACAGGAACAAGGGAGAGAAGGGGCCCTGCGTGGAGTCCCAGAACATTTTGGAAATGGCCAATATGCAGTTTTCATCAGTACTAAGGCGGGGCGCAATATGGTGCCTGTAGCTCACTAGGGAATATGAATGTTGATTAAGCATACTCCCAGGCTTTGAAATCCTGAAAGCAGTGTCAGAATAATGGATGTTGAGCAAATGTCAAGCATTTGTTAATTTCTCTGTTATTTGGAGTTTATCTACCATGATCAATCAAATAAACTAGTGCTTCTCTGTTGTGGCATGTGTCATTGATATGGTGATTAGGTGGATAGAGAGGCCTTCTGCCTTTTTTTTTTTTTTTCTAATCCAGGTAACAGATTACAAATAAGAAGCCATAACTTCAAGTTAAATATTTCTTTGCAGTTGGTTTAGTGGAAAGAGGTGCATTAACAAAATACTTTGGGGGTACAGAGAGACAAAAGTACTTGCTTATCTGCTGTGATAAAAATTACCTTCATGCCATTTTTTCCATTTTTGGCCTTAAAACTTTACTGTCATGGGGAAGGAGAAATTACTTATAAATAAAAGTTGATAGAGGGATCTTTTGCTTATTCTTAAAAGGATAAGTTTGAAAACAAAGGCTATCCACCCGAAAGTACAAATTTATGGCTTCAGTCTAAATCTTTTGGTTTCTAAAAACTATAAACTTGATCTCAACATCCTGTTCTTGATGCCCTTTAGTTAAAGGTGGAGATGACTCTTACTAGAATTCACACTCTCTTATAAGAATATATCATGTGTAATGTATTTATGTAAGTTTTTAGTTACTGACTAACATACAGACATGTAAACATTCTAGTTGAGAATATTTTGTTCTCTTCTCAATTTTCACTATATTCTGAAGTCCTAATTCTTTTAGTTTGCCACTCTTAGAAATTAATATATAAAGACCTGATATTTAAATGTGAAGAACAGATTAAAATTAATCTGAAAGCGAGGGAGGCTCTGTGGCCTTTGCTGCGTTACTGTAATATATTAAAACTTTAAAATATGAGGATAGGGTTGGATGTTTTGTGCGAGGCATTTTTGAAAGCTGCCTGAAGGATATTAGCAGTCAAATTTCAGTGAATTCCAGTGAAATTTATTGGACACCTTTCTCACTGATTTTTTTTGTTTGTTTGTTTTTACTTTAGTCCTTATAGACATAATATAAAGACCATAATGTATATTTTTATTATGTTTTTGATAACACAAAAATTTAAGAAGCTTTAGTGAGTCATGCCATACTACTTGATGCATGCTGAGGTCATCTTCAGTTTATTTTAACATAGAGCTAATGTTTGTTGAATTATTTTTCCTTCTTCCTTGGCTTCCACATTTATTTATCAAAGCCTCCAGGCTCATTCTACTGAAACCAGTGAAATTTTGGTGCTTAGTGAAAGTGATGTTGTACAGTCAATCTTATTGACTGTTTATATCAGAGATGATTCTGTTTTGTTAGTGCATGGAGTAAGAGTTCTTCTGGAAAGCCAGCCTTTCCTGCAGTGGCACTGCAGAAAACAAAGCTTATAGTTATTGTATGTAGTTTCAGAGCAATATAAGGAACACCAGAAAAATAAATCCTCTGGAGAGGAGAGGAAGGGAAAGGGAAAGCCTGATGATAGGAGTGGAAAGGGTTAGAGTTTTAGGATACACTAATGTAATGTTGTGATCACCTCTTGTCAGATGTTCCCTTCATAATGCCTGCCAGTTTTAGGTAGACAGCTTTTTTTAAAAAAGAGTGCTGGAAGAATCCTAGTAAAAAGAAGTAGCTGGATTTCCTTCTTGTGCATTTCTGCAGTCTTTCCAAGGGGAAGTAAGTAGTGGCATTAAATGACATTATTCCCTCTATGGCACAATAAGCTATATCCCTGGGGCTGAAAATAGGCTTTGTAAATATCTGCATGGATGATACAGTAACATAGATATACAAGACAAAATACTGCACTGTTGGATAGGTAGACAAGATAATTCTATTTTTTTTCTTTTGTTTTGTTCAATAATTACAAATAGTTTAAAAATTGTCATCTTTTAAAATTATAAACATTTCTGGGGCTCTAAAATCTCAAGGAGACTAGCTATTAATGGATTCATCTCTTACCTCAAATCTCTATCATAACCAAAATGGGAATTTACTAAAAACTATCACTTCAGTATCATCCACATTTGATTCTTGAAATTATATCCTGTATATACTTTAAATTATATCCTGAGTGGGAAACATCCATACGATTTGTTTAAGGAATTATGAGTTTTGATTGGATAACTGGAAGCTTTTTTGACCTAAGGTGTTCACTTTTTACCCTGGAGAAAGCTATGCAACAGTGTGTGTGCTTGACATGTGATGCATGCAAATACTAAATACAGTAGCAGCATGAGGCAAGTGTCATTAACAGTAATTTATGTAATGAAAGCCACCTGGCTGTCTTTGTAATTAATTGCTTGTAAATAATAAATTTTAAATGTAGTTTATAGTTTTCTAAATTTGATAATATATTTTTAGGAGCAAATTGTTTAAGGGTGTTTAGGGATTTATTTAGTTTGGCACAGATATGCTTTTTACATACAGGTTAATTTTTTAATACAAAATTAACAATTTAATTAGCTCTGAATTGCCATTCATTCATAAAAATAGTTCTCTAAACGTAAACATCTAGCTTGTACAGGACAATATAATTTTGTAAGAAAAAAAGCTGTAAAGTAGAATTATTTTCCCCTTTTGCCAAAGTCAGTAAATTTGAGATTGGAGTCTGAAAAACTTACATTGACTTCTCCTGATCTTTTTCTTGTCCTGGACATAAGAGGAAGTAGCACAATAGAATAATCCAAACAAAATGAGGGAGATGAACATAAAATAAATATTTCAAATATTGCTTTCAAGTAATAGCTGACTGAGTATATTTTCAATGTGTGGACCTTGGCCCTATCAGTAGGGCAGATAAAAAAGGAGAAGGATAAACCCCTGGTTCAAATTGTATCTTCTTTGCCTTAACTGCTTGTTGAAGTCCATTGCTGTTGCACCCTAGGAACATCCTTCTTTGCTCAACCAACATCAGATAAGGAATTACTTCAGTATATTTTTGTCTAATGGTTCAATATTTAGGTTGTGCTACTAAGAGAAAGGTGTCAAAGTTGCGAATGTTTTTGGTACAGTCTTAACTGAAATAAATTGAAATAAAATGTGGATGATGTACAGTTAAGTGCAAATGAGGAGTTCACAGATATTTTACCTTTTTCTCTCAGTCTCTGGTATGCTGCTGTATGCCTCTATGCTTGGGATGTTCACTGATTTTTTCCTGGATATTAAGAAACTTTTCTTCTTGCTAAGTAAATTGGAGTAGTTGAAGTCAAGAACATAACAAATCATCTACTTTTGCTGGTCTCAAGCATTGGGGATTTTTAATTTAATTTTCTCCAAA
>VYZT01023683.1:0-22096 GCA_013400735.1 Pomatostomus ruficeps | reverse complement strand
GGAGCCTCTGATCAGGCATCAAATTGATCCTAGTAATTTATGTTTGTAGATTTTTTAAAGCCAAGCATCATCATCAGGTTTTCCCCATCTTACAGGTGGAGTCAAGGCAGTGAGAGGTGAATGGACTTGCTGCGGGGGCAGAGCCAAATCTGCTCCTCTCGAGGTGCCGTTCTGCTCTAAAGAGGAAAAAAAAAAGAATTTTAACCCCTCCATTTTGTATCTTCATGTTCCTGATTTCTGCAGGATTCACGTGTCTCGGTCTTGTGGAGGTTTACGTTTCCTCGAGGTGCTAAATGCAGGTTTTTCTGATAAAACACACTGTGGTGTGCTAAAGCAGCATCCCCAGGCTTTGCCTGCAGCTTGAATTCAGTTTATCTAAACCAGAGCTCGACCAAATGGTCACCTGTGATCCTGTCACACCCTCACTGCTGAATGGCCTCTCGCACCAGGCAACAAAACCCCCTTAAATCTTCTTTTCCTTCTTTCTGGGAGTTTACAATGCAAAATATTGAGTACAATGCTAGTGGCACGTGGGTATAAAATGGAAAATCTTGTGGATTGTTTTTTTTTTTCATTTTTTGTCACTTTCTGTCGTGGATTTCAAGTAATTTTCCAGGGAAGGAGAGGTTGGGATGGAAGGAGGTATGGAATAGCTCTTTCTTCATCGCTCCCTTTCTGCATCGCTCAGAAAATGAGATAAAATGACAAAAAGTAGCTTTAGTTTAATTATATTGATGTGAATTAGGGGTGAATGTGGTTCAGTGTTAGATCTGTTGCTCTTGGATTCAGCTTGGATTAGAAAGAACAGCACAGCAGGAACAAAGGATTGCATCATTGCTAAAAACAAGTGATGGGCTCTCCAGATATTGAAAATTCAAGGACTTTAATATCGAGTCAGCCAGGTAATGTCAAATATCTCTGCAGCGAAGCTTTCCTGATTAATAATGGAGTAACGCTAATTTACACCAGCTGCAGACTTCTCCTCAGAAATTAGCCAAAGTGCTTGTTCATTGCTGTTGGCTACGTATCAAAAACGACGCTGAAAAGGAAGCAGATCAGTGGCAGAAAACGTAGATAACAATGGGACCCCGCAACGGGGAGAAACACAAAAGCAGGGGAAATAACAAAAAGCGCAGTTCGCGGCTCAGCAAATAGCACCGAGGAGCTGCCGTGTAATTAATAAAATTCACAGAGTGTCAATCAAGGGAAACAAATCTGGTTCGGGGCAGATTGAAAAGAAGGGGCTAAACTCTGCCTTTAGCTGCTCACATGTGGGTTTTGTCTCCCAGGGCGGAATTTACTCCATAATCAATGCGTGAACAACAGCAGGAAACAAGGGAAAGGGTGTTTTGATGGCAGACACGAGGCAGAGCTGCCCGATTTAGCTCCAGCTCTAATTGGGAAGGTTGGCCTTGCATAACAGCAGCAGAGCGAGCTGCCAATCCTCGGAGCTGGCCTCTAATAAAATATCATTTTTTGCTGGTAGCCCTGATGGAAAGAGCGCTGGTTTCTGGCCAGAGGATGGATCGTCAGCAGTTGATTGCAACAATTACCAGTGGTGCAGCACTTTCAGAGGACGCAGCAGCACCAGGGAGATGTTCAAATGCTTGGGAAGAGAATATTGCATTGGGTTCCGTTGATATATAAAATTAACCGCTGCAAGTGAAGCCCATGGCTTTGTTGAAATAAGGAAAATCGAATTTTTTTGTCATCCAAATTGCAACATATGAGAACCTACAAAGCTCCATGAGCATACTGTGCCTGGAAAAGTCCTAAAATTTTTCCTATTCCCTGAAAAAAACCCCTTTTTTATCGTTTGGACTGCGAAAATATCCTTTTGGGCTGCTTGAAATTGTCATTCTCACCCGTGAGAGACTTCATTGGCGAAGAAATCATTAAGAAATGATTGGATTTTCGGGGCAGGCAAAGGAAGCGAGGGGAGAAATGTTTGTGTGAGTTCATCCCATACCTGTGTCTTCCAAAGAGAGCGAATTGTGGTGGGTGAAGAGCGTGAGACTGCTTTTCTGAGATCTCTGGGGAGATTAAAATTGCCCTTCTGAGACGATAATTTCAGTAGTGGAAGTGGGGTTAATGACGAGGATGTCGCTAAAACCAGGGGCTGCAGGGCCAGGCTCTTCCTCGAGGCACAGCAGGGTGGTTAAATGTGTGCCATGGCTTTCGTTTGGCATCCTTCAGACCTCAGAAACTCTGCAGAACACAGTAACTCAGCCTGTCTTAACCATTCAGGTTCAATATTAGTGATAAAATTGTTAAAGGACATGACCAAAGCAAAATTTGTAGGAAAAAACCAGAATAATGTACATTTATTGGACCATTTGAAGTGGAAAACGCAAAGCTTTGGGCCTGCAAGCGTTCCTTTGGCAAGGACTCCACAAATGGCAGTCTCAGGGTGCTCTTTTGTCTCCAAAATCCAGACAAAATCTCATTTTCTGGGATTGGGAGATCACTACTAAAGTCAGTAAGGGGTAGTTCTTGTGGAACAAAAGTCCTCTTCCCATCCTGAGTGATGCAAACACAACATTTGGTTGTTTTCTTTCCAAATTGTGGAAGTTTTGGTTGCTTTCTCAAGAAGCGAGAGTGATTTAGACACAAGGTGATCAACATGCAGCCTGTGGAGAGGACTGAATTTTGTGTGGCACTGAATTACACGGGTAAAACACAGAAAAATGAAGGTTAAGAACAGAAATCAGATTTCAGGTGCAGAAGATCTGTTGCTCTCCTTTCCTCTGCTGATTTTGATGGGGATGTCCTGGGCTCCTGGTCCCAAAAACCAAAATTCCTGTGGTTTGGAGAGGGGAGGGAGCTGAATCCCTGGATTGAGCTAAAAAAAAAAAGGGAATAAAGACACAAGGAAAAGAAAGAGGGGGCACACATTAGAAGGGGTCTATATTAGGGAATTTGGGGAGTCTGCACCTCTCAAGTGCCTCAGCCCGTGGGGAAAGAGAGAGGGAAATGGAGCCGGGAAATTGGGATCAAAAAGAGGCTCCAACAATGTGAGAGACCCCATGGGAAATGACCAGGATGTCTCCTTTTATTCGAATAAAGTAACAGGACTCCTCTGTCACCTCTTTGGACATAAAAAAAATTAAAATAAAAAAAAGAAATGCCCATGGCCTCTCCCTTTAGTGGAATAAAGGAACAGGACTCACCTGTCTGCTTTTTGGACATAAAAAAAAATTAAAATGAAAACAGAAATGCCCATGGCCTCTCCCTTTACTCGAATAAAGCCACAAGACTCCTCTGTCTGCTTTTTGGACATCAACCTCGGGTGTTTGGGGATTAATTCTCCTGACAGGTTCAACCCCACAGAAATGCAGGGACTTGGTGGCACATCTGCCTTTGCCTGGATCCTCACTGGCTGGTTTTTCTTCAATGCACATTTAAAACTCTCCTGTGGCAGACGCCCCACAACCCTCCTGTAACTTGCTCTAAAGACTTTTCACAGCAAAGGAAATCAACGTTCTTCAGTCTTTATCAGCTGATTCACATTAACTCTTGTATTTAAATCTCATGTTGTTTTTTGCCCTTCCATGGCATCTTTTTAGGGTTTTTTATGTATTTTTCTAACGTGTGGTGGAGAAGAGGACAAATTCTTCAGTAAGGCCATGTCTGTGCTGAGACAAGGGGAATAACAACGAGTCCCTTGCGCTCAGGACGCTCTCAGAAAGATTTTGCTGTTTAAGGACTGAACTAAAAATGCTGCTTTCCTCCTCCACAGAGGAGAATTCCGTGCCACCCTGTCTCGAAAGCCTCGCAAAAGTCAAAACCCATCATATCTACAGCTTTTCCGTGCTCCACAAAGCCAAATATCCCATAACAGAAGCTAATGAGGTCGGTGTGATAGGATCTGCTCTCGACAAATCTAAGTTGTCTGCTTCTTTTCGCCTTATTGTGCTTGAGAGGATTAAAAACTGATTATTAATCATTTATTCCCGTGTCTTTCCAGGTGTCAGCGTGATGCTGCCTTGTCTACAATCCCCAGCTTCCTGTTTGCCACGTTTTAAAGCTGCTCGCTTTCATTTGTGTTTCCTCAGGCCTCTGGGACCTTCCTGTTCTCAGCGAGTTCTTGAAGACCACGAATGGTTTGGAGGATGTTCCAGCAAGTTCCTTGAGCACTCCAGGGTGAGTTCCATCAGGCCCTACTTATTTTAATTAATCTGATTTATTTAAATACTCTGCTCTATTCCTGCCTGTGTTTCTCTCCTCTTGCTGAAGCATTTTCTTCAAAGATAAAAGTGTAGATGGCATTAAACACTTCTCTGTGTGCCCTTATCTGCCTCCGCTTCCTTTCAGCTTTTATTATCACCTTTATCTCATTTTTACCTGTCTATTATTACCTTTTTTTCTAAGCTTGAGCAATCTGTGATTCATTTCGTGCTGCAGCTTCTCCAGGTTTATTCCAGGCCAGCTCTCAGCTTGTTCCACACATCCTCTGCTGTGCTCAGCTCATGTCCCTTCAGAGTTCAGGTTTAAATTTTGTCTCTGGTGTAAATGTGCTCCCCGAGCAGGCAGCCTAAAATCTCTCTGCTCTGCCAGTGTGCAATTTATACAAAAATTTAATATATTGGACTTGCTGGGCCTGTCTGAGGATTGTACCCGAGGCCACTGGGTTGTCTGAGATACAATTTTGGTATTTCTGGCTTGGCCTGCGTGTTTTCTTCTGTGCACAAAGGCAGCGAGATGGAAATGTGGGATGGGAATTCAGGGCTGGATACAACCAGTGCGTGGTTTTCAGAGCTGTGTGTTCAGGCTGCCAGATAATGGGGATGCTGGGAATGGGATTATTTTCTCCATCAGCCTGAAATCCAGGGGAGATGAATGCTTCCAGCTGCCACTGGGACAACTCCTTAGGATTCTCCATAAAGAAAACACTTTTATAAAAAAAAAATTAAAATTAGTCTACTTCTTGTGAAATCTTAAATAGTAATGACCTACAAAGTTATATCTTTGCAAGATTTTGGGAGGTATTACTGGAATAGTAATTTTATTTGTCTTGGAAAGGCTGGGAGATGTCTTACAGGATTAACCTGCAGAATTTTGGGAAACCACACCATGATGGCGAGGGTTCTCTGAAAGGAAAGGTTTAGTTTGTCATTATTATGGAAAGGGATCGGGAATTCCCAGGAGAATTCCTGGGAGAAAGGGATCAGCCCTGTGGGATCAGGAATTCCCAGGAGAGCTGCTGCTTTCCCGAGGTGAGTTCATCAGATGGAATGAAATGAAATGAAATGAAACGAAATGAAATGAAATGAAATTCAAGTCAAATGTGTGCACGTCAGGCATTCCCCCACTGCAGCAGGAGCTGTGCAGGAATCTTTGATAACAGCAGCTCTGGGAATCAATTTTTTTTTTTCTCCTGGTGCATTCTAAGCCATCACAGCTCTAGTGGGACCTGCAAGGATTTTGCACCTGTGGATATCGGAGGTTTTGTGGCATAAAATATGTAAATATTAATTTGGGAGTTGATTCAAAAGGCGCTCTCTCAGGAAGGAGGCTTTATGGGGTGTTCATATTTGGGTTTTTTCGGTCTGGTAGCATTGCCTGCAGGGCTGGCTCAGTGCTCAGGTAACAGCGAGGGAGTTGCTGCAGCACGGGAGGGCGAAGGAGGCCCATTAAACACAAATATTGCTAACAGCAGTGGTATTATGTACCTGGAGTGTTGACAGCACAGGAGAATAGAATCCCCTTTCATTTTTAAACCCGTGGCAGATTAGGAGACAAATCCACATGCGGCCGCATCAATTTGCTGCTTCCATTTTGCTCCGCAAAGGCAATTCTGATTGCAGAGCTGTCCTGTGCCGCGCCGGAGACTCCGCGGAGATTTCGTGTTGCACTGAATCAGCAGGGCTGTCAAGGCTTGAGAATCATCCACTCAGACAAGGCTTTCGCTGTTTCCCAGCCAAGAAAATCCCTTTTCTCGGGAATCTGTAACAGCCAAGCGTTGAAAGGGAGCAGCATCTGCATGTCTGCCTCACATTTGCGCTCTAGAAAAATAAAAATTATTGGTTTAGTCACTCAAAAATGCCTCTGTCTTGCAGCAGACTCAAAAAACTCCTGAATCAACTGAAAAATCTCCCAAACTTCAGTGTTGCAGGAAGGTCTGCTCAGGCTCCTTGGGTGTTTTGCAGGACACAGGTGCAATTTTCAGGTAAAATTTAGTTTCTGGCAAAGGAATGCAGTGGAAGTCTGAGCCCAGGGAGTGACTCACAGCAGAAATTTAAATAAGGGTGTCTAGAGCTGAAAGCAGAAATTAAAATAAGAGAGTCTGGAGCTGAAAGGAAGATGTGTAAGGGAAGGTGTGAGACCAGGGACAGGCAGGGGGAATTTGGCTCCTGCAGGGTCAGAAGTTGCTTAGTTTACGCTGAAAAATAGGGCAGGGACCTGGTTTTTAAGTCAGGATTGAGGAGAAATTAAAAAGTCGGTGCAGAATGCTGCATCCATCATGTGCTCTCGCGGCTTTTGGTCTGAATTTGTACCAGACACAAACTCAGTTATCAGCAGAGCCCCTAAGATTTGCATTTGAAGGGGTTTTTTCCATTGCCTTATATCTCCTGGAGCTTCAAAACAGGATTTTTATGCATCTGGGGTGGCTGAATCCTTCAGAAGTCAGAAATCTCTCTGTATATCAATACAAATGACCGGCAGCAAACCAGCTGTGGGCCTCGCTGCGGCGGTGAGGGGTTGCTTTCAGGAGGAGGCAGCTTCAGTGAAATAATCTGGGAGTTTTTTGGTTTAAAATAGGAATGGAGTCAATTGGAAAACCCATTCTAGAGAGCAGGAAAATGCCTGATTGAAGAGGGACCTGAGGCAGCACCTTCCTCCCCTTCCCTGGGAGCCTCTCTGCTCTCACACGAGGTGCTCAGGGCTCTCTGCACCAGTTTGCACCAGTTTGCACCAATTTGCAGAGCTCCTGCTGCGTCTGCAGGTGGGGGAGATGCAGCTTCTTTAAGGAACTGCATTCAAAGTTCACTAAATATTTCAGCATCTTGTCACCAAAGCATGGATTTCTATTCCCCGGTTGCACTCTCTGCATGGCACGGGTTGACCCGAGAAAGAGAAGCCTGGAGACCTGGTTCTGTCAAAATCTGTGTTTCTGAGTGACACGAGCACAGAACCATGGGGATGAGCAGTCCAGCATGGAAATTCAGCTTTTCCTCCTCCTACATCTGCTGTGCTCCCTGACATTTGGACAGTTGGGGTTTTGTTTTCTTTCAAACCCTTGGCAGGAAAGGATGGGGACAGAGCAAAATACACAAGCGCTCACATGATTAAACACTTGATTTAGTCTGTGCAAACCTTTTGTCTTNGAAGAGGCTTAGGGGAGATGCAGAGGCTGCAGGTGCATTTCAGACCTGTGGGAAGCTTTGGTAGCTCACAGAGTGAGAGAACGCGGATTCAGGGCTCTGGGTGAGGTTCTGGAAGAGGCTGGGGAGATGCAGAGGCTGCAGGTGCATTTCAGACCTGTGAAACGCCTCCCAGAGGGGGCCAGCTCAGCAAGCCCTCGGAATTCGTGAGCATCACCGAGGCAGGCAGCAGTTTGCCAGCAGAGCTGAAATATGTTCAGGTACAGGAATAAATGGAGTCAGATAAATAATTTAGAGATCCTTGCTTTACATTTCTGGTGAAACTTCATGGAACACAAAGATAATTTCATATGTCATATTTCCTAGCTTTTTATTTATTGTTAACACCTCTCCCCATACTTCTGTGAACAAATATATTAATAAATACAATAGCAACGAAACATTTGCTCAGGTACAGTTACATCAGCTGTGGGATGTAAGGGTTAGGGTTAAGGTTACAGTTACGGTTAGGGTTAGGGTAACCTTTTCTCTTAATTAAATGTGAATTTGGAAGCTTTGGTAGCTCACAGAGCGAGAACACGGATTCAGGGCTCTGGGTGAGATTCTGGAAGAGGCTTAGGGGAGATGCAGAGGCTGCAGGTGCATTTCAGACCTGTGAAACGCCTCCCAGAGGGTGCCAGCTCAGCAAGCCCTCGGAATTCGTGAGCATCACCAAGGCAGGCAGCAGTTCCCCAGCAGCGCTGAAATATGTTCAGGTACAGGAATAAATGGAGTCAGATAAATAATTTAAAGAACTCTACAGCATATTATGAAACACAAAGGTATTTCCATAGTTTGTAATTCTCAGCATTTTATTTATTGTTACCCCCCCCAATATTTCTGTGAGCAAATACATTAATAAATACAATAGCAATGAAACATTTGCTCATGTACAGTCGCATCAGCTGTGCTGGATAATCGGCATGGTCACAAATTCCCTACAGAAAACCTCCGCTAACCGCCAGCACTGTTATCACTTTGTCCCCAGTATGTAATAATTTCCAGCACCAGCCTTACAGAATTCTCACTCCAAGCCAGCAGAAAGCAGCCAGGCTAATGAGACAATGTGAAAATGGATGTTGTTCCCCACTGAACCAGCACTGCTGAAAGGGATAAACCCCCCGCCACTTCAGTGAGCACCAGAATTGTTATTTTGGAGCTCTCAGAGCCTTTTGGCCCCGTTTCTCATTAAGGACCTTCAGCAATAAGAGCAGGGCTGAAGCTGCAGTGATTAGAGAGCTCTGGGTGATTTAAGGGATGATTGGTAATTACTTGTGTACATGTGAAGACGTTTCACGCGTTTTGCACAAAATTTGATTATTTTGAGTAAATTAAGGAGGATGCCTGGTACAGGGAGCCAGGTGCTCTGGATTTATCGCTCTGCCTGAAAGGGGGGCTGTAAATCTTGTGTATCACTTTGTTCCTGCAGCATCAGGAGCTGGGCACCTCCGTCTGTTTGCCCTTTTCCACCTGACAGGAGTAAATCACGGAAGCAACAAGCTTCGTGTGCTTTAGGGTACGTGTCTGGGACTCTGACAGCTGGTGGGTTAAATGTTCAGCTGTTATTTGATGTATTAATCCAGCCTGAAGGATTAAAAGTTAAAGTTCACTTTTACACGGCAAGAGTTAAGGAGCAGGGAATGGTTAACCAGGACGGAATTTCAGCGGGCTGAGCAATGCAGCCGGCGCGAATTGAAGTTGTGCCGCTGCCGATAAATTGCTGCTGCTCATCTGGCTGTCTCTCAGGGCACTATTGATCTCCACAAGGCTCGCAGAACGCGCTGTTCCCGGGTGCATTCTCCAGCTTTCCGTGCCCACGCGGGTCACCGTGGCCGGGAGCGGGAGCTGGCGCGGGCACGGAACAAAGCCGCCAGCGATTTTGGCGAGGCCGCGCCGGCTGCCCGCGGACTGTTTGTGCTTCCAGTGGCTCGGCTTGAAAGAGAGCAATTCTCTTGTGCAGTCAAGGTTAAAATGAAGGCTATTAATTTCTGAAAAGATCGTGAGAGCTGGACAAGTGAAGAGAATTGTCCACCGAGGAGTCTATTTTTGCTTTAATAGCGCTCTTTCAGAACAATTTGAGCTGAAATCTGAGCAGGCTCCAGGTCCCGGTTTTCTGATGGTGAAGGGTAGCGCGGTGCCCTTGGGCTCTGCTCAGCTGCCACCCTTTGTTTTCAATGGTTTCTGTCTCTGGGAAAGTGAAACACGGCCTGAAATGAGTAAAACTGCCTGCATTCTGCTCGTGCCTCAAATAAATGAATTATGGGGCCTTGTAGGGGGTGTCTGAGGCAGGGAGGAACCTCTGCAGACCATCTTGTCTCAAAGCAGCCGGCTGGAATTGGGTGTTTGGGACATTGTTCAGCTGGGCTTTGGGTATCTCCAAGCAGGGAGGCTCCACAGCCTCTCTGGGCAGCCCGTGCCAGGGTTGATTCTGATTCCTTAACCACCCTGTGCTGGTGTCCCTCTGGGAAGCTCAGACCCTTTTTCCACGCACTGCGTGCTTCTGTTTTATGTTTTTGTTGGGATTTCCTCATGTGGGAATCCTTTTGTTGGACCTTTTGCAATCCCCTTTCCTTGACTCGCTGCAAGGGCTGTCCTTGGATTTGGAAAACGTGGTTTTTGAAAGCTCCCTCATGGAAAGTCCCTCATCCCTGGCTGTGAAGCAGAATCCACCTCAGCAGCTCAACCTAATTCGCAAGGCTGCTCCTTCCCTTTGTGCCTCGAGGAAGCACCTGCATGTTTTGCTGGTGTTTTTCAAGAAATCTTAATGAAACAAAGGCACACAACTGGCATTGTATCCTGGCTCTGTGGTGACTGGGATATTCTAAAGGTTCAGAGTAAAATATTATTGCTCCTTTTTCCATAGGCAAAATGAATAACCTGATTGAACCCTAAGAAACTATTAAGGGTTTGGATTCTGCATTTTTTCCCCTGTCAGGTACTGGATTGTTTTCTCCATTTTTTCATCAGCCTCTGTGTTTATGCTGTATTGTCATTTTGGCACAGCAAGCCCCTATTTGAAATTTGTAGTGTGTCCTTTTCCGTGTCAAAATTTCCATATGAGTGAGAATCCTCACAGGAACACTACACTTTATGGAGTTAGGGAAGAATTTGGATTTGTAGGGACCTTTAAAAGCCACCTATTCCAATCTTCTGCAATGAGGAGGGACATCTCAACCAGAGCAGGTTGCTCAGGGCCCCACAAAGCTGTCCTTGAATGTTCCAAGGGATTAAGCATCCAACACCTCTCTGAGCATCCTGTTCTGGTGCTTCAGCACCCTCGCTGCAGCAAAATTCCTACCTTACATCTCATCTGAACCTGCTCTTTTAATACATTATAGGTTTGTTGCTGAGAAACAAAGAAAAAATTAAAAAACCTTTTGTGGGGTGTTGGGATCTTTGAGGAGTTCACCACGGGAGAAGGATGAAGAATTTCTGTTGTGTTCACTCAGGGTCACAACACGGAGCCAAAATGTGCTTGAAAACCCTGTGGATGCTGATTAATTGCACTTTCCACTCCCATTCACGTTGCCTCCTGAGCTCTGAGGGTTTGTTTATACATGTTACATCTTCACTATTTGAAAGCGAGCTTTAACAGCTGCTGCTCAGTGCAGTAAAACCGCGGCACTCGGTTTGTAGTTACCTGTCAGAGGTTTGTTTACAAGAGCTTTCTAAATCAGTCTGTCACAGAACAACCTTTTCAGTGGTAAATCCCCTTCTCCCTGTCAGGCAGCCAGGTGAAGTGATAAAAGCTTTCACGGCACGTTGTATGAATAGAGAGCGCAGAGGAATATTCCCGTTAAGAGAAAGAAATAATAATTAGGGAAAATTACAGAATCACAGGATGGGTCGGGTTGGAAGGGACCACGGTGGGGTCACCTGGTCCGACCTCATTGCAGAGCACAGGGCACAGGATTGCATCCAGATTGTTCTGGAATATCCCCAGCGAGGGAGACTCCACAGCCTCTCTGGGAAATCTCTCCCAGTGCTTGGGCACCTGCAGAGCCAGGAATCTCTTCCTCATGTTCAGGTGGAAGTTCCTGTGTCTCTTGTCCCGTTGTCCCCTGTCCCATTGCCCGGCACCGCCGAGCAGAGCCTGGTCCCTGCTCTGACCCGTCCCTGCGGACACTGACGGACATGGATGAGGTTCCCTCTCAACCCCAGCTCCCTCAGCCTTTCCTCATCAGAGAAATGCTCCTGTCCCCTCACCATCTTCTAATCATCTTCTGATCACTGGCCTTGTTGTCCCCCAGGGCACTGTTGGCTCATGACCCCCAGGACCCCCAATCCTTCTCCCCAGAGCTGCTCTCCAGCAGGTTGGTTCCCATCCTTGGGTTTAAAAAATTTAAACAGAGGTGGGGAAAAAAAGCTGAAATGAAAATTTGGATATAGGACAGGGATTAAATGGGTTGAATTCCCTTGGAAACTGCAGAATGTGTGGACAGAGTTAAGGAAGTACTTCCCTCAAGGGTGATATCAGCCTGCCTGAATCTGTGTCACAGAAATGGGGTGTGTGTGTAAAAACTGCCTGAAAAACCTTTACTTCCTTTCTTGTAGAGAAGCTTGAACCTGAGGTACACACAACTGATAGTCTTTGTAATATTTTTTCAGTATTTTTAAACTGTAATCAGGAAATTACCTTAAAGTAAGTGCCGTGTTCTCTAAATTGCCGGTGCACAAACAGAAGACTTCTTAAATTCTGTGCGTTTCTGGAACAGAAAATGCATGCTAATGGACAGGAAGTAAATGCACACCATAAAAATTGTAATATAACTAGAACTAAAATAGAGCTGCATGATCACAAAAAAACCCACAAAACCCCCTAGATAATTTAGTATAAATGGGCAAAATGCCTTCAGGATTCAGTATGTGCATCAACGAGGTAAGCAAATAGGAACTTACCGCTCTTCGATTCATAAAGTTTTAATACAAAAGACAGAAGAAGGCAGACAGGTCAGAGCTAGTTAGATATTCATCAGATCTCCTGGAGAGGACAACAAAATTAACCTCTTTATTTGACGATAAGCAAACACAAATGCATAATTTTCCAGTTCGCAGACCTTCTGTATAAAACGCCATTAGAAAAAAGGAATGCAAAACTTACTTTCGGGTGTGTTTTCAGAGGGAGCTCTAAGGAAAAATGACACCGAAACAAACCAACCAAAACCCAGCCTCGCCCTGTTGGGTTATCCACAAAACCTCACGGGATCAGACAGGTGGTTCAGTGCAATGGAAATCCGAGAAATGACGGAACAGGGGAAGCTCTGGGTGGGTTGGGAAGATCCCTGATGGCCAACCCGTGGTTTTGCAGTGGGGTGGAGAGCTCCATGACAGGGCAGGGTGGCCACAGCCGCCACCAGCTGTGCAGGTCCTCCGTGGTTGGGTCTGCAGGGGAGGCCGTTCCTTTGCGCCCTCATTCCGTGTGGAACACACGGCTCACACAGCCCAGGGTACGGACACGAGGATCCCAGCCAAGTGCAAGCCCACAACCTTTGGAAATTGCAGTCTCAGACAGCCACGGAAGGCACCCAGGAGTGAAAATGATTTCATTACAGCTCTCGTCTGGCTGAATCGCCATCGGAATCACTCAGCGCTCGGCAGCGCTCCTCGGTTATTTCCCTGTTAGCGCGCGCCGCTGTCAGCGCAGGGAGGTTGTTTATTGTCCTTCAGCGCCAGAGAAGAAAGTGAACTGCAGCAGAAAATCGTGGGAAAGGGATTATTTACTGCAACATGCGTCTGGGCCTTTGCACTGCGTGGAAATCCTGGTGTGAATCTGTTCACTGTGCAAGTGTTTGGATCCTTTGGGTCTTTACGTGAGCTGGGGTGGTGTTGCTCATGTTCCAGGAGATTTGTGCTGCAGTTTGGATATTGCTAAATGGACTTTAATCAGCTCTCCTGGTTCCAGCCTGCCCAGGGCTGAGCCTGCTGACCTTCCCCGTGTTTATTGTGGTGCTGAACTGGGGTTTGCAGCTGGTGGTAAATTTTATAACAGTGAGACTGAAGCACAGCCAGATCTGTGAGGTGATTAAATCCAAGGATGTCTAGATTGGTGGGGCACTTGTAGATATATAAACATTTAAAGAAATATTTCCTGCCTGCATCTGAGGGTCTATTTAGATTATTATAAGTCTAGTTTTGTGTTTTACCTCTCTTATATTGTCATAACACAGCTCATGAACCCGCTCTCACTATGGACTGAGAGACAAAAAATGAGGTTTTTGTGATGATTTTCCCTGGAAATATTTTGTACAACTGCTAAATTTTCACTTGGCCATAATGCAATGGTTCTGCTCTCAGTTTTGGTTCCCATCAGCAGCCCGACCATGACACAGAGGTGCTGAGGCTGTTGCTGAGGCAATGAACTTGGAAAGGCTCAGCTTTTAGGAAGACTCCCTTCCAGTGGGCTGGAGAATATTCCAAGGGTTCCAGGGCCCACTTCTCCAGGTCTTTCCTACCACTCGGGCTGACATCAGTTCAAGTCTGGCAGCCAGGGTGTACTGGAGTTGCTCTAAGCTCTGCTGATGCCTGATGGGTTTTTGTCTTTTTATCCCCTTTTTATCCATTTTTATCCCCTTTGTGCCCTTCACAAGCACTCCCTGTCCCTCAGCCCTACATGTGGAGAACCCTTGGGGGCTGAGATTGAGCTCAGCTTGGGGCTTCTCTGAGGGGAGCAGACGGAACATCCCGAGTGTCTCCAAAGCAGAGGCTCCAGCCTTGCCCGGAGCCTCCTCTCTGCAACAGGTTTGTTCAGCTGGGCTGGAGTCTCCCTTGGGGGGGTCATTAGAATGGGGGACAGTTCCCTCATTTGTTCCGTTTCTCACTGGGGATTTGAGGTCGATCTGCTCATTGCTGAGCTCCATCCAATTGGATCCGCGTTGGACCCGGGGGTGCTGCTCGGCTGTTCCCACCTGGGCCGAGTTGTGCCCCTGGGATCCCATTAAACCCAGGGAATGCCCTTTGTCCTGCGCTGCTGGGGCTGCCTCGGATTTTCCCAGCCCTTAAGGCATCACTGCCAGCTCTGATACACTGACCAAACCAGGTTAAATTTCCCTGCCCTGTTTTCCCCACCAGCAAAACCACTTTGGCAAAGCTGAAGTCTACGACGCTGCTAAATGTGCCTGGAAACAGCCGAGGACAACACATAAAACCCTGCTCTGCAAGGCAGGAAATGTGTTCAGCAGCATCTTGACAGGATTATATTTGCTCCCGTGGCATCTAAAATCTTACTGGATTTGGATTTTCAGCCCTGTTTTCTTCTTCCATGGCTCTGCCTCCTCTTGAAGTGAGTTGTTGTGCTTGTCACCTTGGCCCTGAGTGGGTGATAAAAGGAGAGGTGAAGGCGGTGACCCTGCCTGGATGTCTCAGACGTGTGCAATAATCCGTGGTGATGCTGAGCATGCCTGGGAGAAGCTCTTCCTCATTCCAGCGTCCTCCACTCTAAGGATCTCTGGAGCTGTAAATTAGAAAGGTCAGGAAGCCCTTGAGGTCATGGTGCTGCACTCTCTTTGTTAGATGCACAGTAAAGGTAAAGACAGGTACATTAAACTTGGTAAATTGTCCAGCCTGAGCTCACAGAGCAACTCTGCAAAGGGAAGGAGTCTACAGGAGGAAACAGGACTGTTTGCAGAGCTTTAAAACTCTGTCAAGCTTTAAAGCTCTCTGTTCATCTTTTCTGATGGCTGAGTTTGATAGAATTGGGATCAAAAAAGTCTGACAGCAGAGGGATCAAAATGGCAAGGCTCCATCCAGGGCTGCAAGATGCTGATCTGCTCAGTAGGATATGTATCTATCAGGTTTATTATTTTACTAGCTTCCTTTTTCTGTCTAAAAATACATAAATTTTGACAGATATGTTTTCTCAAACTCAAAAGCTGAGGCCAATTAAGAGAGAGATCACAAAGCCTGGTGACAAGTGACAAGGAACTCATTTGGGAAGCACAGCTTTGTCTTCCATTCCCTGCTCCAGCAGATACAGGTACCTGTGACCACGCTTCCTGCTGGTCATGGTGGAGGAGGCTGTGTTTTGTAGGAGGAGAAGGGGTTTTTTCCCTCCTGCTACATCAGTGCAGGCTCAGCCTGATGCCTTAGGATTGAGCTTTTCTATTTTTCAGATCCTGCGCTGCTTTAGTGTAACTCTAAATGTCCACACGGGCTGGGAGCTCCTGTTCTCCCATCCTGCTCAGACACAACAAATCCTCTCCAGGCTGCACTCAAGGACACCTCGTTGGCCCAGGCCCCCAAAGATGGAAACCAAACCTCTCAAAGGGGGGACAGACTTGGCCTCAATGACTTCATTCCCTGCAGCTGCAATTGGAGAATGAACCCTGAGCTGGGAATGGATCCAAACTGATCCAAGTGCAGCAAACTCGTGCCCCGGGGTCCATCTTGGGTGCAGTCTCTGAGAGACTTGGCTGCCAAGGAGTCTCTATTGATAATTTAAGAGTTGCCTACTTTAATGATTTCATAATTACCTACTTTATTCTCTAACCCTGCCCAGCCTCTGCTCTAGGCAACCACTCCAAGGCATCAATCCCATCCCACTCCTGCTCTCCAGCTCTTTCCCTGCCATTTGCCAAGGTGTGGTTGGTGCCGTGTCCGGGACTGCCGCGGGATTCGCGGTCAGGGAATTTCTTTTCGGTGTTGTCGTTTCTCACTCTGAGCTGGCGTTGCACCCTGCGGCTGTCGCTGCTGGGTGTGGGAGTTCTCCCAGCGCCAGGAGCAGCTGCAGAATTTTTCTGGATGAGAGAAGCTCCTTGTGAGTGAGTGCCAGCGAGTCCCCGCGCTTGGCGTTCAGACCCGCTCTGCTGAGTGGGCACAGCACCAACCAGCAGAGGAACTCACAGCGGGGCACCGCTTTCATTTCTGACCACAGCATGCAAGGAATCAGCAGAGATGGCTTAGGAAACTGTCTTTACTTAAAAAAAAGGAAAAAAAAAAAAGGGAGTGGGGATATAGCCTCGGTAATTCAAAGTTACTATGTAAAACATAATTTTTTACTATTAGTTAACCCTAGTAACAGTTATTTATCTGTTCTTTCTCTTTGAAAATAAAGAGGAGAAAGTTTTAAAAAGTATGTTCTGAAAGCAGTCAAAAGCAGGAAGACTTAAAACTATGCACTTGAACAGGCAACAGTTTTAGGATTTTATGGCGCTTTTTTCTCTTTTTTTAAAATTTTTCCTTCTTTAGTTGGATCTGAATGTGTTTCATTCTGGCCAAATACTGTTTTGAGTCTTCCATATCCCCCAGCTCCTTTTCCTCCTTCAGTAATATTTTTTTTTTATAATATCTTTAATTAAAGTGATGAATGAAAATCAGAAGTCACAAATATCTCCTGATGCCTTGGATAGAATTAATCTGAAGGTGGAGGAATAGCAGTCTGTGCATTCAGAGATTCCTGCCTGCAGGGGTTCTGTGAGGCAGAGTGGAGACTCATCTCTGCTCTGGAAGGATCTGGTGGCAGCCTGACACAAAGAAAATCCACAAAGAAAACTTGGGAATAGGAAGGAAAGGAAACAAAGGAACTGGGAAACATCAGCAGTGGAACAGTGTGTGCTTGAGCTGAAGCTAGAACCTGTGCATCCTCTTCCTGTATAATTAATTTTATGCCTTCTGTGGGATGCCTGTAGCTGATGTAGTTAAAGGTTTTCTGTCTTTCACTTTGGCAGTGGGATGTTCAAGAGACAGAGCGTAACACATGGACTGCCACTTCCAACTGAATCCATCTCTAAGTGGATTTCAGACAGACTTGTTCAGAACTGAAAGTCGGCTCAAAAAATGTGAGTGAATTTCATTCTTTTCCATTTCTCATGGTTAATGTAGTGAAAAGGCGTACGTTGAAGCAAAGAGAGGAATTGTGGTCTGAAAGCTGTACTGAAACCAGGTTGTAATATAGTGATAACCTGGCAAAAAGGAGTAATTTGCCGTGAATATTATGTCCTTTAAGTATACGAATATATTTCTAAAACCAGTCTTCCCTGATTAATCTCTCACCGAGAGCTCGATATTCAGCAGCATTTCAAGAAGTTCTTGCTTGGCTTCCTCTTTCTTTTTTCTTCTCCATTTATTTTTCCCTTTACCTAAGGGAGGAATCATTTTGCTTGGCAGTACAGCAGTGAGATATTGCTTCAGTTGTCTGTGCTGAAGAAAAGGTTCATATAAAGGGGTTCCTAAACGGTTTCGGTGCTGCGCTCCGGTGACAGCAGCTCCTTCTGTTTGCACACTGGGAGCTGGGAAGGGAGCGCCTTTTTTGGCAGACCATATGTTCAGTACGTCAACGACCTCGACCTTTGGGGTTGGGAGAACGTCGTTCGCGCTCGCGAGCAGCGTGTGACTCGTGAGCTGTTGTTCGGGGCTTTCCCCTCTGAGTCTGACTCCTGGCAAACGCCTTGCTGGAGGTCTCCTCGGAATGCCAGGCCTCTCCTGCGAAATGCCGCGCATGCCGTGGGAGCCGGGGGACAATGGCGCGCTCCGACACGCGCCCCTCCATCTGAAGTGGTGCCGTGCTGTTGTTCCCATCAACAGTTTGTTCCGTGTGCTGGTTTGGATCCCTTTGGGGACGTATAAAAATAGCTGGAAGCACGTCACGCACTCCTGTGTGAGCAGACGCCCCGCGATTCCTGTGGATTCCGAGCACGAGCGGGCTTGTGAACGTGAAATTCCCCAGAAACGCTCCTGTGGTAACAGACACCCCGTGATTCCTGTGGTTCCTGAGCACGAGCGGGTTTGTGAATGTGAAATTCCCCAGAAACGCTCCTGTGAGCAGACGCCCCGCGATTCCCGTGGTTTCCGAGCACGAGTGGGTTTGTGAATGTGAAATTCCCCAGAAACGCTCCTCTGTGAGCAGATGCCCCGCGATTCTCATGGTTGCAGAGCACGAGCGGGTTTGTGAATGTGAAATTCCCCAGAAGTGCTCCTGTGTGAGCAGACACCCCGCGATTCCCGTGGTTCCTGAGCACGAGTGGGTTTGTGAACGTGAAATTCCCCAGAAACGCTCCTGTCGGAGTTTCACAAGTCTCGTGTTGGGCGTGGCTGCTGAGAAACAAACACACTCCTGTTCTTTTGGCATCTGGGTGAGAAAAGGACTTGGGGGTGCTGGTGGGTAAGAGGCTGGCCGGGAGCTGGGCACGTGTGCTGGGATCCCAGGAAGCCAAACTAGTCCGGGGCTGCATCAGGAGTGTGGTGAGCAGGGCCAGGGAGGGGATTCTGTTCCTCTGCTCTGCTCAGACCCACCTGCGGTGCTGTGTCCAGCTCTGGGGACCCAGCACAGGGGGACAAGGAGCTGTTGGAGCCAGTCCAGAGGAGGCCACCAAGGTGATCTGGGGCTTGGAGCACCTCTGCTGCGAGGAAAGGCTGAGAGAGTTGGGGTTGTTCAGCCTGGAGAAGAAAAGGCTTTGGGGTGACCTCACTGTGGCTTCCAGAACCTGAAGGGAGCCTGGAAGAAAACTGGAGAGGGACTTTGTGCAAGGGCCTGGAGTGACAGGACGAGGGAGAATGGATCCAAACTGTGAGGGTGGTGAGGCCCTGGCACAGGTGATGCCTGAGCAGAGGCTCCCTAGAGCAGAGGCCAGACAGGATGAAGAGAATAAAATGGGGATTTATTGCAGGGCCTTCAATAGGGACACCTCGGGCAGGCAGAGCCTCTCCGGGAGAGGCCACAGCCAAGCTGGAGCCCGGGGCACGAGTTTGCTGCACTTGGATCAGTTTGGATCCATTCCCAGCTCAGGGTTCATCCTCCAATTGCAGCTGCAGGGAATGAAGTCATTGAGGCCAAGTCTGTCCCCCCTTGGAGAGGCTCCGTTTCCATCTTTGGGGGCCTGGGCCAACGAGGTGTCCTTGAGTGCAGCCTGGAGAGGATTTGTTGTGTCTGAGCAGGATGGGAGAACAGGAGCTCCCAGCCCGTGGGGAGTGCGAGAGTCACACACTAAAGCAGGGCAGGGGCTGGGAAATAAAAAACTGAATCTGAAGGCATCACAGGTTGCCCAGAGAATTTGTGGATGCCCCATTCCCGGAAGTCTCCAAGGCCAGGCTGGACGGGGCTTGGAGCACCCTGGGACAGTGGGAGGTGTCCCTGCCCATGGCAGGGGGGTTGGAACAAGATGGGCTTGAAGGTCCCTCCCGACCCAAATCATTCCGTGATTCCCTGATGGGTTTCCTATAACATCATTTTAAAAAGCAAGATAATACCTCTACTATCCAAAATACATATTCTTAAAGTCTGTGAATTTCCTTGTGCTGCTGGAAATCCTATTTGTAATGCTTTGATTTACTGGCCACAAGGCGAGTTTCTTACAGATTTTACATCAGTGAGAATATGAATGGATTTTCTGAAAATTTTTGAAGTTGTTTGCATGAGATGAACATACATACAAACTTCTACTGGCCCCTAAGGAGAAAGAGTTTTTATTATAGCCTAGGAACAAAAAATCTTTCCATTTTTATTTATTTTTTAAAAATATATTCCTTCAGGAAACGAAATAATATGATCCATAGGAATTCACATGACTCCAGGGTACAGAACGATTCTTGTCAGGAAAGTATTTGATTGCTCAGAACTTTTCTTACATTTGGAGAAACAACTGGTATTTTTAAGAACTTCTCAGGGTTTTCCTGTCAATATTCAATCCTCAGAACAAAAATACAAAAATAACAAAAAATCCCAGCGAAGCGTGTTGATGAAATATGTCAGATGATGAACCTCAGAGGGTGAATGATTCATTTGATTAATTATTCATTGCACACCTATCTCATCTCGAGAGCTGATGCACGATGCACAAATGCAATCAGATAATGCACTTTTAGTTCATATGTGAAAATATCTCCTTTTTTTCCCCCCTGAAATAATCCAGTCGAAAATTCAATGACTAAGAGTTGTGTAATATATTTTTGAAAGCAGGACTTTGGCATGGGAGGCTGTTTAGTTAAACAGGGAAGGGTAAAATCTTTTGAGTTTCTAAAAAAATATGTTAAAAGGCTAAAGATTTTCACCTATCTCTCCTTTAAATGAATTTCCTGGTACAAAGCATGGATATTTTTGATATTTTTTCGCCCCCAGCTTGTCATTCACGTTACGGACATTCTTGTTGGACGTGCTTGTCTTTCCTGGGTTTTCGAAAGTTCTCCAGAATTGCCCTTGAGTAGCACTGCAAAACTCTGATAATCCAATTTTTTCAGTCCGTTACCCAGAACAGAGCTGCTGAGTGTTGAAAATCCGGCCTAAAAAAGGCTAAAAATACCTCAAATCATAAATTATTCTGTGGATTTCTTTGGAACCCAGTCTGGGCCCGTGGAAGTGAATGACTGCCCTTTTCTCTGGGATACCTGAGTATTCATTATTATAAAATAAGGATCTGATATTTTAAGAAGTGATATGAAGTATTTAAGGACACTCAGTTCCCTCTCAGCACTGGGAGGTGTTCAGCTGTAGGATTTGCCTGGTATATTTAATTCAAATTCCATGGCATGCACAGCTGCTTTTTGCATTTGGTAAACATTGCGAACGAGAGTTTTTATTTTTAAAAATCGAAGCAATCTTAATTTAATACCCACGTTCCGTTCACTTTCACCTTTAGTCTGAGCACTGACAGAACTACTCACGGTCATTAAAACTGACCTTAGGTTTGCCGGAAAGGTTCAAATATTTGATGTTTCGGGTTTGGAAGGGGACATTAAGAGAAGATAATTTCTCTGACTAGAATTGATCATTGTAAATGTGTCACGCTGCTCAGACTGGGCTGAGTTCAGCGTAGGTGGCAGGTTTATTTTGTGGCATAATTTCTCCACTTTTCTTTCAAAGTCCTGTTTGATTTGCCAGAAACGAGGATTTCCAGTTTCTGAAAATCATGGAGCCTATCAGATCCAAGGAATATTTTCAAAATGGACACTTGGGGACATGTTGGTTATGAGAAATTGGGGTGGAGCTCCAGACACACCCATTTTTAGTTTGCGTGGATTCTTCTTGCCTACACACAGAGTATCCTGGTATTATTTAGGAGCTCGTGGCATTATTTCATTTTGCAAATTATCATTAAACAAAATGATTCAGGTTAATTTGGGATGATGCAACCTGGGGGCTGGAAGTAATTTCGTTGCCTTAATGCTGCTTTCTCCTCAGGCTTTGCTGCCTTTCCTTTTGCTTTTCTCACCTGGGAATATCCATAATGCATCCAGTGGTGCAATTTACTGATTGCCTGCAAATTGATGTATTTTTTTTCTTAAAGGACAGGGTTTTTTTATTCTACTTATCCCTCTTCTCCCCGCTCTTCCTTTAAAACATCCACACCAGCTTTTTAATGACAGCAAAGGTAGAACAAGCCCTAATCTTCCGAGGCTCTTGTGAAAAGAATCACGGCTGAGCTACACAAGGAGCTTAGAGAGAAGGCCAACACCAATTAATTCCAATTGTTTCAGCATTTAATGCCATGTCTGTGTGCATGGAGTGGCGTGCAGCTGTTTGTGCCCCACTCTCAGAGGCAGCCACACCGTGACAAGTAGAAAATAGGATCAGGGGAGCTGAATGCTTTATTCCTTCTGCTTGTTTGCAGCTCACACAGAGCTCACGGCCTTCCCTGACACCGAACGCCTTCAAAATGGGGATAATCCACCAAGGGCTGCTTGGCTGCCACTGTTTAAAGAATCTCCCCTGCGGGACGGTCATTTTGAGATTGTGGGGTCTGGCATGAGCTCAGCTGGCATTGCTCTGGCTGTCACCGAAACTGCGAGAAAAATAAAAACTCTCC
>VYZT01023681.1:10239-22120 GCA_013400735.1 Pomatostomus ruficeps | reverse complement strand
TACTTCTTGTGCACTAGCTCAGTCAGCAGAGCATGAGAAACCAAGAATTCCTTGATTTGGAGTAAGGACTACATAGCAACAACTAAAGTATCTGTGTGTTGTCAAATTTATTCTCGTACTAAATATGAAACACAGCACTGTACATGCTACTAGAAAAATTACTAAGAAAATTAACCCTATTCCAGAGAAAACCATATCTAGGTGAAAGTTCACAGCTTGCAGGTTAAGGCTTCAGCAAACCTGGCTACTGGTGCTAAGCAAGCACAGCTAAGCAAACAGGGTACTAAAGCACACAGTGTTCTAACTGGAAGTGACATTTCCTTATTTAAATCTTTCTTGTTAGGCTGAAGCACTAATACCTCTCAAAAATATCTTCAAAGGCAATTGCTGCTCAGTCTATGCAGGCAATTTTGCATCAGTTTCCTATCAGCTTAATCTTCAGCAACATGATTGCCATTAACTACGCTTAAAATGCAGGTTAACATATGGGTTTTATCTACATATATATAAAATAATATATATACAACTTGTAACATTTGATTCAAGTACCCTGTCTTAACATAAAAGTTGAAGAGTATGAACAATTTACTAGACTTTTAAGGTCAGAGTTGTAATTACACAGCCATAATTTAATTACTCAAATTTAATCTTTTAGACCCGCTTCTTATCATGTTTTAGTCTGTGTGACTCATGAACCATAAGCATGCTAGAACACTGAAAAAACTATGCCATACACTGTTAGTGGAAGGAAATTAAATTTTTGGTAATTATTTGAAAGTAAATGATGTGTGGGTGTGCAAAAGTAACTCATTACTCTGATAACCTGTTATCCATTAACCATATTACATAGGAAATGTTTTACATTCCCTAAGTAAGATTATTTCAGGTTATATATTAAAAAATAACCTTTTTATTGTGTTGTATGTTTCATGTAGTTAAGGAGGGGTTTTTGTCCCTTAGGTGCTTTTCCCCTTCTACTTTGTAATATCACTCTTACCTCCACTTCCTTAATATTTTTGCTCTATTTGGTTTCTCCTTTAATTTGCTAGTGTAGACTACAAACCTTCTGTTCTGAGATCAGGAAAGACACAAAACAATGAAAATTACTCAAAGAGAGGCTTTCCATATAAAGTCTGGGACTTTATACGGAAAGAGTTAAATTCCCATTAAAGAGGGTGCAGTTTTAAGATGAGCTCTTACCAAATGGTCAAAACCTATCCTTCTATCATGAACACTAATTTTTTGTTTTCATCTCTTCCAGTCCTTGAGAAAGTTGTAGCTGAAAACCAACTGAGTACTGTCTACACATCCCGAAGAGAAATATACTTGTCCAGCCAGGTCTCAGCAAGCTGATCTGAACTGGTACTAAAGGACTTCACAGGATAACTGAGAAAGAAAAGGAGTCTGAGCAGACCTCAACACTGGCTGAGCTCAGCATGGAACAACTGCCTCATTAAGATCACAAACATGCGGGCAGATTTTGGATTGCACAGTCCTGTGAGCCGCTGTGCTGGTTTTGGCCAGGGTGGAGTTAATTTTCATTACAGCAGCTGGTGTGGGGATGTGTTTTGGATTTCTGCTGGAAGCAGTGCTGGTAACACAGGGATGTTTTCGTTATTGCTGAGCAGTGCTAGGACAGAGTCAAGGCCTTCCCTGCTCCTCAACCCACCCTACCAACAAGGAGAATGGAGGTGCACAAGGAGTTGGGAGGGGTCACAGCTGGGACAACTGACTCCAATTGACCCCAGGGACATTCCATACCATATAATGTCCTGCTCAGTATATAGACCTGGGGGGAAAAGAAGGACGAGGGGGACATTTGGAGTAATGGCATTTGTCTTCCCAAGTCACTGTGACATGTGATGGAGCCCTGATTTCCTGGGCATGGTTGAACACCTACCTGACTGTGGGAAGTGATGAAAGAATTCCTTGTTTTGCTCTGCATGAGTTTTCACACTTTTAGTCTTCCAATCCTCTCCCCAACCCCAACAGGAGGGCAGCAAGCATGAGGCTGCATGGAGCTGAGTTGCCATCTGGGCTGAAACCATGAAAGCAGGACTTCTAAACAAGATCCTGAGGAGAAAACAAAACTTCAATGCCCTCCAAACCTGTTTGTTTACTAAAATATGTAATCGAAGCCAGATAGAGAAGGTAGGAAAAAAACACTTATTATAATGGCAAAAATATTTTGATAGTTATCAAAACCTTTTTACAATGTATCATATTTTCAGTCAAAACACTCCCTTTTAAAATATATTAATTTAGAATTAATATAGTTTTACCATTGTCTGATCTTCTGAATTAATCCTCCCAGAAACAAATTAAGGTATTTTATTCTGACATTTGTCTTCCTTTGGAATTACCACTGTGTCTCAATTTTTAAGACGTTTTTAATAACCTTTCTTTTGAGGGACATTTTGTAAAAATCAGGCGATTAGTTATGGAGAAAAGTTGACTTAGTCTTCTTTGAGAACAGTCGAGATTGAATCCAGGTGTACCCCATGATCTTCCCCAGTGCCCCAGGAGATTTCATATCATTATTCTGTTGCTCATTCTGAAGTTAACTTAATAATGTTACATAAGGACACTCCAGAGATATTACAAACCCATAATGTATTATCTCTAATTTATTCAAGTTAATCCACTGTGGAGATATTCTGCTGAATCTCTCAGTGACTTTCATCAAGGAGGTCATTGAAGTTTCTAGGTCTGTAAGTACGCTAGTAAATCATTTGCATGTATGACTATTCAGTCCTTCTTATCCCAGACTAATGGGATCCGCACTTATGTGCAGGAGACCATATGGCTCATGTCAGAACTTTCGCAATACTTTCAAATTAAATGCATCTCTCTTCTGGTCCTTTCAATGGATGTCACTCTTCATGGAAGTTACTTGTGCTTTCAAAGTAGTTGTATCTTTTCAAGGCCCTCAGCACTGGTTTGGGTTTGAGCTATCTTTCTTTTCACAAAGTAACATTTGATCACTTCGGCTGTAATTGTGAAAAAAAGTTAATTAGTATAAATTTAAAAGATTTTGGAATAGTAGGTGACATGTAGCAGTATCTAAATGTTGTCTGTTGTGCATCTTCCAAGCCACCCTGATCAATCATGTTAGATGTTTGAAAATGCATTTATAAGGGCTAAAATATGATAAGGTTTCATATTGCTTAAGAAGGGAATATTGATTTTTTTTCTTTAGATAAGATTTGCTGGATTTACTTATTAATTACAAAACTTACCTAGAAAATCACATCCAAAAGCAGTGCTTCAAACTTGTGGGAAATGATTTTTTAGGCACCATGGCAATTATTATTTGGAACATTTAACATTTTACAGCAGAAGAAGACAGACCAATTAATTTTCCTTTCAGTAGTGGTTATTATCAAGGATTTGAAATTTCCCCATACTTTCTTCAGGCTATTTCTATCAATCTGTGTGTAGGAATATCCCAAACAAATTTATCTTGCATTCAATGCAAAAACACCCTGCTAATCTTTTTTCTTACAGGTAATAGGCAATTTTTTTTCCTTATAAGAATTCATCCTATACCTAAAAATAATATTTTTTAAAATATTCTGTGTGTACAGCCACTTTAAAAACTAGCAACTCTTCCTTGAATCTTTCCTAGAGAATGACATCTCTTGAAAAAACACTGGGTAACTACCCAACTCCAGCATCCCTTGCTTTTCTAAAGTTGTAGCTCAGTGTATATAAAAGAGAGACTATAAAGTTCATGTTATTAAAGAAATAGCCATTAACACAGAGAAAGGTAATCCTAGAAAGTTAGGGGTGGATAATAAAGGAGTATCTATATTGTAGTGAATTGGGAATTTATCTTTTTTCCATTTCCCAGTGAAAAGCCCTAAGTAACCTGAAGTTTAACATGAAATGTAATAGCGGTTGTATAGTTATACATGTCAGACTTAGATGGTGCAATAATCCTTTGTTCTGGTGCTGCAATTTTGTTCCACAGTTGAAGTCAGAAGTTGATTAAGGAAAGGTGACATCACAATCTACATGGTGTACAACAACTCTTCTCTATACATAGTTTGTAGCACACAGGAGACATGAAAACAGTGATGTTTAGGATGATTTCCTATTTTATTATTGACTTATACTAAGGACAGCTACATAAATAATGGCATTGATTTTTTTCTTTTGTTCAAGATGTATATTGTTCCAGGGGTTTATTGCTTTTCTGGATTGTGATTCATGAAAAACAATCATGATTAATTTTTATGCCATAGCATTTACTCGCTGAAGTGATTATTGAAACACAAGTCTTAAGTGATCATTTTATGGTATTTATAGTTGCTGGAAGAGGAAATTATGTCTTTAGATATATATCACTCTATGTTTCTTGAATATATCTCATGAGAAGCTAGCAATTTAAAGTGAAGATTGCTTCATGAAGTATTTTGGTCTTCCCAAAACAAACCTTTGCTTTTCATTCTCTAAGATGGCATTGAAGGCAAACAGGAAACACCAGCTCTAATGTTCTCTTTGGTTTGGTTAGCCAGTCAATGCATATTTTGGGTGGCAGAGGGTTTGCCTACCAGTAGACTTCATGTTCTGAAGCTTTTTGCACATTCATGATCCCTTGTTTTTTGAAGTATGCTGCAATAGAAAGAAAAATTCTGTGCTTTTTTGGTGGTGTTTTTATGCTTTTCTTTGTGTGGCATTTTAGAAATTTAGCTGACTTGTAAACTTTTTCCAGTTTTTCATAAAATAACATAAAAACAGATTTTCAGCTGGTTGCCACATACTCCTCTCCTAGTAAAGTTGGGTGTTTTTTTGCTAAATGATACCAAAAAACGATTAGTAATGGTGTTAATTTAAAAAATGGTGTTCAATAATTCAATGTAATTTTGTGTCTGTAAAGTAGAATAGATGGCTTTCAATGAATCTCAAAACTGACCTGATGCATCCCCAACTGTATGACCACATGCATTGCCATGAGGGAAATTGAGAATTAGCAATATGCTATGCATATTTTCACCAGTTACAAACAAAATACTTGAAATATTTATTTTGACATTAACATGAGAAATGTTTCCAAAATGTTTCCCTCCCATCAGCTACTCACCATTGTTAAAGTATCCTCTCCACATCCTATCATCTTTCTTGGTGCTCAGTGAAAAAGGCTATAGACACCTACTAGCAATGAATGCTGTAACTCAACTTCATGTCCTTAATTGTTGAGCTACACTTGCAGGTTGTGTCAGCACTGTCAGGATAAATGGTATGTCCTTGTCCTACAAGAAGAGATCCCTCCGTTTTCCTTAAAACTTAGAGTCACAGAAGCTGATCTCTGTACAAAGCTATTGCTCTGGTGGACTGAAGCCACATAAGCCATCATTTGTAAAACTGATTTTTGATCATGCTTTGTATTAATTAAAATTGACTGGGAATGAATGGGTGTAACAGAATGTAGTTTGTCCTAAGTAGAAGTATGGGGAAGTAACAGCAGTTACTGACAACTTAAATGCAAATAACAAGACCTCAAATTACTTGAAATTTGCCAAGATTACAAAGGCCACCGACAACAAATGAGACTATTGAGCAATTACAAGGTCTTTTTAACCATCAGACAGCAATTCGATAAGCAGTTTCTGTGGTACTTAAAAATTTAAGGTATTAAGCTGTCAAAGGAACTACTTGCTAATAAATACACGACGGTGCAACAGTTTACCACACTTGCTAACATTTCAGTGTTTTCATAATAGAAAAACATTTCTTAGGTAAAGACTTTCTCAGAAAATTCAGGAGAAAAGCTTTCCACTTTCTTGCTGACTCATAAGAAAACATTGTATCTTAAATAAAAATTACTTTATAGTTGCTGGAATTCACCTTTTCATTTTAGGGCAAAAAGACATCTTTTAGTTTCTCTTACTAGGGTTAGATCACTTCATTTTGTGTCTTGATATTGCATTTTCATTTCTCAATATATAGTAAACCTTTCCAGTTTAAAGAAATAAATTAATTACCATAATAGAGTCTATTCAGTTAAGAAATTCTCTTGACTTGCGTAACAGTAGAATGGTTATACCATATCCCTTCCCAGTTGCAACAGGGACTAAGATAATATCTAAGGTAGTAAAATAGCAAAATCAGAAAACCAGGTAACCTAAGGCAAGAGAAACCAAAATGGCAGAAATGTATTTCCAGAAAATAAATCTGATTTTTTAATCTGGCATTGTGGTAATATATAAGAAAACTGCTCGAAAATTGTCCACAAGGGAAGTCTAGGAGAAGAAACTGTATAAAACTACAGAGTTTGTAATGGTTAGGTAATAAGTTTATTACACACAAATTTGAAATCTGCACAGAACAGAACTAAAGGTTGAATAAAATGAAGTTTTACACCTATTATGTTTTAATGGAAACACTGTGTGTTCTATTAGTTAATACACTTAGAGTGTCCAAATGATCGCAGAACTAATAAGAGCAGATATTATTCTAAAATAAAAAATTTGACGCTTAAAACATATTTTCACATCATCTTGGAAAGTAGGAGTTCGTTTCTTTTTTGGAGGACATAGCAACTTCATTCTGGCAGTTTTTCTGTTCTGTTCACTGGTACATGCTTAATCTTCTACAAGGCTCAAATCTTGGCTTTCAACACTTGAGTGATTTATTTTCTGGGTTGTAGTTTTCCAGGAGAGTAAACAGAAGGGAGCTGGAATTTAACGGAGTTATCAAATATTACAATGAGAAGCAGGTAGCCAAGTTGAAAGACCTTGAAGACCTTGACATTTAGCAGCTTGTGTCAGTAGTTAGAGTGATTTGATAAGATCGTTTGGTTCTTTCCATCTAAGCTAGCATGCTTTTTTTCCTTCTTTCTTTTTTCCTTACTTTACACATTCTGTTAGAGCCTTGCAATAATTTAACCTGCCATTATCAGTTATCTGTGTATTGCATTGATGGAGAGGCTTAGGTGGAGTCTGCAGTAACTTTATGTGTCTACCCACTAGAATTTATAGAGTTAGTCTGTGAGGTTTTCTTACAGTGCTCTTGATATATTTTAGGACCAATAGTAAAGTTTCTGTCCATTTAAAACCTTTTTATTTCACAGATTTTGACTAGTTGAATTATTAAATCAGAATTCTTCCTCCCAAGAGGTCTGATGAACTGTGGGTTGTATGCACAGTGTAAATGAAATGTGGCCATTCTACTTCTACAGAAAAGTGTGCATATGATGCTTTAATGCATGTCAGATGTGCACCTCTGGTTGTTTTGATGTTTATAAGTTTGAGTTATAAATGCAGTGCTCTGTACATTTCACAGAAACACAGAACCACAGCATGGGTCAGGTTGAAAGGGACCACAGTGGGTCATCTGGTCCAGCCTCCCTGCTCGAGCAGGGTCATCCCAGAGCACAGGGCACAGGATTGTGTCCAGACAGTTCTTGAGTATGTCCAGTGAGGGAGACTCCACAATATCTCTGGACAATATGTTTCAGTGCCCAGTCACCCACACAGTAAACCAGATTTTCTTGTTCCAGTGGCACTCCTCGTGCATCAGTTTGTGCCCATTGACTCTTGTCCTGTTGCTTGACACCACTGAGAAGAGCCTGGATCCATCCTCCTGCCACCCTCCCTTCAGATGTTGATAAACATTGATGAATTGCCCTCTCAGCTGTGTTTCCTCAAGGCTGAACAGGCCCAGCTCCTTCAGCCTGTCTTTGTACAATTCATCAAGGAGTATTTGCCTTCTGCTCAAAGTTGCAGAAACTTCACTTTGTGTTAAAATATGATGCAATCTTGTCTTCTTGTCTGAGATGACTTTCTTCAGGCCAAATTCCTAGGACTTTCTTTTGTTTTGCACTTAACTTTTACCATCAGAGAAACACTTTCCTTTGCTAAATCTTAGTCCTAAAAGCCATTTCCTTGGGCCTTCTTGGTTTTTACAGGGATGTTAAATTACTGATGACTGTAACTAATCTTTCATACAGGTATGTTTCATTTTTACAAAACTATGACTCTTTTTTTTTTTTCATGAAATAAATACTGAGAAAACACAGGATAGCATAAATATAGATAATATCATATATCAAGATCATTACTTTTCTGTATCCTAGATTTGTGAATTCCATGATCTTTCATAGAAGTTCATAATCTTTCTGCCTTTCATATATGCTCCTTCATCTGTACCTAGCTCTAAGTTACTGAGCAGGCCAATTAACTGATAAATTCTGCAGTTATATCTTGATAGGCAGAGGTATTTCTGTGAATCCATAAAATAATTGTTTTTCATGAACGATATTGAAAAGTGTGATGAGAAGATGGAAGTCCAAATTTTATTTATGTTCACTGGGAGTTTGAGCTGGTACAGATTAAATCCATTTAATTTTATCATTAATTTCACTGGGGAAAATATTGAACCTAGCCAGAAAAGAGAAAATAGAGAGAAAGGGGGAAACGTCAATTTAAAAAGTAATGCTAAAGCACTGAACTATTATTTCAACTCTTTTTTAGGCTTTGATTGGCAGTAACACAGCCAGGTTAAAATTTTAAGAACCCCTATAAAACACTTCCACAGCTATCAACCTGGAGACCATTATCCTATTCTCCCAGCCTGCAGCTATTTTGGTTAGATATGCAAGGGGGGAAGATAATCCGGCAGGGCAGATAAGAAGGCAGTGAGATATCTACACACCTGTGACACAGGTCTCAGCTTGGTTGCTCTTGGGAGCAAAACAAACTTTTGATTTTGGAGAAGCGCAGATGGCAAACAAACAAAAAGCTGTGCAGTTTAGTTCTGGATTAGTTTTTGCTTCAATATTGTATTTCTCTTCAAGTCTGAACAAATGATTATGTTTAGATTTGTGCTGCTGTCTTAGCCAGGCAGATATTTCAAGGTTACATGCACAAGTGGTAATGCTAAACAAGGATGAGTGATCCTGTTACATTGACTGGAAATAAAAATCTTATAAAAGCAGATTTCTGTTCTTTCAATGTTCACTTTGTCAGGACTAGGAAAGACACACATCTCTCAATATCTTTTTAAAGTCCCACATGCTCTTTAAAAAAAAAAAAAAGGCAGAAAAGGCAGTACTTCTCCTTCAGAGATATTTATCATCCATCCATCATCTATCTATCTATCTATCTATCTATCTATCTATCTATCTATCTATCTATCTATCTATCTATCTATCTAAAATGATAAATAAAAATTCATCTCTAATTTATACAGATTCTTTCACATCTGTATTGAGACTTTTCAAAAACAATGTTTTAAATTCTTCATGTTTAGAACTTATTTCTGTGTTTTGCTTTAACATGAAAATTAAAAGAACATATACATGTAATCAGAAGCAAGTAATTAATAGTATATTATTTCTTAAATGTCAAATGGCACTATCTCTATAGATTTTTTCTTTTTTTATTCCATACTTAGGTCAAAAGATCTAACAGAAAATAATATAACTAACTCCTAAGAATGATCAGTATCAGTGGTGATCTGCAATACTTTGTTTCTCAGCAGTGCAGCTGCCAAGAAAAGGCTTCAAACAACATTAGTTTTAAAATTACTAGTGGGGAATAAATATATTTTCATCCAAAACCAATTTAAATGCTGCATGCTTGATTTAAAATTACTGAAAAGAAACATTCTTTATTTGACTCAATTCTGTAAAACCAAACTGCCATCTAAAATCAGAACTTTTCCCAGATGATACTCTCCAGATAAAAATGCTGTAAGATTGCCAGAGCAGAGTTTAATTTCTTCTTGAAGCCCTTCTTTACGTATTGTATGTTGTGCAAAGAGTAGGAACATACAGTTTGGGGAATTGTTGCATACTTATTATAACATTTGGTAGGCAAAGAAGGATCCAAGTAAAATTTTTAAAAGCTGGCTTCATCCAGCTTTTTTGGATTTTATTTGGGAATACTGCTGTAGGGTAGTTCATAACAAATTAATGACCTCTAAATACCATTACGGTGACATAGAACTGTTTATGAATCCATCTGAATGCATAAAGATTGGTGATTTCATGTACTCTGTGTTCTGAAATATCTGATAAATTTAATTCCTGGTAAATAAGTTAACATGATTAACAAAAGGTTAAATAACATGAAGGATTTTCAGGAAATGACTAGAGCAAAGACACTGAGATTTTGAAATTGTGAATAATAGCAACTGATGCAATATTACAAATGTACAAATATTAATTTCTTTTCAAAGTGCACTTTTTTCCCCTGACATGAAATTAGAAAGAACAGAACTGTATATTTTTAAAAAGAAACAGGACTACAGATAGCTCTGATGAGCTAATGCTCACTTGAAAAAATGAGGTGACAATTATAGTTCCAAGAGAAAAATGGCATTGCAGTCTGTGAAAGGAAATGCTAAAGGCAACATCAGAGTGTGAGGCAAGATGGATGCATGAGGTAGCAGTGTCTGAAATCCACTGGCTTTTGATTTTTCTTAAGAAAAAAAAAGCCAAAATCTCTCAAATAAACCAAATCTGCGAAATTTCTAGAAAGCCCTTCAACCTGCTCTCCTTCCTCAAAGCCTCATTACATGAAACGTTGCAGGCAAGCCTGCAACAAAATATATTTAGGCTGTAAATTATCAACATTGTGACACTTACTTTTTATGCATTTCAGAGTGTGACTTCACCTGTATCTGCATGGTCCTTTGACACCTTTGCAAATTTTAGCCTAGCCCATTTTGTTGCTTTTTGTATAACATTGACTTATTTTTTTACACCATCAGTACTCTGTCTCATGGGATTCACGCTCTGATTGGAAATAGATAAAAACCAGTCCAAATAGAAAATAGACAGAATATATTTTATAAAACATATCTGTGATGTGTTATGTTGGTAAATACAGTTCCCATCTGATTTATCTTTGCAAGATCTTGCCAATGGTTATTGTGGAAAAACAGTCGAAAATCTGTTCTAGATGAATGTGTAAATATCCCTATTCCATTGTGACTTAAGCAATATTCACAGTACCAGGATAGAGATGCTAGTAAGTTATGTTCTTGTTTTTGTTTTTTGAAGAGAAATATGGAACTTAGAACCTTGCTGTGTTAGGGTAGCACTGATGCTTCTGAGAAGTGGAAATATTTTCATTCCGCTATCCAACTCTATCAAAGTTTCAGAGTGCATAATATACTTCATTTCATAAGGCAATATGCTTCATTTCATTTCTTCTAGTTTCTCTTTATCTGATGAATGAACTACTTGTAATTCTCTTGGCAATTCATATTACCACCTGAGGATAATAATTGATTCATACTAAACCAGGTTTTTATTCTGAAACTTTATTTATTCAGTGTTGTGGTTTGACTTTGACTAAGTGCCAGGCACTCATGGCAATTGCTCACTTGTTCCCTCTCCTGCCACAGCTGGGCAGAGGAGGGAAGGAGAGAGGGGAAAAAAAACCCCAGGGAATTAACCCAAAGGTCCACAAGTTGAGATAAGGAACTGGGAGAAAATGCTCTAAGGACAAACCAGGCTCAACTTAAGTTGCAAAGTGAAATTTATTACTACCAGAGTTAGAAGGAGGATATGAGAAATAAAACGAAACCTTTAAAAGACACCATTCTTTTCACTCCCCACCCCTCCCTCCCTCCCACCAACAGTGCCAGGGGGGCAGGGTGTGGGGTTTTGGGTCAGTCCATTTCCAAGACCTTCTTCCCCTGCTTAGGGAGAGGAGCTTTTTCCTCTGCGTTTGCCGTGGGGTCCCTCCCACGAGAGACAGTTCTCTGTGAACTTCTATGGTGTGGGTTTTACTCATCCATAGAATGCAGTTCTCCAAGGACAAACTGCTCCAGCATGGAAACAGGGGGCCCCTCTCTCTCCAACCGGGTCTCCCACGTGGACTGCAGTTTCCTCTGACATCCACCTGCTTCAGCGTGGTCACCTCCT
>VYZT01023681.1:0-10100 GCA_013400735.1 Pomatostomus ruficeps | reverse complement strand
ACATGGCCAGTGGCATGTCCGTCATCTTCAGAGCCATCCAAGATTGGCTCGGCTGGAAATGGTGAAGAATTCCAGAAGCTTCTCACAGGAGCCATCTTTATGGCCCCCTCCCCTCTACTAAAACCACAACATTCAGAAACATAAATGTCAAGCAGAGTCCATATGTCTTGCCTCTTCACTGAGAAAATAAGTGTTTCAAATGCAACAACCTGCATTGTCAGTATGCATGCTCTGGGAATCACTTCTCTAAAGTAACAGAAGTTGCAATTGCCTGCCTCTTTCTCATCATTGGGCTGTGCCAGCATAGAACAACCCGGGGATTTAAAGGGTCAGAACTATTATCAGACTTGTAGTTTACTGACTTAGTTGCTTCACAGTTATCATTGTGGTTTACTTTCTGATATTTCATATAAAACTCTGTATTTACTAATTTTTAGTTATTTTTTTTAAGTAGCAAGTATATGATCTTTATTCATCTTATTCTTCCAATGTAATTTTTCTCGCATTTTCAATTAAAGGAAAATTTTGACTGTCTACTGAAATTCTTCGTTTTGGTGGTGAAAATGAAATGTTTTTACATATGTCTGTAACATTACCCAGGTCGGACAAACATTCACTACTTGAAGAATCCTAAGAATCAACACCAAAGTGTCTTTCTCTTTTCATAAGAAATCTATTTGCCTTCAAATGCATAAATTTTGCTCAGCATGGAAACCTACATCTTAGTAATGCAACGAAGTAAGGCATCAAAGAAATTTAAACAGTAGTATGAATTAAGGAAATGGCTGATTTAAAGCACTCATATGTACATTATAATTGCTCTTTAAAATAATATAAATTGTCTGAGGTTTTTGCTGTAAAGATCAGCACTTACATAATTTGAAAGTATGAAAATTTATTAAGCTGGTGAAAAAATTTAAATAACAATAGTTTTCCTCTGTATCATTATTACTCTTAAATCACATCATTGAGTTTGAGAGAATGCATTTCTAAACACATCTGGAAGAGAGCCAATGGCTTGTTGGGGCATACTCATATTTATCCAGTAATTCAGCCTTAGTATATCCACGTTAACTTTATTATGCAGTATCAATGTTTAAAAAATAACCTGAAATCTAGCTAGTTCAGTCCAGTACTTATAAAATTCATATTAATGGCTTATGAAGATCAGTATGGTACTGATGTTCATAATAAACTGAGTGAAGACTTTGTGGAAATCAGAAATAAATAAATAAAACCCTGCAAGTTACATACTTCATAAGAATATTCTGAATTAACAGAGCCCATGATTTCCTCTGGGGAACATACAGAAGGGCTTTGAAAAAGATTTGCCTGTGAGTGGTATCCTAAAAATCACTGAGCCGCAGGAGCCGGAGTGACAATGATGACAGAGATTATAGTGACATTTTTGTCTGCAGACTCCTGTGTATTTCACACCTTGCTTAACCCTGTTCCTGATGCCTCCTGAGTACAAATTTTGGAATAATCAGAGTAAGAAAAAAAAATACAAAAAAATCCTACTGACAGTGCAATTGCATTGTATAATAAGATTCACCAACTTATTGAAATTATTTTTAAGAATAAGGAGGAAATGTGTTTCGTCCTACTGGGAAAGTGTTTCAGGATCTCACTGTGTGGTGATTGGAAAGTACTTTCCAATCTCTAGCCTAAATTCAGTCACAGCCAGTTTCTGCTCATTGTTCTGCTGCTAGCATCATCTTTTAGTTTAAACACCCCTTTTCTATCGTTTTGGAAAATACAATGATCAAAATCTCCAGCAAGACAAAAAAGCCAAACTTTCCTCTGGTTTTGGGAGGGCATCATGAAAACCAACATCAGTGATCTCTAACTTGTGAGGAGAGAAATCTCCTAAAAATCCTGTTATGAAAGTGCAGTTTAGAAGGGAAATTAATACTGGAGTGACAGAACACTAAGGTATTTAAATATTTCATTTTGCTGGGATAGGAATTTGCTGTATCTGGTTATTCTTCTTAGGAATAAGCTTCTCAATTGCTGTAAAGCTGTAGTGCCCTACTAGAGTTGTAGGCAGAGCCCTTCTGACCAAATACTGTGCTGTACCCGAGATCAGCAGTGTGCAAATTTGGAAGCAGGAAAGAAATTTTTCGCTTTTGATTTACTACCCTAGGAAATTCAAGCATTTATATTTTAGTGTAGAATTCAGTTAAATATAAGACACTTTAAGTCCTACCAGTGAGGCTCAAAAGCTGGTTAAGAGGTTTGCCATCAGGCAGCAAAAAGTGGTCATGAGATCCTGGAGAGGCTCTAATTAGCCAGTGCTGATTAGATGACACATGGGTGTGGGAGGAGGCAGGTGTCCTCTGGGAACAGTCACCTCTAGGAATTCACCTGCATCAGCAGTTCAGTGCACAGGTTTCCTTCAGCTGTGCATTTTCCCATGCCTGTGCCCGATGCTCTATACAGCACACCTCTTCACTCCTTTCGTGCTCAGATAATGGTTTTCAGGCTTCCTCATTGGAGCAAAAGCTGGTCAGTATGTTCCCAGAGACTGCCAGAGAGAGGCAGTGTTTCTAGAAAGTTATAAAGAGCTTGGTTCAAACAAACTGGTATTAATGAGGTCCTTCTGTACAAATTCTTCAAACGAGGCAATCAGACTGAAAAATGTCTTAACTAATACTCATTAGCCTGAGCAGTCTGCACTGTCAGGCAGCTGAGCCGTCTACCCAATGCTCCAAAACTGTTTATAGCTGGCATGAGGAAAGAGGGCTTTGTCTTTTGTTTCAAAATCACCTCACCAGTGTTTAACTCATTGCACCATATGAGCTGCAATTTTAGGCTCTGTAGCCTAAGTTGGTTTTGCACTGGAGAAGGAAAATAGGGTTACGAAAATAATCTGTAGTGTTGAACTACTTTTCTCCTAGATGATTAAGTATGTTCACCTCATAGTTATATATATATATATATGTCAAAGTTATGAACCTTTTCTTCGTATCTAAGCTAAATATCCCTTCTCCAAATTTAAGTCCATTGCTTCTTCCCTTTTCCCTTTGGTGGAGACTTTTTTAACAAACATGGAGTGTCCTTCAGTTTCTCAGCTCTAAACTAGAATCTCAAATGTGTTTTGGCCTTCTTTTGTGGAACTTTCTTATGAGGCTGTAATTATTCTTTTTGCTGTCACTTTGAAATCCCTTTGCTACCCGCTAGTTGAAATGTGATACTCACAGTTGGATGTAACACATTGTGTTCTTTGTGTGATTTGCTTTAGAGGAGAAGTCTCGTTCTTCTTGGCAGTATGATCTTGGAAGGAGAGGATGATGCTTACACATGTTCAGTTTGCAAGATTCTAGAATGGCCCATCCCTCTTCAACAAAACTATTGTTCACCAGCTGTGTCTTTGTGCCTTTGATTGCTTCTGCTTAAATGCAGAAGCCCGTACATAATAATTCCTTTCATTCATACATATCCACTTGATCCTGCTCATCAGTAGGATTGCAGCACTTTCCAGTTCTGAGTTTTGCACTCACCTGTATTTCTAACTTTTTGATATCTAAAAGCTTGTTTATAAGACACTGTCAGAGAAGCCCTGATTAGATTTTTAAGGCTTGATTCAGCGTCTCATATCTGCAGCTTCCAATCTGTTCTTAGGCCTTTTGCCCTTGTCACAGGAGGAGATTTGATTGATTCAATGTTATTAGGAGAGTTCTGTGAAGCCAATATATTTTGATATTACTCTCCATTTTTTTCTTCCATATCTTTGCAAATAGTTCACTGAATTATTTTTGCAGACAGTGTAGCACAATATATAGCATCTTCTGGTTCTTCTTTATTCCCTTTTTACGACATCCATTATTTTATCCCCTGCAACATTATGCTTCTCAGTTCTCTGAGATCATTTTATCCAATTCTTTAACCTTAGTAGCATTAGTTTTAATCTACTTTATTCTTTTATTTCTCACAATTTTTTCCCTTTTTCAATCAAATTTTGGTGGTTTTAATTCTGCTAGCTCTCTGTTTATTACTTTTATTAAAGAACAAGATGGAAGAAGTGCTGAAGTTTTCACAGTCATTCCTCATGACTTATCACTTCTCAGGTCATTTTGTAGCAGATTTTCATCTTGCAAAATCAGCAGAGTAAGACTTTCCTTGGTATTTTCCCTATCCTAATATGCAGAGAGAAAAAATTGTCCCTCCTCAAGTTTGTTGAGAAGAACAGGCTGTGAATCAGTAGTAGCTGGACAATTTGAAAACTTCTCAGGATAAAAATTTAATTATCTACATTATAGATATTTTATTGCTGTCTCATCAAGAAACATTGATACCTAACAATGCTAACCAACAGTGTTGCAAAGAAAAAATCTTTCCTTTTTTGATGCTAGGCATTTTTGAAATTCCATCATGTGGAAGCTAAACAAAAACCTTCTCAAAATGAGAAAGACTAAAATTACTACTAAAGTGATTAATTGCTCTTCTAAATGGTGGAACTGACAAAACCTAGTATTCATGTAAAAGTACGGAAGAAAAACAGATGGCTAATTGGTCTAACCAATAACCCGTATTCAAGGAAAACAAACTCAACAAATTACTAAGCGAAAGGACCCCAAACCCAGAACACTGCAGTAGAGTATGAATATAATTCACACTGAAATTTATGCAGTAAAAACACCCTGAATTACAAAAATATGGCATAGAATGTGAAAGCAGCATGACAGAGCACGGGTGCCAAGAAATCCACAGACAAGTTTCATACATTCACTGACCCTGATGTGTAGTGCCCTTTCATGGGGACACGTGAACTTTGCACCATGGCCTCACCCAGCCATCAGAACCAGAACTGCTGTGGGAAACACATTTGTGTGGCAATGGCCGCAAAGCGATGCAGAATGAGCAAATGGCAGCTTTTTAGATGATGTAAGAGCATGTAGGAGCAGCGTACTTCTAATGCTTCCCTTCCTCTTGTTTACTCAGCTGTTTTGTGGAAGGCAAATTTCTCTCTGACAAAGGCAAATTTCTCCCTGACAAAATTATTGCCTCACAGTTACACTTTTATTCTTGGAACTTCTGCATGGCTTTGTTGTTATTATTAGACGTAGTGAAAGATGAAACAAAAATCTCACTCCCAAAGAGATATGACTTGATGCTTCACAACTCAGACTCATCTGTAAATTCATAAACAATAATATACTTCCTCCATTTCTCATCTTTCCTGTTTTTTGGATGATATTAGTGTTCCTCTTATCTCCTTTCTTCAACCTTATTTTCCACTCAGAAATTTCTTGTGTATCCTAAGATTTATTCCATAAGTAGAGCTGAAGCAGGAACTGAAATACTTTTCTGAGTTTTTCATTTTCCAGAACCATCCATCTGCTATAAAACTCAGACCTATCAGAATATTATTCATAAAATTTCACAAGGAGGACTGGAAAATAAAAATAATATTTTATAACATCTCTTACTATTTTTTATGTTGGGTTCTAAGAATTCTGATAAATAAATTTTTGCATAGACTAACGTAATTGAAATGGGTCATCAGTGAACTTATGCATATCCAGATTTCAAATATAACCCTAAGGTACTTACAGATTTTGAGCTGCAATGTAATTTATACTTTTACAGAAAAACAAAGGCTTATTTGAAACCATTTATTTGCTATATAACACACATATATTTACAATGTGAACGTTAAAAATAATATAAATATGTCTAAATTATGATGTATCGCATATTTTTACGTATAATTGTGTTTGTGTTCATGCTTATATTTACATTTTTTATGTTTTTACAAAATTCCTTTCCACCACAGCATGGTTCTTGCATTTATTCTGTGCAACAGTTTTTTACAGTATTTTTGCTGCTGCCAGTGCAGGTTCAGGCTAGAATACAGTGAATATAATATCTATGTACATTGCTGTGCACAACAGTGACCAAAATGAATTAGCTTAGCTATGACTTTAGAGAAAAAAAAGGGCTCTATCTTCAAGTCAGGTAAGTTTTACATGATGGGATTATTGCACCCTGTTATTAATTCTTATGATAATTAACTCATTATGTTCTTTTGCATCAACATTTTTAGCTTGTAGAACATGAGATGATCTTCATGAGTTTCTGATTTTTTCTGTTGTGACTTCACAGAAATCTGAAGGGAGCTGGTTTTAATTGTTGCATCCTCACAAGCTATAGAAATACCATCCCTTTTACGTATAAACACAACTGCACTGTTGTAATCAGCAGCTCCCTTAATGACAGCTGATTTTCAACTATCACTCAGGGACTTGGTGAAACATTTGCAAAGTGATGTGTTACATAGGGGGCATTTTGTGAAAACAGCGTAGAGCTGTAGTGGTTCCCAGTTATTCTTGGGTTCTTCTCTTATTCGCTGTTTCAGGTTGGGCATTTAAAATCCTCTCCTGAAGGCAACAATGACATGAGCCTGACTGTGTGATAAGTCAGATATACATCAGGCCTTCCCTGTGAACTGTGGGCAGTTACAGCTCCATTAAAAAAAACCCCAGAGAAGTGGCATTAAAATTGTTTTTAAGCAAGAATTGCATTTTTAAGTCTAGATGTGATTGTTTTATGTGGCAAAGCAATAGAAAAGCATATGGCTGGCAAGTCACAGATTTGGTTTGTTTACCCCTGTTTTACATTGAGGCCAACTGCATGATTTGAATCATCCTGTTTTAACAAAAAAAAAATTGGTTTGTAGCCCTGGAGGTTCAGGCAGTACTTAGGGAACACATGCAAGCTGCCTCTCAGTCTGGTTTGTTGGAATTCAACTAAAATTCTGTGGCCAATTTGTCCATTTTAGTAGAATTTGTGTAGAAATATATCTGAAAAAATGAAGGAAGAATATATTATTTTTTAAATGTTTTACAGTCTCTTTACATGAGACTATCATGTATCCTGATAGAGACTTTCAAGAAGTTCCACACCAAAAACTACTGCACTCTCTGTGATATCTCAGGGTAATTCATTTGCCTTCATTAACAATCATGATACAAATTTTGGAAATGGTAGTAGAAGCAGTTACATGATTTTAGGGACCTCCTTCTCGGCATCATAAAATGCAAAACTTCCTACTACAAAGTCATAGTGCCTATGCAAAGTTGGTTTGCATCATGAGATATATTTATTATAGTTTATATAAAGGCAAATAAAAACAAAATGAAGAGCAAGGGAAAAAATTATGCCCTAGAATAAATGAAGATGCAGTACTTCTCATGACTTTTTTAATATCATGCATAGTTTTCATTCTTTAAAAATGTTTTGCCAGCTCTATTGTATATCTTAATTACTTATTTTAATCCAGGTGCTAATTACTTTCTCTGCAATATTATCTGAGTATCCCCTTTTTAGGGCAGGGATAGTTTATTTGCAGAAAAAAAGTGTATTCTACCTGCGATAACATTCCCTATCAACTATTAAAATCTAATCAAAGAAGTTTTCATTTGAAAAACAATTAACTAAAGAGTATAAGGAAGAATGGCTATTTTTCCAAAAGTTGAAAAAATTCAGAACAAACAGTGATAAGAAGCTGCAAACAACATGTCATATTGCAGAAAAGTAAAAAGAAGAGGTAGAATTTAGAATTACACGAAAAGCAGAAGGGATAGCAAAAACAAGAGCTAAATACTACACATTTAAAAATAATCTTACAAGTACATCCAAGACCTGTGCAGAGAGAATAAAACTCAGTTTGTAAATATTTTCCTTGGCTAGAGGAAGTTGTTCAGTGAACAGTTGTTCGGTTGATGCAAATCTCTCAGATATTTTTTGGTTCTTAAAATGTTTTCCTACAGCCAAGAAAGTCTTCCATATTGTTAATATTTTAGTGAATATCTCAAAAGTTTTCTCACCTTTATTAAAAAAAAATTAAATAGGCCAAGAATATAAACCTCAATATTCTATAACCATTTCAGTGTGTGATTGAATCCTGTGTTACTCTAGTGCTTTGCCTTTCTAGAGTGCAGCAGCAGGGTGGTGAATCCTTAGCTCGTGATGCCACAGCTGCAGAGCACCAGGATGTACAGTGCAGGAATAACTCACTGGACAGCTCTCTGCAAGGAATGGGCAGGATTATTCATAAATGACCTAGTCAGTGCATTCTTCTGCAGAAAGCATAGATAATGAAGTGAAATGGGAGTCTGAGAGATCACCTACTTTACCCCACCTCCTCTAATACACCTGTCATTTCTCATAGCATTCTAACCTGCAGGTGCAGCCCTTATCCTTTTTTATCATTGCAGCTTTCTACATCAGAGTGTGGTAAGTACATCCTTCAGGTTCATTTCTGTAGAAATACTGTCTGCCTGATTATTCCACAATTTATGTCTGTGCTGCTGGTTATTTCTCTTCTAGAAATCATGCCAGTTCCTGTTGTGTTCAAATGCTATTCAAGTGGTTCCAACTATAATGGTATCCTCAAAAATACTAATCTGTCTATTTTTGGGACATCTGTAAGTTTATAACCAGATATTTTATCATCCAATTTTTTCACAGAGAAACTACTAGGGAAGAAACAATACAGTACAATTGAGAAAGCAAAAAACTCAAATCCAACACCCAACATTTAAATTGTTTTTATTTTTTTTTTTAATGAAGGAAAAGATCTGGTGTTTTTATTCAGGAAAACAAATAACTTTTTTGAAGAATATAATGAAATGTAGACTTGGAAAACTCAGGCTGGACCTGCATTTATCTGTAGATACACAAACCATACTACATCTCATTTTCTTTAGAGGCTGAATACCGGAGTGTATCAGATAATCACGACACTTGTAATAAAAGAGTTTCTTTAAATCTCTTACATATCCAAATTTCTTTTTCTAAGCCTTTGGAATAAAATAGCAGAACCTTTAGCGTCATTCAGCTTTGCAAGAGCATATTTAAGACAGAGGACTCCTCAGCTTTATTCTTCTGTATGGGTTCCAGACACTGAAAGAGAAATATTTATTCATGCAATAGTATACTTTATTTTTCTAGTGGTGCAATGTAAATTTTCCACTAACTCTGCTGCAGTGCATGTGGCTGTGGCCAGCAGGGCCTTGGAGGGCCAAACAACATCAGGTTCCTGGTGGTCCGGCACCACAGTCTAAAGGTGTTCCCCCAGGGTTATGGTGAGAGCCCAGGAGCCTTTGTTTCCTCTGTTTGCATATTTCAAGTAGATTGGTTACTGTTCTCCCCTCCTTGTTTTATGTATGAGTTTATGAATATGTATCCCCTTAGTTAAATATGTATTAGGTCTGGAAAGTTCTATGTTCTACGACACCCCATTGGTTATCCCCTGTTGTCCCTCCTTCAGGTGCTCCCCATTGGTTGTTTCCCTGTGAAATCATCCCTTTTTTCCTTTCCCATTGGCTGTAACCCCTTTTCCCCCCCGCCCCCTTTCCCTGCGTATAAAATCCTTGGACCCTCCTGTATCCCTGCTCTTCCTCACTGGAACCTTCATACCCTTAAGCCCTCTGTAGAACCCACTCGAAGAGTCCTCTCTCCTTCTTTGCTCCCACATGTGCCGCTCCACCTCTGCTGGGAGATTTGCACCCTAAGGTGAGGGTCTTGCGTTTGAGAGACAGGGTTGCTCTCTAAGGTGCATAGCCAAACCTCCGGGCTCTCTCGGGCTGAGCGCAGCCTTAATTCTCTAGCTTAGAAAATTAAATGCCCCTTTTCATCAAAGCAAAATACAGTTTTATATGAAGTTCATTTCTCAGATTTAATATGAGGAAAAGACAATAGAGCTCTCTGTCATCTTCCATTAATTCCATGTCATCTGAATTCACACAGACTTTGTATCCGTGTTTTATACTAATAAATTCTAAACCCTGTCTTTTTGATTTATCAGTGTTAGAGCTGTGGAAATTCTTATTATTCTCTCAGTTAAACACATGAATATGCTCATACATGTTCAGGGTCACTCACCCTATAAGAAAAATAAGGAACTTACTTCCTGTATTACAGTCAGCAGTGTCTGACTAGAAAATCAAGCCACATGAAAAAGATCACATTTTTACACAGTCATTGAAGTAAGATTTCTGTCTGGAGATATAATCCAAAGCTTTATAGTATTTCAGATCTGGCCTAAGAATCCAAAGGAGACTCTCTTCACTTCTTTCTCTCTTTTTTTTTTT
>VYZT01023680.1:176-24324 GCA_013400735.1 Pomatostomus ruficeps | reverse complement strand
CAGTACTGCAAAATAAAAATCAGGTCTGTAATGATAATTTAACAAACTTAAGCCTTGTCATTTTTAATAACTTTTACTCACATTTGTAGAATCTGGCAGCAACATAACCAGCTGGAGTTCCAAGCAGTACCCACAAAACTACAGCACAGGTCATTAGAGCTCCCCTGTTAGCAGGTGACAAAAATCCCAGGCAAGCAAAAACTGTGAAGTAGAGATGCACAATTTTAGAAATTATGTTAGATATTTTAGACTAGATGTTTGACGTAAAGCCAGCACATCAGTTACCTCAGAATCTGTGCATACTAAGTTGCATGTCTACTACATCAGCTCAGCTGCTTCTAATTCCTTTAATGAAACTTCTAGACAAAACTATACTGCTATTTTGACTAGCATCATGCAGTTAGCTGTGAAAATCACGTATACTCAACTAAATCCTCCCCGCCTGACTACTTACACAGGGTAACAAAAGTCATTATTAAGATTTGTGTGCCAGAGCCTAGAAAAACTGACAACAGCATTCCTTTTCTTGGGGGCCTGAAAATATCACCATGAACCAGTTTCCAGCCAAATTCTTCTTGAGCATCCTCCTGTAAAAGAAATGCACCTATTTTAATACAGTAGATTGCAACTTGAATAGCCTGTTACAGCTACACAATTAACTGAAAAAATTACATTCCAAATACATTTTAGGAGCTACATTTTAGACTTACAGTGGAATCCATCTGATTGTATCTTGCAATATCTTTATGCAGTGTCCTCAACATAATCATAGCTACCATTCCAGACAGAAAGAGGACAATCACCAAGGAATTCATAATACTGAAAAAAAATAAATAAAGAAAAGAAAATTAGCATTCAAACTGCAATATAAACACTTCAGTACAATAGACCTCTTTCTCACCTAAACCACTGGATGTGAGTGTGAGGCATGGATTCCAAAATATAATCCCATCTTGATGCCCACCGGATACTTTTTTCTTCCTGAAAGAGTAAACACGCGAGCTTCAGATACAGTCAGTATCAAACTTGTACATTTAGAAGTTGATGTTCATGCAAAGCAATGTTAAATCTCATGACTAACTGAAATTTTAAGTCCCATGCCTTACATGGAATAGTTTAATGACAGCTACCTAGAACAAAAATAAGATTTGACCACAGAATCTAAACCAACGTATTTTCTGAATTTGAACACCTGTGTCTTAAGACATAAAGGCCTACCAAATTAACTTAATTGTGCTTCCTCCCTTCAAGAACTGTGTTAGTTCATCTGGAATGGGAATGGACTAGCAGAGTAATGAAAGAACATGCATTTTTTAGCATATATAAGCCCACACATCGAGAAACTAATCTATGCTATACAGTCTTCAGAATAATACTTCACTCTGTAGATCATGCTCTGTCCAAATTATCCTTTGTTTTCATACAACCTCATTTCAGTACCAACCACCAATCCCATTACAAATAGCATTTACTGCAGGACAGGTGGGGAGACAATACTACAGGACTTACACTGTTAGTAGAGGGAAGCAAATTATTCCACTAGGCATTTCAACAGATTACACTTATTCAGAATGAGCAGTCATTGATCAGAAACACCTCAGAAAGAACATTTCTTTGTTTTATTTTGCAGAGTAAACAAGAAAACAGGAATAGACAGTGCTAATCAAGGTGAAGATGGCTATTAAACAAACCATAAACACTACTATCAATTAATAAAATTGGCTAGGTGTCTGACAGGCTGTTATTTCAATGATTTATAATATACAAGAACAGGAGTGCTTTCCAGTAAACCAGGGTTTGAAAAAAAAACCCAGTGGGTTAAAAAATTCAGTCAAGATCATATATCTAGTTCACTGAAATAATAAAACTATGTCTCAAAGTAAGCAACAAGTTTCTAAACCAGTATCAATGACTCTAGGATAGAACTGCATTTTTCCTCATACCTAGAGTGCCTTTTTTTTGGTCTTCCTGAGATGACCTGATCTGCCAACACAATGGAAATTCAGAAGACTACCTCCAATTGGTGTAACACGGTGCACACAACAGTAACACACACACAGCTGGGCATGACATTTTTTAAGGAGAAACGAGAAAATAGCATGAAGCTGACGTCACTCTTAATTACCACCTTCTCACGGGTTTCCAGAAATTCTTGCTTTTCAGTACACAAATTCATTTCAGCGCTATAACTGATATAATTTCTCAAAATATAATTATATACTATATACATAATATAATCCCTCCTGAGTGTATTTCTTATACTATTTGTTGTATTTTGAACTCAGAGTAACATGAAAAGTTTGAGAAAGCGTATGAAACCTTGGAAAACAGTTTGTCCAGCAAACTCCATTTACAGAAAAACATAACAAAAACCTCCCTCTCTTGTCAACAGAATGAGTAATATTCAGCTACCACTGCTGCCTGAAGTTGCCTGATATACTGCTCCTCTGCTTTTAAATAAGAGAGTAGTAGAATAAAGAATACCAGCTTCCTACTCTTTTGCAGGTTTCCATGGGAGGAAGACCTTGGAGAGGCGGCAGCTTTTGCAGCAGGAGAGCAGAAGATGACCAGATTCAACCTACCTACAACAGTAATTTGCTGAAACACACAATTTCTCAGACTTAAGAACTTGGATTGAAAAATAATTTATCAGACAACCTAGGCAGACATGGGAAGTGTGACTTAAAAACCACACGTGCTTCACATCCACTGTGTGTGCATTGGTATGCAAAACTGTAACGTATGTGGCTAAATCTCAAGCCACCTCTAACATTCCAGTCCAAATAAAGTTTTAAAACTACAAATTTACTATTCTGAGCTCATTTTAATTGTCCATCTTTATAATTCAGAGTATGAATGCATGATTTTAAGAGGTAATTACCACAGAAACCTTAGTACTCACTTGAAAAGAAATTGAGTATGTGTAAGCAATTTTGACTTCTCCACTAGCCTTATTGCTTATATCCATAGGTACTCCTGAGCAATCAGGGTTGTCTGGATGGGTATGCTTGTAACTGTGGGAAGAAAAGACTCAGAATGAACGCTGCTTCACTGACAACATTCTTAAGAAAGAATTCATTCATCTTAGAAAAGCCTACCAAGGATTCTTCCCTTAAATACAAGAATTGTTCTTAATGCCTCGTAAATTTCAGAACTCATGAAGAACATACCCTAAGCTTAGGACTTTTTAAAACTTGAACTTCTTAAACAAGATTTGGCTGTCCTAAGAAGAACACAGTCTCTCAAAAACCTCCCTCTCAATGAAAGAAGTCTTAGTACTGGTATGAACCTCCAAAACACTCGAAAAGTTACACCACCAGAATTACTATCTTTTGTCAGAAAAAAATACTTTCAACTGAACCAACAATGCAACAAGCTCAGTTATACCACGAAAGACAAGATGCTAAGAAATAATAAAATAGACACCAGTTGTGCGAAAGCCACACCGACACCAGAACAACTGATGAGTGTATCTGTGAAAAAATCCCGATTGCTGAAGACATCAAATCTTGCACTCCAATCAAACCTGTATCAGGCACTGGTGGCCTATTCTGATACAAGACAGAATATTCCCTGGTAGGGAAATTAAGGTTCTACATGCATGCACACACTCGCACATCACACCCCACAAACACTTACAGGTTTTATTTTATCTTTTCTTGGTCCAAACAGGGAAAAGTGCACCAAGATCCATGAAATTCAGAACAAAATGACATTAGACTGTTCTAACTACACTACACCAATCAACAGGAGAGGTAATCTACACATCACATATCTGAAAACATTTCTGACTAGGAGCAGGTTCCCAAATCAAAGCAAGTGTCTTAGGATGGATCACTTTTTGATGACAAGTTACTTTCAACTACTAACCTTTTTGGTTCAAGTTTAGCAGCAACTAGTCTTGCTCCCAGAGCTTCATTTTCCACAATATGGTAATATATTTTTATGTCAACATGGTTGAAAATATAAAAGGTATCTTTTTCATGAAATTCTGACTGCAATGATAAAAGGTTACATTAAACAATCAAAAAGTATAGACATCTCAAAGCCTTAGAAGCCTGCATAACAGAATTTTAGACTGCATACAGTTTTCTGTCAAGAAGTTCTCCTGAAATATGAATGTGAGATACTGGGAATTATATAGACATTTAAGTACCTTCTTGCATTAAAAACACATGTTAGAAAAGTTAATGCTAAGAAGAGCCTACTACAATTGAAAAGTAGAAAAATAATTTAAAATATTTTTGAAACGTATTAATAAACTTCTGTAACTGAAGATGTCCTGTTTTACTTAAGTGGCAAACTAAATATGTAACTATGTGTCAATTTTTGTTATCAGAAGCATTTCATGAACATCAGCTATTTTAAACATTGAGTATATTTTTTCAGAAATTAAACAGAACCTTTGAAGACAATGCAAGTAAATGCTCTCTGTGACAGAATCCCCTTTGAAACCTAAGATGCATAGGGATGAACAGCAAGCAGCAGCCAAGAATGCTGAATGCAAACCTCAGGTGAAAGGAAACATCACCTTGGAATTTAGTCAGCTAAACAGGTTGTTAAACTCACAGGTAATTTGACAGCTATGTCTACTGAAGTTCAGTTAGTATCTCTTAAGGGTTCCATTCCCACCCTTTCTAGAGAGCACCCCATTTATAAAAATAGTTACATGAATGAAATTTCTTCTACAGTACATCAGTTACTCCTTCCAAGGTTATTTTCCTTTTATTAAAAGCAAGTATTAAAATAAGATTAAAATAGTATTTCCAGGTTACATATTTGATCATAAATGCATCCATTCATATGGAATCCCTGAAATCAACTCATTATGGAGGCAAATAAACAGAATTGGCAACCACAGGAACTGTAATCTTTGGTAAGATTTATTAAGTAAAACCCATTTTGAAAAAACCCAAAAACCTATTCCAAGTTCTCAGTGACCTTGCCATGGAAGAGATATGTGGCAGTCTAAAGACTTCCTGGACTTTCTATTGTATTCTTATCTCCATAATGCTTTCAGTGCATTTATCTGGACCTCCACCACTATATCATCTGTCTATCATAAGAGAATCTTTGCTCATGCAGAAATATTATGTCTTCTTCCATCAGCTCCCAGTTTTAGGGAAAACAATCCTTCAAAAAGTATGCAGAGGTACAAACATACCTATGCAAATCGCTTCCATGAAAACACTTATATCCCACAAAAACCTAAAGTCCAAGCCTTCAAATGCTTCCATTTCTTAGGCACCAAAGGATGACGTGCTTTCCTTTACCTTTGCTCTCCACATGTACTAAATCCTACCCATGTCCATCCCTCGGTCTTTTAGAGCCCTTCTGTACTACGCAGCATGAGAGACAAGGTGCTTAGGCTTAGATCAGCCTTTCAAATCAAGGTACTTGCAGAGACCAAAACACTTGCCTATTTTTAGGCAACATCGGTTTTATAAAATAGCAAGGACTCACCATAGAAACATGACACAGGAGAAATGCTAGTCTTTAAATTAGTAAAAAGGGGCTATTAAAAAATATGTAATTGCATAAACATACATTAATAACACAGGCATCTTTTGGACGGCCATCTTCTGTAATATAGCAGCCAATAGGAAAACCAGGATTGCAGAACCTCTGGCCATCTTCCACATCATAACACCACGTCACAGGCATGTTGTCCACAATCCTGTAAATGGCATAGCAACACTTCACAATGTTTCAAAATACACAGTGTAATGGAAACAAAACCAGATTAACATTAATCTAACTTTGCTACACTGGAATATTAACTACAAGAATAATACTTCCCCTCCATTTGTACCAATTGCCAATTGCCAATCCAAGTTCCAAAGGAGTTACAGGCATGTAGCCCTTCAACTGAAACCATTCTATTCACTGCACTGTTTCACGAAGTCCCCTTACGAAAACAGCCCAAAGCAGAAAACTCGCCCAGTCTAAAGCTGTAACAATTTAACTTTTCATTACTTTGTCTTTTAAAAATCACCAATATAATTTTGGCCAAAATTTGCTAAACCAGCTAAAATTGGCAATTTCAAGTTTAAGACAAAACACAAAATTAAAAAAAAAAAGCCTACATCACATATTATTAATTCTCCAGCTTCCTCATTGCTCTTCCATTGCAAAATACATTTTTCATGGCACTCTTTAAACTTTTTTTTTGCTATTTAAGTGAATTCCTGATCATTAACCTCAGTTACAGCTACCAAAAGAGTATGCAACATTATAATTAGGTGATTTGCATTACCAAAAAATTGTAAGCCACCAAAAAACTGGGGAAATAATAACTTTCAAACCTGTTGCTTTTATATTATTGCCTCACAAGATTTATGAATGTATTACCTAAAACCAGTGGTTTTATTGATCAGTTTCAATGAAAAATTTGTGGAAGTGCACACTCCCATGATGAGTTGCAGAAAGTTGTAAGACTGTAAGATACAAACTGTATCTAACATGCAACTAACAGTACAAATGTCAAAACCAAAAACATATTTTTAAACATAAAGATTATTAACATAGGATCCTGTCCCTTTATAACAGGAACTACTAGAAGACCCTGAAACAATTTCTTTATGTTTTATGAAGTGTTTTAACTAGCTAAAAGATAAATCCCCAAAATACATCATGTAAAGACGACTTATAATTCAGTATCTGCCAGCATTAATTGTCCAAGGTATAATTTCCAAGGTATATTAATGAACTTCATACATGAAGACATTAGACAACTGCCACTTTTTGTGCATCACTAAACCAAAAAAAAAAGAACATCCCACCAAAAGTTAATGCAAGAGATTTTTTTATACAATTTACCAAGCTACTGAAAATCTTTACCATTAAGTGTCTTATAGATACTTTTAAATATGTAATTAAACACAGCAATTGTGACTTCAGATAACAAAACAAAACACTATTTAATCTGTTGCATATTGGAACAGCCTCTAAATTAGCACTACTTTTTAAAGCACATCAACAGACGGGCGGTAAAAAGAGTGGTACGTGCTGCCTTTATAAACACAACAGGGACAGATCTGCATAATCCCTACCAGTAGCTACCCAGCCAGAAATAAGATGCAGTATTCTTGGTTTATATTGACACAATAGAAAAGGTGAAGACAGGCCCTACAAAAACAAGAGTTTCCAGGTTTTCAGGAGATTCCAAAGAATATCGCAGTTGAAAGCAGCAGCAGCAGCACAACCAGTTCCTACTCATACCACGCTACTACAGGGTGCAATGAAGTTGCAAATTAGGAGCTATTCCAGATTTAGATTCATTATACTTGGACCATGTTATATGAGGCCAATGGCATGAGGTCCAACAAGGACAACTGCTGGGTTCTGCATGTGGCTCACAACAGCCCCATGTAGCACTAGAGGCTGGGGCAGAGTGGCTGGAGAACTGCCCGGCAGAAAAGGACCTGGGGGTGCTGGTCCAGAGCCGTTGAACATGAGCCAGCAGCGAACTCAGGTGGCCAAGAAGGCCAGTGTCATCCTGGCTTGTATCAGCAGTATCGTGGTCAGCAGGACCAGGGCAATGATTTTCCCCCTGTCCTCAGCACTGGTGAGTCTGGACATCAAATCCTGTGTCCAGTTCTGGGCCCCTCACTACTAGAGACATTGAGGTGCTAGAATGTGTCCGGAGAAGGGCAACAAAACTGGGGAAAGGTCTTATAATGAGTGGTTGAGGGAGCTGGGGTTGTTTAGTCTGGAGAAAAGGAGGCTCAGGAGAGACCTTATTGCTCTCTACAAATGTGTGACAGATGTTCAAGGTGGATGTCAGCCACTTTTCCCAGGTAACTAGCAACCGGAAGAGAGGAAATGGCTTCAAATTGTGCCAGGGCAGGTTCAGGTTGGATATAAGAAAATTTCTTCACAGGAAGGGTGATCAGGCATTGGAGCAGGCTGTCCAGGGAAGCGATGGAGTCATCAACCTCAGAAGTATTTAGGAGACTAGATATGGCACTCAGGGATATGGTTTAGTAGTGGAACTGGCAGTGTTAATGTTTGTATTTGGTTTGCGTGGCAAGGTTTTGGTTGGGAGGGAGGTATAGAAGTTTTTGTAACAACTGCCAGAAGCTTCCCCCATGTCTGAGAGAGCCAGTGCCAGCTGACTCCAACACAGACTCGCTGCTGGGCAAGGCCACGCCCATAAGTGGCCAGAGGCAGCACCTCTGGGAAACAGATTTAGGAAAGGGAGGAAAAAAACCTTCACAACAGCAGCTGCAGCTGGAGAGAGGAGTGGGAATACATACAGCTCTGCAGACACCAAGGTCAGTGGAGGAGGGGAAGAGGTGCTCCAGGCACAGGAGCTGAGATTCCCCTGCAGCCTGTGGTGCAGACCTTGGTGAGTCAGGCTGTACCCTTGCAGCTCATGGAGGACCACAGGGCAGCAGATGTCCTCTTGCAGCCCACAGAGGACCCCACATCACAGCAGGATGGATGTGCCATGAAGGAGGCTGTGATCCCATGGGAAGCCCACATTGGAGCAGGCTCTTGGCAGGACCTGTGGCCCCCATGGAAAGATGAGCCCACTCTGCAGCAGGTTTGCCAGGACTTGTGAACCCATGTGAGACGCACGCTGGAGCAGCCTCTTCCTGAAGGACTGCACCCCAGGGAAGGGACCCACACTGGAGCAGTTCATGAAGAACTGCAGCCCATGGAAAGAAGGAACTTGCATTGGGGAAGTAAATGAAAAACTCTCCCATGGGAGCAACCCACACTGGAGCAAGGGCAGAGCGTGAGGAGTCCCGACCCTGAGGAGGAAGGAGTGGCAGAGAATGGTGATAAACTGACCACAATCCCCCTTCTCTGTGCCCCTGTGGCACTGGGGGGAGGAGATGGCAAAAACTGGGAGTGAAGTTGAGCCTGGGAAGAAGGTGTTTTAAGACTTGGGTTTATTTCCCATTATCCTCTTCTGATTTGACTGGTAATAAATTAAACTAAATTCCCCAATTTGAGTCTGTTTTGCTCATGACAGTAGCTGAAGAGTGATTTCTCCCTACCCTTATGTTGACCCTTTTGCTATATTTTCCCTCCCCTGTCCACATGAGGAGGGGAGTGACAAAGCAGCTTTGGTGGGCACCTGGTATTCAGCCAGGGTCAACCCACCACATGGTTGGACTCAATGATCTTCGAGGTCTTTTCCAACCTAAACAATTCTGTGCTTGTATATTTGAAGTTTTATCTCCATAACATATGCTACAGAGATTGGTTGCTTTTGTTAGTGTTTTAATCTCCTAATCAAAACAAGGCAACATTAACATACTGCAAGTAAGTTTGGTTTGGATAAAGGTTTTCCCGTGCTTCTATGCAGCAAAGACATACTGAGCTGCCTTCAAGCAGCAATGCCAGAACAAATTGGTAGTTTAAGTAGCAAATCATTTTTCACAGTTAATCTTCAAATTTAAAATGACTTGAAGAGATTATACATGTGGAGCAAATATGCTATTCAACAGTGTTCTTATATGCCTCCCAAGAACATCTGGTGATGAACACTGTCAGCCAAGATATCAGTATAGCTGTTGAGTCCAATTCAGTATGTCAGTTCCTAATCTTATTAAGTGGCTTTTGAAACCTTAAAAGTACTTTGCACCATCTGTGTTCCCCAGGAATTTCATGATAAATTGAAGCTGGATAATAACCCTCTACTGAATCCTCACTTGGGCTACCTTGTTGATCCCTGTACAACATACCTCTGTATCATATTCTTGGAGCATGCATCACTAATCACAAAATCCTGCCACTGCCACTTTGTGAAGCTGTGGCTAAGGAGGACTAACAGACATAACCAGGGATTTTTCATGCCACTAGTTCTAAAGTTCTACGGCAATGGGCAGAGCGAAAAAAATTAGCAAAAATGCCATTAAAAGAACTAAGAAATTACCTAAATTTCACGGGAAGTTTCCACCATGAAAAACAGAATTATATCTTACTTAAATCTCAACAGTCATATCAAGTTAGCTATACTGGTTAAAAAAAAGTATACTTGAATACATTAAGTATATTTTTTAAATAACTTAATCTACAGGGGAAAAAACCCAAACCAGTCTGAAGTACCTTTTTGTATGATTAGTTTTACACAGTTCTGTTTCAGTTTCTATCAGCTTAAGTTATGGGCTTTCCTAAAAAAAAAAAAAAATTTCTTTCAAGTCTCATAGCCTTGGGAAGCTATTTTTAATTTACATGCCAAAACACACACAACTTTCTAAAGCTGAAGCTTTATGCCAGACTCACATGCATCACTGAAATTCAAAGTGGTACAAATACTACAAACATATGTAGTATTTAAGAGGAACATAATCAAGTCCAGCACGCTTGAAGCACCACTTATTTTAGCATTAGGCATATACACTTCACATCCCTGCAGAAGTAGCTGTACCTTTCAGAGTTTCTTTATTACTTCCTTGTTCACCTACCTGACCATACGACTATTGCCTGTGCACCCTTCTGACATAACCTACCAAATTCCTACTACACTCATTTTCCAGAGGTTCCCAGAAGTATTTACATCAGTGATCCACAGTTTATCCCCACCAACGGATATCCCATATCAGTGCCCAAGAATAGTGGAAAATGCACTTGTTGCCTTTCCAGCACTGGTGGCTGTTTTGAAATTGAAGGAATGGAATGTGACAATACAGAAGAACAGTTAATGATAGTGACAACATTCAACCTGCATTTTTACTAAAATACCCCAAAACTTTAAATTCAGTTAGATGAAGACCAAAACATTAGTTCCCATAAAGCAGGAGGCCCGTATTTGGAATTAGGGCATACCTATGAGTGACATCAGTTAATGATGCTCATGTATTCCTTGCAAAGACATGCCTCAGGAACTCATGCCCAAATTGTTCCTTCTACTCTGGCACCTGAAAGCTGCTGCTGTCAGAGCAAACCAACATATCAAGCACTAAATAAACACTGATAACTTAGCTAGGTATTTCCAGTGTCAAGACTGAGCCTGCTGATAAATGTTTCACAGCTCTTGGATGTGGGGGCAGCATTGGGAAACAGAAAGTCTGCCTGAGATTCAGCACACCATTCAGCCCTGCCCCCATCCTTAATGCCCATCAGACGAGGATTCAATGTCCAAGCTGACACAGAGCCACAGCATGCTGCAAGGTCAATCAAATGGTTACCAAGACGCCCAGAGAACAGGACAGGACCAAGCGTTTATGCGTTCACCAAAATTATTTCATTAATTAGTTTTCATTGGCCGCCTTTCCTTTTCCATATCCATAGAAGGGAAACAAACATTGCATAAAACTCTTTCAGAACTGTTGATCCTGTCTCCTGGACACAGCATTTGAAGGTGAGTACAAGGGCTCTCGAGGAAAACAAAGACAACACAGCAACAGAGTAAAGGTCCTGTAAGACTTTTCTCAAGCTAAGGCAGGACTAACTTCTACATTTACAGGTGAAAAGAAGCAGCAGTATTTTACAGTAAGCACAAAGCTTTGTGTTCAGAAACAGATTAATTTCCATTGCTCCTAGTGCTTATCCTTCAAGTGAAGGAAATTTTTTTTATGAAGAAAACAAACAATACAGCATTTTCTGCAAAAACAGACAGGGAATAAATTAAGTGCAAATTACCTAGTGCTCCACCTCAATTAACTTGCAAATACAACATTATAAACTAAATTATCACCAACATACTCCACAATCTATGAATTTTGATACCAACTTACCAGTGATGTTGATAATTCAGTAGCATACTTTTTTTCAAGAAGTCTAATTTCTGTTTATCTTCTGGTTTTGTGGTATCATATGTTTTTGTACAAACAGATTTACAGGTCTCCTTCTTGTTGAATGTGAACTAAGAAAAATGAAAACTCATGAGCAAAAAGGTTGTAACAAACTGTCTTATTTCAGTATTTAACAATTTCTCCTATGCATTTCATTGCCTATACTATTGTAATGAAAACACCTAACAAACTACTGAGACTAGGTACATTAACCCTCCAGGGGAGGTTTTTATACTGGTGTGTGCTATAAACCCCTCCTGTGCTCACTGTAGGAGCCCTACAGCAAGAGCTCTTTGTTACTGACTAAAACATGTTTTCTGCCATGATTTACCAGGTAAGTCATTTGACCTCATGGCAGCCATGCTGTCACAGGCAGCTTCAATTGATAACCTTCTCTCCTACCACCTCCGTAGAAGAGAATGTGAGAGCTTCAGTCACCAGAAAAGATCAGTTAACTAACACCATTTATAATTCTTCAGTTTTATGGCTGCAGTATTTTCAGATCTGGTTCCAAGAAAAAAAAGTGTTGAGCAGCAAGAATCAGGTTTTGTCAGATCCCAGAGAGAGAAGACAACCTGCACAGCATTTCAGGCTACAGCTCCATGATGCAAAGCACATAGTTACAACTAGGTTAAACTGACAGATTTCTATTGTGTGGAATTTCAGACGCTGAAGCTCTTTCAGATAAAGCCCTTGTGAAAATCATCTTCAAGATTCTGATCTCCTTTGGTCACATTTGAATGTACGCATTACCGAACACCCCTTGTCAGAGAACAAACCCTGTAAGGAGATGGCTCTATCCTCTCTCCAAATAAGACTTGGCCAAGGTTTTCAGATGGACGCTTCTTTCCTTCTGCTTGACAAAAATCAAACCTGAATTAGAGAAGAGACACAAAAATTAATAAAATATCCTCAGCTGCAAGTAATGCTCCCAAATCAACATGTTAATCTCAAGTAAAGGAGCTATACAGCTTTCCCTGTAGACAACAGTTCCTTCATTTAACCTCTGAAGTGTGAAAATCACTATCCCGATTTGAAAATAAACCAAACAAAACAGAACCAAGAATCAAATCTCTTAATTAGCTATTTCAGAATATAGTAGTGTAAGATTATTTGAGTAATCAGAAGTTTCCTAATTGAACAGGGATTTTAGACAAGAATTAAATCTTCATCTAGAATTTAATAATGACTCTGAGAAAAAAGCATGCAGGCCAGATTTTTGGATTTGAGGGAAAATTAAATTAAATTAAATTAAATTAAAATAAAATAACAAAGAGAGACAGCTCCTTTACAACAAACACTATTAAACAGGCTATTACAGTTTTATTCACCAACACATTTAATAGCACATTCTCCACCTTTTTCCAGTCTATTTTTAAATATATCACATTTGTGTTCTTTAAAGTGTAGACATATCTGGTGCTTAAGCTCTTCAATATTAACAGTCAAAATATTCTTTAAAGCAAAAACTTTACATAGCTGTACCAGGCACTGATACATTTTGTGCACTCCCATGATGTGTACAAAGAAAACATTTAACACCTCATTAAGATAATTGATGGGATGTTCGCACCTCATTACCACTTTAACTCATCTGGCACAGGCTACTAAAGACAGCGGTATACTTTGATCTACAGTGACAGCTAATGCAGTAAAGTATCATATATATATATATATATATACACACATATATTTTAACCTTAAGTTACACTACAACAGTGACTCAACCTACATGAGGGCCTATAAATCCATGCACTAAAGTATGAGCAAGGACAACTGAGACGAAGGAAGCAATGCAGGCATCCATCTGCTCACTGAAAATTCTCTATTTGCAAACTTATGTTAGTAAAATAAATAGACATGCCTCAGTGGCACACTGCTGCAACAAGATGCAGATAATAGTTTTAGGTCAATTAAATCCATCTTTTTGGGAAAACTGACAATTAAAATGACACAAACAGTGTAATATACTTACGCAGTGTATTCGTAGGGAAGGACAGACTCCACTGAGTCAAGCCTGTTCACAAACAGCTCGATTCCAGACTGAAAGAGCAGAGATAATCAGCAGTTATATTTAAAGCACTTCTTCAATTCCCATGGATATATAAAAATAGATTTGTTTGAGTAAGGTTAAGGAAAGCTGAGAATGTAAGATTTGTGTAATTGTATATCTTGATGTGCAATGAACTGTATCCACAGAAGTGGTGCATAACTAAAGCACTATCTAACCATCACAAAAGCAGTGACCACATGACAAAAACACTTCAAGGCCAACATAACCATTCCAACTACAAGATAGCAGGAAATCATGCATGAAAATATTATCTTTAACACAGTTGCCAGTGTTTGAGTTTAATGTACCAAGTTAGAGTCATATTAGTCATTACCACAACTTTTGTGTAACCAAAGTCTTAAAAGAACATGAAGAAAAGTGCAGATGAGACCAGTACTTCTCCCTGTAATTAAGATGTTCCACAGTTTAATCTGTGTAGTAACTAAAAACTGAACGATGAGAATTTAAACAACGTATTCAGACTGATACACCATTTGAAGTTTGAACAGAATCTCATTCCAAAGAGAAGGCAAGGATACCCACGTTCACCTTCCTATAAAAGCTTTTCAGTAACTCTACCAACTCTTGAGCAAGAACCTGAAATTCAGTCTACTGTGGTTTCAGGCTAGTTTGGTCTATATACATTAATTACAGATGGGCTAGCCTGCTGCGGTGTAAAGGGAGAGGTCTCTCACTCTTCCCTCTTAGTCTCAAAATCCCTTCCCTTATTCTAGTTTTGCAGTTCCAACAAATTTCAAGTGTTTGCCTTACACTGCTTTTGGCAGTTATCTGCTTGCACAGTAAACCAATTCAATGGGCCTAAACACCAAAAGACTTATCAAAAAAAAAAATTCAAAGAGCAGTTCTTAGTACCACAGCAAGCAAGTGTGGTTCACTTCAGCTGGGACAGAATTTTCTTCTTAGTAGATGGTACAGTGCTGCGTTTTGGATTCAGTGAGAGAATAGTGTGATAACACAATGAAGCTTCCAGTTGTGCCTAGGTAGTGCTTACCCTGGGTCAAGGACTTTTCCCTTTCCCATGCTCTGCCAGTGAGGAGGTGCGCAAGAAGCTGGGAGGGAGGATGGCCAGGAGAAGCTGACCTGCACTGGCCAAAGGGCCATTCCATACCACGGAATGCCACACTCAGTATATAAACTGGGAGAGTTGGCTGGAAGGGGACAATCACTGCTCAGAGACAGGCTGGGCATCCACCAGTGGGTGGTGAGCAATTGTATTGTGCAACTTGTTTTGCCTGGGTTTTATCCACCCCCCCTCCTTTTCATTATAACTATTATTATTGTTACTATCATTAGTAGTATGAGTATATTTCACTTTGTTTCAAATAAACTGTTCTTATTTCAACCCACAAGTTACTTTTCCCCCCGTTTCTCCTCACCATCTCACTGGGGTCAGCAGGGAGTGAGCAGCTGTGTGGTTCTTAGCTGCTGGCTAGGGTTAAACCACAACACAAATTGAGCTGTCTTACTGTGTAATCAGACAAGAGCTGAAGAGCAAAATGAAGGTGAATGCCCTCAAGAATAAGCCCTCTCCCTTTCAACAGCAAGCCATCTATTTTCTTACCAACAGAAGAGAATTTCCTCCCTATGAAAAATCACTCAAGTATAGCCAAACCAAGAAACTCTGGAGGAAAAGAAAAGATGGAAATGTTCACATGTATCTGCAGCTCAGATACTTCAGCTGGGTACTGTGTTTTACTGATATGCTTTAGCTGTCCATGTGCAAGTCAGGATGCAGTTCTGGGAGACGCAAGAAGCTGTGAGCTGTTGGCATGACCCAGTGAGTGAAGACACACCTTGAGGCTCCTCTTTCCCCTGCCCTAAGCCATGCAGACCTGCTGTTAACCTCTAGGTAGTGCACACTTGTCATAATTCTGTAAGCCACTTCAGCTCCCTAACACAGCAAGGAACTAGACTGGTGAAAGTTGGATAGTTCTTGCCATGTTAAGCTCAAAAAAACAACAAGTAACACAGCTGGGTCAATGCAGAGGACAGGAACACATTGCCCAGGGGACGACAGGAATGAAATCTCTCACTGCCTCAGCTGGTCACAGAACCATAGCCTTAAATAGCTACTTTTCATCAAAGGAGATTTACATGAATGCTCCCATTTTTCCTAAGAATTATATGCATTACTGCAGATCAGTGTATTTGATAAAGCATTTCCCATACAACACTAAATCCTTTTTGGAGCGATCAGTATTTTTTGAAACTGAGTAAGGATTCTTAATCTTCAGGCAAGAATAACTATTTAAGTCTGCGTATATCCCATTCCATTTCTGATGGTATTCCAACCAAAACCAGAAAAGCAGCCAAACTGAGTTTGCCCAAGCAGATTAGCAGGCAACTTGGAGAAAAGGGGAAAGCCATGAGTCTCATTGCTCTTAGCTAATGCCCTACTAACATCATCTCATCCCATCTCACCAACAGAGGACAGGAGATCCACAGGGATCATAACAGATACATTGTTGTCCTGGGGTGATTTTTATGCTCCGTTTTTTTTTCTCTCGTTCTTTTTCCTATCGTCTGCTTAAGCCCAGGAGCGGGCCCTGTAACCTTGAGCTCGAGGAGAGAAAACCTGGCATGGTTTGTTTTTGTCTCTTTGAGATAAAGCGCGAGTTTTTTTGGGATTTTTTTGCTTCCAGTAGTCTGTCCAGCTGTGAGTTAGGACAGAGGGGTTTTTTTTCCTTTTCCCCTTCCCACTGGGATTACAGTTTTTCTTTTTTCTTTTTTTTTTTTTTCCTTTTTTTTAGACTGTTCAGCATGGGGTTTTTATCCCTATCTGAGAAAATCAGACCATCTCCGGGGAAGACAGTCGGCGGGACCCTCACCAGGAGCTGCCGGACACCCCGGGCCGAACCTTCAGGAGAGGTGACATACTAGAGAAAGGAGAGACTCTGATAAATGCACCATCTTTCTCCGTGGTAGAGAAGGTTTACTGTCTAACATTTTTCAAGTTTTGTTTTGGTTTGGTTTTTTTGTGTGCCTGCGTGCACCTTGCTTGTTAAATAAACAGTTCTTTTTCACGTTCCTCCAAGAAAGTTTTAATTCCAAACCTTGGTTGGGGGGAGCGGCTGTAATTCTGCCTTTTTAGAGGAGACACCCTTTTAGAGTCTCCTCCCAAAATCTGTCTCAAACCGAGACAAGAGTACATTTAGAGATCCGGCACATGGATCTAAATCTTTAGGCAGAGGAAAATTCGCTACTATTACTAACATTGCAATTAACAGTGATAATTACAAGAAATATGTGAGAAATGTAAAAAATGAAGGCTGTCCAAGGAAGCTTAATTTTATCCTCTTACATAAATATGATACAGCAATAATCTAATCATATACTGTTTCTCCTTACCAGGGACCAGACTACATTCAGTTGCAGACTACATGGAGAGAATTAGATGTGAAGAGTGACTTAGACTTCTCCATATGCCTATGTCTCATACATAAATTGATAAGAGGTGGTTAATTGCAGACAGCATTTTTGCAATACTACAGCTGTTGTGGTGCTCAGCTGCCTGCTAGTGGTACATTTACATTACCCAAGTACCTCACTTCACATTCATTAAATGATAAATTCTCAGGAGAAGACAAATATTTTGTACATGCTATATGAGGAACAAAAATGCAGAGACACCTGAGAAAGATCACCCTGTAAGTGTCTCAGGTTGGTTACAGAAGACCAGGCTACCTGGTTCACCTGACTTAAAAAAATAAATCTTTCTTCTACAAGCTTAAAACATGATTAATCCAAACAGCAGTGTTTTTCAGAGATGTTGTGAAAAAATACAAACTGCAGCTTGAAAGCTTTAGCCTGCATTTGAAAAAAAACCCATTCCTTAGGAGGGTGGTGCAGCACTATAACCCAGGTCACCAAGGGAGGAGATAGATGCTCCATGCTTGGATGTTTCCAAGGCTCACTTAAACAACGGTAGAGCTGAGTTGATCTAGTGTTGACAACAGTGGTGGTTTCTGTCCTCTCATGCTGCTGGCATGAGGCTGCAGTATGTGACCTGTTGAGGTCACTTCCAAACACCATTTCTGTGGTCCTATAAAAGAATGTCCACAGGATATTTTACCACTATACCGAAGCACCTTCATTATGTGCTTGGCTTATTCCTGGCTCTACCGATTCAGGACAGCAAAAGGATAAAGTCAACACATGGTATTTACCAAAAGCATACAGTTCAAGCAGGCTCTTATTCTGACGAACTACGAACCAGCGTCTCATGTAATGCAGAAGCTGAGAGCTCAGAAAGTGCAAGACAGCCACTTTCTACAGCAGTAAGACCGTGGATCATAAAACTGATTGGTCTTGAACTTTCTCATTCAAGTATTACAGCACAGTCTGCTGTAATTTCCATCACAGCAGCAGGAAACAACTTCAAAAAGTGCCCCAAAGGAGCAAAGACTATTTTTCATCAGAGAAGATTTACATTAATGCTCCCCACCAATGCCCTGCCAGATAAGTAATTTGGTTATGTGAACTTCGGTCCTCACTTCTGCAGGCATGAAGGTAAGTTTAAGCTTCACTTGACACTCTGGGGCCTAGAAGCCCCTACACTTCAGGTTCCTGCAGCCAGGAAGACACAGCAAGGAAAGTGTTACTGGATGCTTGCTTTGCTATCTGCTCCAGCCACCAGCTGCTTGCTCCTGCCAAGAATCACACACACACTCCTCGGCACGACCTGTCACTGCCACCCGTACGCGCTGCAGCTTTCCTGCAAGGGTTTGAAAGGGCCCAAGATATAACCGGCCGGGGCTTCCTACTTCCCCAACGTGACCGTAACTCACAGGGCGAGCCGACAGCTCTCTCCTTCCCTCGGAGGGGTCGCGGTCACTTCCCAGCCAGGCTGGAGCTCAGCCAGGAGCCAGGCAAGCACCTCTGCCACTCCCCTGGGTCCTCTGTCTCATGAATTTCCTTTTCAAGGAGCAATGACCATCAATTAAAGCAGGTGAAGTTACACCTCAACACGAGAAGGAACTTCTTTACACTGAGGGTGGCAGAGCACTGGAACAAGCTGCCCAGGGGGTCATGGAGTCTCCTTCTCTGGAGACATTCATACGTGTTCCTGTGTCACCTACTCCAGGAGACCCTGCCTTGGCAGGGGGGTTGGACCAGATGATCTCCAGAGGTCCCTTCCAACTCTAACAATTCTGTGAGGAACTTGTGCACAGCGGGAACTGAACCACGCTCCGAGTCCCCGCAGCCACAGCCCCCGCGCCGCCGTGCACCTCGGTACGGCACAGCAAGGCGGCTACAAACCCTCCGGACAAACCCCACCACACAGTCCCCGCGGCAAGGGGGGCAACACCCAGGCCGCGCCGCACCCGGGCGGCCTCAGGGGCCTCCCCTCAGCGCCCCCCGGGCTCACCTTGCACTCGGGCTTCTCCTTGCCGGCCTCGCAGAAGTTGACGGGCGCCAGGCCCGGCAGGTAGAAGGCAGCGACGGGCGCTGCGGCCGCCGCCAGCGCGGCAGCGACGAGGAGAAGCCGCCGCAGAGCCATGTCGGGGCCGGGGGGCCGGGGGTCGCTGGGCGGCTGCGGGGTCGCGGCTCCGTCTCACGCCCCCGCGCCCGCCCTGACGCGGCCGNGCGGAGCGTGACAAAGATAATCAAGGAACTGGAACATATCTCTTACCAGGACAGGCTAAGAGACCTGGGCCTGTTCAGCCTCGAAAAGAGATGGCTGAGAGGGGACCTCATCAATGTCAATCAGTCTTGAAGGGAGGGTGCCAAAAGGATGGAGCCGGGCTCTGCTCTGCGGTGCTGAGCAATAGGACAAGAAGCAAAGGGCAGAGACTGATGCACGGGAAGTTCCACCTGAACATGAGGGTAAACTTCATTACTGTGCGAGTGACTGAGCACTGGCGCACACTGACCAGAGAGGGTGTGGGGTCTCCCTCACTGGAGATATCCAAGAACCGTCTGAGCGCAATCCTGTGCCATGTGCTCTGGGATGACCCTGCCTGAACAGGGAGGTTGGACCAGATATCACACTGTGGTCCCTTCCAATCTGTTCCATTCAGTGATCCCGTGAATGTGCACAGGTGATAGGAATGGGACTCAGCGGCCATTTGGGACCCCCGCACCTGGGCAGTAAATCCCACTGATCCTGGTCAGGCTGCACTGACCTCATGCCTGTCCTGAAGTACTTGCTATTTTTAAAATAAATTTTGGTTTTTTAAAAATAAATTTTATCTCTTTTTTTAACATAAATTTTGTCTGTGGGTTTTTTGGTGGTTTTTTGTTTTGTTTTGGTTTTGGTTTTGGTTTTGTTTTGTTTTTTTGGTTTTGTTTGTTTGTTTTTTGTTGAGTTTTTTGGTTTGTTTTTTAATTCTCAAGAGTTTCACTGGGAGGAGGGAGCTGCCATGCTCAGCCTGTCTTACCAACACCCTTTAACTCCCAATAGCTGTCAGTTCAAAAATTCCTAAGTGATAAAGGGGTTATTAAAATATAAAGTTAATTTCAAAGCACTGATACAAAACAGGAGCTTCCTGTTGCAGCAGAATATGGTTGTCATTGGAAAAGGGGAGGGGGGGAGTAAGGCTTTTTTTTTTACAAAAATACGAAAAATTTAATGCAAAATATAATCTCTTTAAAATAGATAATCCAGTCTTTATTCCTCACTTCTCTTCCCATGGGCTTTTGTGGGGAAATAATGAGTGACACAGCTAGGCAGGGAGAATCACCCCTGAAGGCTGGGTAGTCAAGGAGGCAGGATGGCCTCCAGACCCAGGTGTCATGTGACCGTGGCATTTTATTGGCCACACCAGACCCAGAGCAAACAACATCCCTATCTGGTTTTGGTCTTTTTAATTCTCATGTGTTTTTGGGTTTTTAATTCTCATGGATCGACAACTCTTCACGGTTTTCAAACCAAATTCTCAGGGTGAGACATACTGCTGGCTGGGTGGAGCTGGGGAGGAGGCAGGATGGCAGGCAGGCAGACAGACAGATGTTGGCTGTGGTGGCTGTCCATTGCAGCTGATTGTTCAGAACAACATGTATCCCTGTTCCCTCTACGTCACCGGTGGCTCCTGTCATATAGCACTGAAAAAAACCTGCAGAAAAAAATCCCCACCAAAAAACTCCCACCCTAGAAGAGAGGCAGACATAAAAAGACTGTTTTGATAATGTAGGAGAGGATATTGCTCGGATTATAATTTTGCCTTTTCCTACTTCATAACACATTCCATCAGTTTGGGTTTGTGCAGCTTCAGGAACTCCAAACAACACCCTCTCATGAAAAGCTATTTTTGTAACTGCTGCAGCATTTCCCCTAATTGCCTTGGTTCTCACAACATCTTTTATTTCATTTCTTCTATTTATGACAGGGCTCGGGGGACACACCTGTTGATCACATAATCCTACAGTAGCCAACCCGTCTAGGGCAGGGTGGAGTTTCAGGTGGGTCAATTCATACAGCATCTGGCCAGATTCAGGGTTGAGCATCTAAGCACCTAGACCACATAACATAGTCCTTAGGTAAGGTTATTTTAATAAATTTGTATGAATTTTTGACATTACATAAGCCATTCCTCAAGTTGAGATAAATGTATGTTAATTTGTAGCATATACATTAGATATTTTTGAACTCTCCACATATTTAAAATATAAATTCTTCATCTACTTTTCTCATCCCAATTCCTACTTATCCTGTAGATATCCTAAGAGCACAATTATAAGATCAAATCTTATGACAAGCACAGCTGGTGAAGAAATCCCAGTTCCCTCTTTTTATTTAAAATTACTCATGTTTAGGATAATCAGGTTGTAAATGACCCAAGTTCAGTTTCTTTTCTACCACAAGGGAGTTCAAACATATCTCCCATTTCCCAGGTTAATATTCTGAGCAAATTACTTTTGTGGGTCTAGTTCCATTCCTTCGCATGAGAGAATATTTAAAAGCCTTTGCCCATCTAATCCTCCTCTTCCTTGAGAACGCTCCGAAAGCTGCACTGTGAGTAGGAGTTGCGGTGTGTGCTTAAATGCTTTGTGATCTGCTTAAATCTCTCCTCTTGCTCTGCCTTCGTGACTGCAAAACCTGCTGACTCAGAGCTATTTTAAGGACTGCTCTGCCAGTTGGTCCAAACAGCATTTCTGTGGATGTGGTGCCATATGCTATGATGCTCCCTCCTCACTGCTCTGCAAAGGTGATATGGAGAAACAGTTTGTAGATGTATTATTTTGGAGCAACTATAACCATGGGTTGTAATCCCAGGAATGGCCATGGTCGTTGAGATCCAGTTTAAAGCTGGGCAAAACCCATCTTCTCTAATTTAATGAGAAATTCAGTGGAAACTTGCTTGATAATTTCTCTTCTTGAATTCCCCTGCTACGAGTTTTATAACCATAGGTTACAGTTCAGGGGGTGTGGTTTTAGTACTGGAAGAACAAGTCTCACAGGTTTTATCATCAGAAATTTCAAGGTTATGCAAGACTGTGAAATCAAATGCAAAGAAAATACTGTTTCAGAGACTAATGAACCAACAGAAGTAAACACAAAAGAACATTCTGTTTTTTTTTCCTGATAAATTATTGTGATAAGAAAATACAAAGATAAGAATAGAGAGCATTTGGAAACTTCTGAGGAAGTGTCACTCATTGAAAAGTGTTATCCCTTCTTTTTATCAGAAAGTGTTGTGAATAACTTTTGCTGTCCTTGTGGTGGTTCTCACATTTTGCTGCTCATGTCTGGGCTCCAAGGGGTGCTGCCTTCATCTGAGGATTCACAGCTACCACAGTTTAGTTCTTCATGTCAGAAACCAAGTCCTAAAAGCCCCTCATATCCTATAGCTCAGTGTCTAATGCCTTCTCCTAGCATATTCCCTCCTCTGCCTGAGGGCACTGCAACCTGCTTTTCTCACTATAATACCTTAGCAGCCAAGCTGTGGGGCTGTTCCACTTGCTGTGGGACAGACAAATAATCCTTGCTCTGACGGGTGCAAGCACACAGTTGTTTTCCCCACTACAGGTTACAATTCAGGTCCAATTTTAGTACCAGAAGAACAAAATAGTGCCCTGTTGCATAATGTTTAGGGTGCTAACTGGATTCAACTAACATCCACTCGTCCACTTTGCTGCTAATTGTCTTTTCAACTTTTTTTTTTTTAACTTTAATATAAACTGTTTACAGCTTGAAACCCGAAGCTAACCTAGCACCTAGGATACAGAGTTTTGCAAATAAGAGCATTCTTTTTCTCTCCCGAGGCAACCAGCACTAACAATGACCAATTTCGTATTTGTTGTTCATATCTGGGGGGAAGTCCCCTGCTGTTAAGTATCCCCCACACTGGTAGAGTGGGCATTTTTCTATAAAATGAGAAGTAAGGGTGAAGACTTCATCAGGTGGAAGCGGAAGTTGAATTAAAGTCCCAGATGGCTGTGCTAACAACCCCTGCTAGTAGCAATTTCCACCCCCTGCCCCCAACAGGTGCATCAAATGTGCCTTATAACTTGAAACAGGTGAAGGATCATAGTTTGTGAGGATTGATGCTACTTTGTCTTGAGGAAATTCGAACCATGCCAATCCTGCTAAGCATAAGCTACTTCTATGAGCAATCGAAAGACAACCTTTGGGGAGCTTTGAGCCTGAAAGTGCAGGGCGCTGTGTTCCTCCTCAATGGGATGACAGTAGAGCAGGGTTCCAGAAGAGCTATGGCTCTCTGCCTGAAGTGAGAGTCAAGCACCTTGAGTGCCCTAGTCCTTTGTGGATCCAAAGCTTCCATGGCAATAGCAACATGGCACTGACCATGCTACCTGTGGGAGCAGAGGCCTCCTATGAGCAGCCCTTGGCCCATGCAGATGGATGGCAGCAGCATCTTCAAGTTGCCGGGGCAGAGATCCTGCTGGTTTGCCTCTTTCTGAAGGCACGGTCCTCCCGTGGGTAGGTGTTGGCCTCCTGCAGCTCAGGACCACTGCTGCGCTGCAGCCTGTGAATGCTCTGAAGGGCTTGGTGGCACGGGAACTGTGCCTCTCTGTTGCGGGGGGTGTGTGTGGCTGCAGCCACCGTAGTGCCAAAGAAAACAACATCAGAGCCCTGGCCGTCAGACCCCTAAGTCTAACAGCACTCCCCCTGGGTTATAGCGAGAGCCCAAATCCTGTGTTCCTTCGTTTGCATATTTCAAGTTGATAGGTTACTGTTTTCCCCTTCCTGTTTTATGCATAAGTTTATGAATATGTACCCTCTTAGTTGAATATGTATGAAGCCTAGAAAGTTCTATGTTCTGAGATCCCTCATTGGTTGTTCCCTGTTATCCATCCCTCAAATATCCCCATTGGTTGTTTCCCTTAGCAATCATTCCCTTTTGCCCTGCTCCATTGGTTGAAA
>VYZT01023679.1:0-45275 GCA_013400735.1 Pomatostomus ruficeps | reverse complement strand
CCTCCTCTTCCCCTCACGAGGGATGTGCAGAATGNGAAAAGATCAGTGCCTGCCCCTCCTCTTCCCCTCACGAGGGATGTGCAGAATGCAATGAGGTCTTCCCTCAGTGTCCTCCAGGCTGAACAGACCAAGAGATCTCAGCCATTCCTCATACACTCTTCCCCTCCAGACCCTTCACCATCCTCTTGGCCCGCCTTTGGACACTCTAATAGTTTAATGTCTTTTTTATATTGTGACACCCAAAACTGCCCCCAGCACTCGAGGTGAGGCTTCCCCAGTGTAGAGCAGAGCAGGGCAATCCCCTCCCTTGCCTGGCTGGAAATACTGTGCCTGATGACCCCAGGACACGTTTGGTCCTCCTGGCTGCCAGGGCACTGCTGACTCATGTTCAGCTTTCCATTTCAGAGCCCTCAGGTCCCTTTCCACAGTGTTGCTCTGTCGATGTTGCACTGTATGGACACAAACACACGTAGCCGACCAGGCTGAAGAGCTAAAAAGGAGAGCTAAAAGAGAGAGCTAAATGAGAGAGCCAAAGGAGGGTCTAAAAGGAGTGAGGGCAGAACTTTCTGACCTTTATTTATATGTTCTTAGAAATCACTGTGGATTGGAGGTAGAAATTACTACTTCTTAATCACACTGGTCAAAGGACAAATCTATCACGTCTCCGCCTAGGAGAATGGAATGAAAACAAGGACAGTTAGCAAAAACATGGCCATGTTTACAACAGCATGCGTGAGAAAGTATTACAGCAAAGAGAAACATTGAAAAACTGCAAAACTCAGGACAACATTGCTCTCCAGCATCTCCTTCCCCAGTCTACCACACTGTAGATTCGGGTGAGAAATAAGAAACTTATTTGCAAGATGCAAAGGTTTGTTACAGCTTGCACATATGTCAGAAATTAAGTTATTAGGGAACATGAAGAGTCATCATGATGCTCAGACAAAATTGTGACACTCACTGTAGAAATGTAAGATCTGTGGGTCTTGCAAATTGCCTGCCATTGCTCCCCTCGGTGTTCTGGGAGGGGGAAGAAAAAAGTATTTATTAAGAAAACCAAAAAGAAAAAAAAGTTTTTTCTGTGAGGAAAGGAGTTTTTAGAAGTTCCAGGTACTGGCTGAATATTGAAGCCAAAAGGACTGTAGCATTACATTTAATAATTGGTTTGTAGATACACACTTATGATGAGTTTTATTGTGACCTGTGTGAATGTATCTTTAGCTCTCAAAGATTTGTTTCTACAAGTCTTCACAAAAGTGCATTTTTTACTATTAACTGTCCTTCTCTGATGTTGAGAAGGGATATGTCTGCAAATGTATAGCACTATAAAAACAGCAGCTTGTGCTTATTTATCACATGCTGATGTAGGCATTCATCATGATATTAAAAAAACCCCTCAAAATATAGGAAGTTGGGATGTCTGTTTTAAGTTTTAAATAGCAAAATAGTTAGCAAGATAGTTTTCTGTATTAATAATTAATATCTGCACTTAACACAGCTGTGCAGATATTAATCTTCCTAGCAATATCCTGATGGACAGCATTCCTACAAGAGGGTTTTCCTAAACACTACATGAAAGAGAATTTTTGAAAGCCCGGTTGATATAGTGGAAGCCCTAGCAGCAACATGTGCTTAATTTGGTAGAGCACTGTCACTTTTTAATCAGCCTGCTAGAATGTAATTGTTTCAACTTACGCTACAGTGACTGGCACTATCTCAGCTTAAAGTAAAAATATTTTGGCTTAAATATTCTATGCACTACACTACACAGTACTGTCTCCATGAATTATAACTTGCCAGGAGCTCTTACAAATGCTATTAGATCTCCTCATTTGGAACTCAGGAACAGATATAGGAAATGCAACAATTATGAGCCTATTTCACTGATTCATGCACAAAATATTAACAAAACATTTGCAGTGGTGTTTGAATTTGCTTTACCTAATCATATTCCTATCACAATTAGGGGTTTAGAAACAAGACATTTAAAACAATTAGAGAATCCTTACTTGTTAAATATACTTAGCTGAAAACTTTTAGATTTAATTTTAAAATTATCAGATGTCTAATTCCATAAACTGGGGCTTGGAAAGTGATTCTGCAGATGAAGAGAAGAGCCCCAAATAGGAAATGAATCTTCAGTCAAACAATCAGGTCTTTTTCAAATCACTAAGATTTACAAATTATTTGTCTCTCTTAATTGAAGTTAAATAACTGATTAGACACTGCTACTGGTAACTAAAGCCTCTGATCTTGTGACAAAGAATTACTGAAGCAATTATGTGATAGACCTAATACGTAGCAACATTACTATGATCCACTGTAAATGACAACATGGCTAGCCAAATATAATAATTCATTGTTACATACTACAGGCATTTTTATTGTCATGAAACCAGGAATTTGAGAAGAAATTCCTCTGAAAGCTATGAAAACAACACCACAACACAGAGTATTGAGGGAACAGAGGAAACAACTTGCCAAACCACTCCCAATGAACTACGTGCTGTCCTGGTTAACTGGTGAAGTTCCAGGAGCCTGGAAAGTGGCAAATATAATGCCTGTTTGCAAGAAGGCTCAGAAGGATGATCTGGGGGAACTACGGGCCTGTCAGCCTAACCTTGGTTCTGGGCAATGTTATGGAAGAGATCATCCTGAGTGCCATTATAGGGCACATGCAGGACAACCAGGGCATCAAGCTCAGCCAACATGGATTTATGAAAGGCAGGTCCTGCTTGACTGACCTGATCTCCTTCTGTGATAATGTGATCCGCTTGGTAGATGAGGGGAAGGCTGTGGTCTGTGTGGACTTCAGTAAAGTATTTGATACTGTGTCCCACACCATCCTCACAGAAAAGCTGGCTGCTTGCAAGTTGGATGGGTGTTCTCTTCGATGGGTAAAAAACTGGATGGGCCAGGCACAGATACTTGCAATGAATAGAACTAAATCCAGTTGGTGGCCAGTCTCCAGCTCTGTTTCCCAGGACTTAGATTTTGTGCTGGTCCTATTTAACATCTTTATTGATGATCTGGATATAGGGATTGAGTGCACCCTCTGTAAATTTGCAGAAAACACTAAGTTGGGTGAGCGTGTTGATCTGCTCTAGAATAGGAAGGCTGTGCAGACACCTGGACAGATTTGCTTATTGGGCTGAGGACAATTCAATGAGGTTCAATAAGCCAAAGTCCTGGGTCCTGCACTTGCATTACAACAACCCCATGCAGCACTCCAGGCTGGGGGAGGACTGGCCCAAGAGCTGTTCAGCAGAAACAGACTTGGGGGTGTTAGTCAACAGCTGTCTGAACATGATCCAGATGTGCCCAGGTGGCCAAGAAGGCCAGTGGCATCCTGGCCTGTATCAGCAATAGTGTGGCCAGCAGGACCAGAGAAGTGACCACCCTCTGCACTCAGCATTGGTGAGGCCACACCTCAAGTACTGCATTCAGTTCTGGGTCCGTCACTTTAAAAAGGACATTCAGGAGCAGGAGCATGCCCAGTGAAGGGCCACAAGGCTCCTGAAGGGACTAGAAGATGTTTTATGGGGAACAGCTGAGGGATCTGAGTTTGTTTTGTCTCAGAAGAGGAGGCTCCCGTGCAACCTCATTGCCCTTTACAACTCCCTGAAAGGAAGCCGTAGTGAGATGGGGTTGGTCTCTTCTGCTGTGACTGCAGTGAGAGGACAAGAGGAAATGACCTTAAACTGAGACAGCAAAGATCCAGATTAGATATTAGAAAAATGTTTTCACCGTTCAGATGGTCAGGCACTGGAATATGTTGCCATGGGAGGTGGTGGAGTCACCATCCCTAGAAGTGTTCAAGAGGCACCTGGATCTGGCACTGGGTGATGTGGTTTAGGGGTTACAGAGATAATGCTGGGTGGATGGTTGGACTTTAACGATCTTAAAGGTCTCTTCCAGCCTTGACAATTCTATGATTATCTATGATTATTCTATGATTATGCACTGTAACTATGAAAGAGCTAGAAGCAAATAAAATATTCTGTTCCTGCACAAGTAGAGCATTTCGCCATCAGGGTGATATGACTGCATTGGTAACAAGAGAAGATATTTAAATTGTCATTAATAACTTGGAAGACGATATAAGAGAGATGAATCAGAGAAAATACTGTGACAACTGCCTAACCAAATCAAAGCATTTCAAGTGTCCCTGAGATTTACAAATATTAATAAATTTACCTTTGTTAAGTAGATATTAGATATTCCTTCCTTGAATTCTCTTACTCTTACTTGTGGAAAGCAAGAAGCAATGAGTCTCCATTAAAGAAAAGGGATTAAAAATGCTGAATCTGTTTGTAACAAGGCACCCAGTGAACAAAATTTTGTTCTCATCATTCCATGAACTAGATGCTCAGAACTGACCATTTATAGGTCAGCAAGTTCTAAACAAAACAAAACCCTGCAGCCACAAAAATGCAACCTTCTTCACGACAGGTTAAGTATCTTCACGACAGGTTAAGTATCTTCACTTTTTTTACAAAAGGTATCTTTCTCCTAAGAGACCACTACCAGGATTTACTTCTTCGTCTTAAAAAGACAGACACTGTTTTTTACCTAAAAGCTTGGGGTTTGATGTGAGATTTTGTTTATTTGTTTTTAAAGGGTACTGATTTTCAAATAATGATAGAAAATATACAGATCTGTCACTAACTTTTACATCGTGCTTCCTATAGAGAGGAAGAACTGAAAAGTGTGGTCGACAGGAGTTCTACTATTTCCAAGCCAAATTCTCTCAAAACCAGGAGAAACATCAGTACATAATTTCCTTCAGCAGCTACTCTTCCATGCCCTTTTCCAGTCATCACCATCTTTCTCCCAAACCATATGTTTTCTCTTCTTTGCTCTAGCTGTGAATCTTGCACCTCCCTTAGAGCTAAACCTGCCTCCAATGTCTCCAGCCCACAGTTTCACATTCCATTTTTTCTCCCTACCTACACAACCCCCAGTCTCTCAGACCAGCTCAGGCTCAAGGAACAACTTCTCACCATCTCTATTTACCAGCGGTGCCAACCAGTCATCCTTTTCTGCGTTTCTTACTCCATGACTCTGTTCATCAAGTTCCCCCCTCATGCTCCCCATGCACCAGCTCTTACCATTTCTTGATGTATGATGTTAATAAATCCCATTCTTTGGCTTTTGTAACCAAGCACTCAAACAACCACCAATATCTTGCCACATCTCTAATGGTGCTGGTTATCAAAATGTTGCTTGCTATAGTCTTCTTCACATCCTCTGCTCCAGTACAAATACTTCACTGATGCAGCAATTATAAACCTCTCAAAACTACAGAATTACAAATTGACCATTTTTTCCCATGTCTCTAGTTAATTCCATCAAATAGGGAGACAGGACTTAAGCTCTGCAGAAAGATTTATACACCCCCTGTGTCCTACTACTGACATCGTTGCTGCTGAGAAGATTCAACAAGTTAGGTCACACGACCAAGGCAATCATGGTGCCAAATTATCTGCATTTTACCACACTGCATAGTACAATTTCCTTAAATTCCGTGTTCACAAACTCACTTCCACCTCTTTTCCTTGTGGTACTTCTCATTAGCACCAGCCACGCCAGAAGCACTCTGGGGACTCGTAAATGAAAAGTGAATAGTGAAAATAAACTATGTTGCAAAAAAAAAATGGTAAGATTGATGGAGACTGCTCATTTGGGTACTAACATGATCTGTAGAATGAGCAGTTTCAGAAGAAAATGTAATTTTATGCCAAAGAACTCTACCCAAGGGGTTTGCACACTGAAACACATCTAACAAGTTTAAAAAAGGTTTGCTAAGCGTTGATCATATGGCCTGGAAATTCCAGTTATGCTATAAACCTGTTTATGAAGTCATTCGTTCTGTGCTTGGAATGTTCTCACTGCAATTTTTATTAGCCTTTAGAGCATGCTTTCCAGTTCTCCTTTTCAAAGGGACCACAGGATGACTCGGAAAGTTTTTTGCAATCCTATTGCCCATAAGTCCATTCTGATCTAATCCATTTAGTTGCAACTATAAGATTGTAAAATCCTCGAAAGCATCTAGCTCACCAGATACTGATATTTCATGGTTCCAGCTTTTAAATAGTTACTGCATCCAAAATTGAGTGACTGAAGTAATATGGAAACAGCAAAAATAATTTCAAATATAATAACCCTAATGAAGAAATAGATAGTCACAGCGGGGCTGGAAGGTGACACTTGCAGTTTTCATATCAACTCTCCTCCTAAATCTTTCCTGATCTTTAAGAACAGAGGGAAGACTTCTAGCAATTTTTGACAGAAAAATAAATGCAAATCAGCTTCTTTATCCTCTTACTTCCCAGACTCCTCACATTTGTGGGGGAACTGTCGTATGAAAATGTGCATATTTTTGAGCTTTAACACTCACTTGAGCTGGCAGTATGCCTCTGACCAGGGCTTCTCTATAATCCCTATTTCTTACTGTGAATTTAGAGCAAAGACTAATTTTTTCTTCTTCCTGAAATACACTTATTCTGTATTCCCAAGATTCAATGAAATCTGGTTTCCCAGAGGCATACTCACTGCCTCAAATAAGGGCTCTACATCCTATGAACTTATTCGGTGCTGACAAACATCTACTATAAAGGGTATTCCACCATCAGTATAGGGCATGGACACATCCCGGTGGAAAGCCTGGTCTTAAGATTAGCCAATACATGAAATTGTAGAAAGAAAAGTTTTAAATATTTTTGCAAAACCTCTTATAGAAAGACAGGTTACAAAATTCACTTTTGACAGAGTTTGGAAGTGGCATCAATAGTAGCAATATAACTCGCAGAGTGTCACTGCAGCTAAATGAATCACTGCTTGTCACTTGTTTGGCTAGGAGGTGTTTTCTATCCCTTTTTCTAAATTTTATTTTGAAATATTTTTCTAAGAGTGTGAGGAAAATCGTGCTTCCCTTTAAAATAGCATGAATCATAGACTAGAAGAAGAATCTGCAGTATATTTGTTCAATTAAATTAATTTTGCTAGGCAAGAAAGGAAAGGAAACTATATGTGAAAGATATAAGTATATGCAATCAAACAGTTAAAACCCAGATTATATTGCACTAGAGAAAGAGCATTGCATTTAACATACTGATAATTGGGCAAACTATAGAAATCAGAGCCAAATTCCATCAAACACCCTTCATACGCTGCAAACAGCATGAAATCCTCTCTACATTCTCCAATGGATTCATTGCATTGTACCAATCAGCTGCCTAATCCACATGCAGATTTCCATTTCCATTTCCACAATAACTTATGCTTAGCAATAAGGCACGCTTTCAACAAGAATGACTTTTCCATTTTACTTAAGAGACACGAGGCTTTTCACATCTTGTAGGGCTCGAAATTGCCACTGTTAAGGAAAGAGTTCCACTGCATTCAAACACTGCCCCTCAGGAGACACAGTTTATTAACACTACCCAAAAAGCTCTCAGATCCCCACAGGTCTAAGGCACATTGCAGTCCCTAATCCTGGCCCTCAGCAAAACCATGGATATTTACTGCTTGTATGTGAATTAAGTCAAGCCCCGTGTCCCATAACAGCTATGTCATAATGTGATATATCCACTGCCAATTTATATTATCAGTTTCATAGCCTGGGCCTCTACGGCACTTTACTCTTCATTGATCTGCTTCAGAAATGAGTACATTTTATAAATCATAAGGAACAGATGTAGAGCACTAAGCTGCAAGCAGAAAATAACTGAATACACAAAAATTTGGTCTGAATTTGGTTTTGCCTCATTAGACAATCACTTCAACAGCACTCCTAATTTGAAAACATTTTCAGTTATGCAATTGAAACATACTGAAAGTCACCCAGCTTGCATGAATAAAAGCATATGAAGTGACACAAGCATGTAACTTCACTCTCAGGCTGACTTGTAGGCCTTTGGCTCAGTTTATTAAAGGTGAAGTTGATAAACTGGGCTGAAAACCAATGTTTTATATATTCAGTGACCTCCTACAGACAGATTCTCTAAACATGAATATGATCAACTGTATTTTGCATAACATTCTTGACTTCAAAGACCTACAGAAACAGTTTTCTCCCTTGCCAGCTGTAACAATCAAATGAAACAAAACCAATCGTAATCACATCCCAAATTTACACGCTGTTACAGGAAGGAGCACTTCCTTGAGATCCGTTCATAACAAAATACTGCATTACAGGCTTCACTTGCACAAAAGGAACTGAAAAAATCATTGTTTTATTAAATGGCTGTCACAAGCCTCCTGGGACTTCTGAGTTAATTGGATAGTTTGGAATTTATGGCCAAAGTGTGATGGGAAGTGCAAGCTGTGGAAAACTCAAATATGCCTCTTCTACAAACAACCACCAGCTTTGTCGTGTGCTCTGGGCACTCTGAGGGCCCATTTGTGACTTGCCACTTCTTCAGTCCACAACGTATTCTTTCCAACTGTCTGAACCAGCATCCTAACAAATGTCTGAAAATGAAAATATCTTCTACTCAGATATCAAGTGTTGACTTAAATAACTTCATTTCCCATGACAATTTGTTCCAATGTTTAGTTACCATCCCTGTCAAAAAATTAATTCCTTAACCACATTATAGAACAACTTGAGCATTTGAAAAATAATATATTTTTCTTTCCTTTTTTTTTTTTAATTGTTTCAGACACTGCTCTGATGTGAGCACTGAATTGAGCAGTTTCTTTTGATATCTACCCATTTTCGTCAAGCACTTTAAAAAACAGCAACAAAGTTGCTGCATTAAGATCCCCAAACTGTGCCTGGGAGCTATGAGGAAAGAACCTCTGGTCGTGCAAGGTGACACCCACGCATGTGACAGGCAGCAAGCTCAGAGTCCCCATCCTAACAGGGAAAGCAGGCAAGAGGTGGCAAGACATGAAGATACCCATTCAGGCGGTTTTTTTGATGGATAAACATGCCATTGCCTTTCTCTCCCCATGGACCATATAGCCCATTATTCCCTTAGAGGGGAGCAAAGCAGGAGACCCTCACCCAGCCTGCCACACTTCAGGGCTCACGGTGAAAGTAGGACCCTGGTTAAGTTCTGTGAAATGGATGGCATTACAAAAAATATCTATATAAAATATCTATTTAACATTAATTGCAACGAAAAGGTTATTGTCATGAAAAGATTCATATCCCTGAGAAATATAACAGAGGCTTTTTTTTTCTTTTTAAATCTGGTCATGTTTTTCTCTTTCCTTCTTAAGAAATTTAAGTTCAGAACATCAGATTACTACCAGGAATGTAGCATAAAACACCTTTTTTTGCCCAAATACAATACCCATTTCTAATTTCAAGATCAATTGATGACTTCAGTTAATAACTCAGAGCTTATTGTTCATGCATGCACATACACATTCGGAATCAAATATCTCTCAAATGACCTCAGAATGCCTAATGTTAGAAAAACTGGCTTTTTTTCCCCTCTATAGTAAGTGTAGGTCTTGCACGATCCAACTTTTTAAAATCTACTCAAACTTTGTATCAATAAAATTAATACAGGAAAGACAAAAGAACAAGAGAGTCACAAAATTCAATTATTTAAGAAAAACCATCCACAAACTCATGTACTTCAAAGGCTAATGAAAGATATGTTTGTTTTTATTAAATGAAATCAAAGTAATTCTGTCAGGAGCAACTTGAAAGGTTGAATGCTACAAAGCTCAAGCTGCATATGATCATCAAGGCTACAGTAGTTTATGCTGTGAAATAAAGCTATAAAGTACATTGACATGAGCTTCTATCCCTCTTTCAGAGTCTCAGTAATCACAGAATAATTATATGAGGAAACATTAATGTCAATCCTCATTTCTTTAGCCACTTGAAATAAAATTAGTAACAACAGGAGAAGGGGGAAACCACTCATTCATAAAAAAATAAAAGAGAGGCTACAAGAATATTTTTTTATTATGACGATGTTGGCAATAAAATATTTCAGAGCTCTATGTTAATCACCTATTCACAGTCAGAAGAAAAAATAGAAGACTTGATACTGAAGCCTCAAAAAGTAAAAATGTTCCCATGTGTTTGCAAATCAGGACTGTCAATGAGACCATCCAGAGACGCCGGCTGATGTAACCACCTGACCATAAACACAAACCCTAAAAATCAGAGGGTGAAATACTTCCACTGTGTCTTGGCAACACAAATTCACATTTTGTGAACATGCCTTGCATTAGGAAACCAAACATTTATCTAAACCCAGGCAAAATCCTCACTGTGCACTTCCTTCTCCTGAAATTAATGGGATGCAAGAGAGGTTGAATCTCCCATGGCAGCTGTGGTGCATCCTTTTAATGGACAACTGCAATGTACTCAAATTATTGGGGAAAAGGCTGCAGAAGAACTTATGTAAAACTGCATTCAAAATCTCTTTTACAGAGACTTCGAAATGATAAATAGCAGAACAACAGTTATTTCTTTCACAGAGTGAAAAAAAAGAATTCATCACCCGGGCTGAAATATATAATTCTCTAACAGAACACTGTACTTTCAGCATATTACCCAAATGCTGAAACATGCCTGCCAGGTGCTATTAGAGTTATTCATTTTAATGAAAGTGCACATAAGAATGATCACTAAATGTATCTTTTATCTGATTAATCTCTACAACACCTGTTGCCATGGCTCTTTATTAGAGACGGCAGTGTAAATCTCCAAACAACAATGCTGGGGAAAAAAAACACCCATGATTAAATCAACTGAATTAGATGTCCAGCAAATAAGAAGAGGGACTGTGGAGGGCTGTGAGCCTTTGGCACTCCCTTGAAGGAGAGAGGCCTGAGGATCAGAGATAAGAAACCTTCCTAAAGGTCAAGGCGACCAAAATGAGCCACGCCCAGCATGCCTTGCGCCTTTATGGTAACACCTTGTGCCCAGTTGGTGAGTTGGTTCCCACCCCACCCCTGCCTTCCCCATAAAAGCCACTGCCTCTGCCCGGAGAGGGGGCAGTTCCTGTCCCTCGCCTCCCCTTCGCAGAGGCTGCTTGGACAATAAAGCTGCCTCCGTGGAACAGCCGAACGGGTCTCCTCGTCTCTCTCTGTCCCCGAGTTGGCCTTGGGTGATTCACAAAGAGCTGAAACCACAAGAGCTGAATCGCTAAAAGCTGACCTAGAAGAGCTGATACCGCTTACTGCAATCACCCACTGCTTAGGGAGGCATGCCATAGGCCCTGGAAGAGTTGCTCTCTGCAGGACACTCTCTAGGGTCATGGTGGTCTGGTGCTGAACTGCACCAGACACCCTCAGCAAGGGACTGGTTCTGATTTCACATCTGCACGGGTTCTAAAGTAACTCTTCTGAATGCCGTGGACCATTGCATGTAGAATTCTTTACTTTCTCAGTGTATTGGTGGGCTATTCCAAGATTATGGCACTCTAAAGGAATTCTTGTGAGCTTCAATCAAGCTTGTGAGCTGTGTCCCCATAATTTCCTTCAAACATGAAACATCACAATCCACATGAATGAGCTTCCTGCAACATCATCTTCCTCTGAACACTTTCCTGGGACTCAGCAAGTACTTGAAAGCAAAATGCTAAGCTGATGTGCAGGTCAGCATGTTGGCTCTCCTTGCCTTCTCTGTTTTAAAAGTCTTTGAAGGATAAATGTAACAGATTGACTGCATAAACTGCAATTGAAATAGTTCTCTCATCAAAAGTAATTTGAAAGACAGAATTTCATCTTTGACGTATCTGTTGTTTTATATACGCATGTGAGGTACCTTTTATAAATGCTTCTAGACAGGGCCTAATATGTAATGCAGTCAAACAAATTTCTAGCATAACTCTGCCTGAAGATTTGGGTAGAACTACATATTAAATTCATATTTCAATTCTATCACCTTGTTTGGTTCAACTGAATGATCTTGACAGTTTTCTGCAGATTTAATTTTTTGAGCTCCTAGTTCTTCAGAGCAGAATAAAAATCGTAAGGGATTCATTCCTCACCTGTGCTCAAACCTTACCACCAGTGTAAGCGCACGATATGTTTACCTTTTAAGTGCAGGAGTAAGCTTGCCTTATGGTTTAAACTAGCAAGAGGACTGTGGGGTGCAGTGGGGTGCAAGCTGTGAAGGATGCTCAGCCCTGCCCAGGACTGTACATTTGACTCAGACATAGATCTCTGCATTCTGCTGCTGCTGACTGAAGTGGGAAGCATCCTTTATTACTCAAACAAAGAGAAAATCTTCAAGGTAGACAATTTTGGACAACTAATTTCTGCATGTGAGCCACTCCATCTCATCAGACAAAAAGAAAAAACAGCCTCTAAAATATACTCAGAAAGCCATTGCCAACTCTGTCTTCTCATGAAACACTGTTTTTAATGTTTACTTACATTGCTGGAGTAGCCACTGATTTTTCATGGAATACAGTAATTACATTCTACCCAAAAGTTTTAACATTGCACATCTTAATTATTTACAGCATAATGTGTTTAATGGTGCACTGTATTACTTACTTTGGGTAATATATCTCAAACATTATGATACATCAAGCCAGGCAATAAAATTATTATGCAGAGAGAGACAGCTTTACACTTATCCTTCATTGCTGATGTCCCAACTTGTCTTCTAAGCCTGTGAGTAATTTCCCTCTTTAATTTAGTCAGCTGCCTGGAGGGTTTTCTAGAAAAGTTTCTGATGGTCTCAAACTTAACTGAATATGAAATGGAAAGTACATGCCATTCAATTTAGGTTTAACAGTTTATTACTGAGATGCTGCTCCTTTGATGGACCGTCTTGCATTAGCAAACACCTAAAAAATGTAAGCCTCCTGGCTAAAAAAAGAAATAAAAATTATAGATTCCACTAACATGATGGCCTAGCAATTTCTTTTCTCCTTCAATAATTTAAATTTGTCTTTCCCTTTCAGTGATCAAAATTTGTAGGTAGTATAAAAAAAAAAGAAAAAAATAAAGATTTATATCTAGTTAATATATAAGACATCTGTATATCATGCGTTCCTAAAACAAGGTGTTGTTGTACAGAAAGACCTCCAAAAATTTTAGAATACTTAAACAAAAACATATTTAAGATTGGAGTTTAGGCTCCAAACTGAAAAGTCAGAGAGACAATGTCTTCTAGAAGTGCAATTTTAAAAACTACAGAAATGTCAAGGATTTAAACACAGCCTTTCTGATAGAATGCCTTAACAATCCACAAATTTCCTGTTCAAAAAAAAGGAATAGTGAGCCGAGGTCACTCTATGCTTAGGACATCTTTTCCCTCCTCACTAAACCCGTACTGCTCTGCACTCCGTCTCATGCTACTCCAGTATTTCTCAGGCAAGAGGCTCTCCCCAAAATGAGAGGTGTGTGCATGCATGGTGGTGGCAGCATGCCCAAAACATGGAGTTTGTGCATGTATGCATTTGGATATGAAGGAAGAATTTGTTGAAGCAAAGTTATCCCAGCTGTCCAAAGGTGCCAGTCCTTACTGGAAGACATGGAAGCCACAGTGACAGTACGTATTGCCTACAGGAGTCTAGAGTGAATAAGATTATCACACAACAAGAAAGAAGATAAGGGGAAATTTTAAAATATATTACATATATTTTATGGATATAGATAAAAATATATTTTATATATAGCAGTTATAAACAGAGTGGAAAAAGAAAGAAAGAAATTCCTTATCTGAAATAAAATCTTTCCCTGAACATACTCACAGGTCATGCAGTTTATATACCTCACCTTTCCATGGGCTGTATTAACACAGTCATGATTTTAGTCCTAAAAATCAAAGGAAAGAAAATTCTTCAAAGAGAAGAAAAATACCTGATATATCATCAGCTCTCTGGAAGCCTTGACTTGCTTTCTTGAGTGTTTTAAGTCTAGCCATACTTAGCCACTCTCCAAAATCAGAACATGTAATTCCTGAAGGGTTTTGCTGTTTCTGGAGAAGTGAAGGTATTAGATAATCACAGCAGGAAACTAGATGAGATAAGAAATGTATAGAAAAAGACTTGTTGTGTAACAGGCATTAAATGGAAGAAACGACAGAGACATTGCTTACTGTGTTTAAATCAACACCAAAAAATCCTCCTGCATTTAAAAATACCACTTTAAAATGGAAAGCAGTATAAAACACTGACAGAGTTTCTCTGGGGTTTACTACAGACTGATAGTATTAATTCTATTCTCTCTCTGCTTTTAAAAGAAGTAGAAGCTGCAATGTTATGCAAGCACAAATCATGCTGAAACACTAACTGGAGGATCAATCTAAGTGGTGACCCAGAGCGACAGCATGGCTGTTCTTTAATCCAAAGTAAAAACAGAAGGGGGTACTTCTGTCAGCTACCATGGTGAAGTATCTAATTTGTGTTAGTGGAGGTCACTTCTTTCCATGACTTCAGTGGGCTCCAGCTTGGGTTTGTGACAGAAAAACTATGTCAAGGTGGACAACGGTTGTCTGTGTACACTACTACATGTGAACTGTGAAAAGGAGAGACATGGGTGTGTGCAAACTCACACGCTTCCTAAATCTCACAGGGGCTCCCACGGGGCTCAATCAGTGACCCCAACTTGTTCAACTACACCTTTGCCTCCACCACTGGCCTTATCTTTCCTCTTCCTCCCTGATGCAAAGAGGAAAGAAAAGAGGTCATGCCATTCCTCACCTTCCTCCACATTGTCATGGTATCCCAGCAGCCAGTGCTGCTGCGGGTAAAAGGGCAGAGGGGAGCACGGAGCAGGGTTAGACGAACAGACACTGGGAATAGCATTGCCTGCTATAGCAATGAGAGAACTGCCTTGGCCTTAGCCGAGTGAAAGTGCTTGGAAAAACTATTCTGTTGCTAGCCAAAACTGAATTTTGGCTATTTGGCTTAACATACTTAAAGCACTCCTGTCTTGAACTCAAACTAGCATAGGAAAAAGAAAATAAAGTAGGTATGTTTGTTAGGAGCAGCAACATCAAGCAGGGGTATTGCATTTTCAAGACAAGTAACAAATTCTGAGAGAAAAATGAAAAAGCCTTAAAAGGAATAGATAAAATACAAGATCCATGAATCAAAGGGAGAACCATAAAGCCAGTAGACTGCCAGGACAAGAATTCAATTATACTTGCCTTTCATAAAGTTTCTAATTGCTAAGGATCTATGTTGAAGCAAAGCATGAAGCACTCTGATCTCAGATGTATAAATTCATGCTCTGATAAATAAAACACCTCTGAAGAGAAAAGAGAGGAAAATGTAGAGAAAAGTTTAAAGGGAAATAATTATTCCTTATTGCAAGATATGCTAAATAGGACCTCTAAAAGCAGACCCTGATTAGCATGATTAGATCTGCCTCCCTCCAAAGAGAGATGTGGCTTTGGAGGTATAAATGTACAAAAGACACAGAGTACAGGTGGAAACAGGTGGAAAAGGAAATTTCCCTGCACTGTACAGCACAGTGTGAGGGTTGTTAAGCTTCCTGTAAATCTGCCATATACTCAATGTCCCAGATCAGACAGAGCAATGGCTCTACTGGGCATTCACTGCCCTGACTCCTTCCCCATTCACCTCTCCATGCATTAGTCTGTCCTCACTTAGCTGGTCGAGACCGCAACCTCCACAACACTGCTGCCGTAAAAACAGATACAAAGCTTGGCTAAGAGCAGTATTTTACCAAAGGCAGCAGGAAACACCAGTACAAGTCAGATTTGGGCAGGCTTGTTTAACTCCATGCTATTTCTACTTTCCTAGCTGCAAGGCTGCAATCCCCTGCCAATAAAGAAAGATGAATCACATTTTTCTTTTTTTCGTTAAGCATGTATCTTAGTTACTTAGGAGAATGCAAAACCTACCCTGAGCAGTAACACTGCTAAGCCACCGCAGCTAACTTTTCTCTTTCCCTCACAGAAGGAAAGCTGACAGCAGCTTCCAACAACTTCTCTGAGGAAATCTCATTCTCTGCTCTCCTGGGGCTGACAAGATTTGTTGAAATCTCTTTTTTTCCCCCTAGGAATGTGTCTTCTAGGAACGACCTTGGGTGCTGGACTGATTAGCAATTAGGATCTGACTTGTTAATGACAGTAAATACCTGTTGTCTGCAGGTATTTCTAGTTTTTAATGATTTTCTCATTATATCAGTGATAGAAACATTGTTCTCCCTGGCTGAAGTCTTCAATCCTTCCCCCATCCACATCCATCTACCCAATAGAACTCCTGAAATTTTCCTTCAGGTGCAAAAGCGATTGCATTTGCTTTGTACCTTTGTGGGGCAGACAAGAATTTAAAAGGTTTAAGCAAAGTTACAAGGGGAAATGTAATGGTTTTTGGAACTTTTAAAACAATTTACCTTTCATGCTTCATTCTGAGCTCAGCTCAGAGGCTACCCTTTCACAGTCAATCTGTCCCCGCCATCTCTCAATACACTGCAAACAAGATTAAGCTTTTGTTAGTGTCTCAAAGTCAATCACGGTCATCTGCAGCAGGCAAGGATTGAAGGTGTTTTTTAACTTGTTCCTTATCCTGTGGTGATAAGGTTCATTCCTTTTCAACTACTTTCCAAATTGGGGGAAATATTTTTCTCTCACACATTTTGCAAACTTTGGAGACTTCTTCCCTGCCTTTGGAGTCATTGACTTTGAAAAATATTTTGTCTGTGGAACCTAACTTTGAAATATTTTCAGTCTTTTAACTGCAGCAATGTATATAGCTCATTAATAACTATTTTACCACACACATCTATCCAGCTCTCAACTTTCAGTAGATTGCTTCCATTTCTTGATATTTTATTAATTTCAATCATATTGCTGTTCTTTGTTGTTTTTTTCCTTAGGTTGGTTGGGGGTTTTATTTTAAAGGATTATGGTTTGCCTTTTAGATCTAGAGCTCATCCACTGTGTTTGGTACACTCCTTGAGAAGAATTGTTATAGAGACAGGCTCGTAAAGGAGATAATTGAAGTCTGCAAAGCTAATGGTTTGCATTTCAAAGGGATGTTCAGCTGAAAAATATTTATTCCCCTTTTCTGAACAAATGTTCCAGGGATGCGTCTTCATTGCACAAGCACTTCACCATCTGTTAAGTCTTGAGAAGTCAGACAAAATGCTGATCACTCATGTGCACTAGGTAGAGAATCACTTCTCTCACCACAAACACTTGTGCCATAACGGCTTTTGTTCACTGCTCTGTATCTCAGCTAATTTGCACCAAAGTGGTCATCCCACACCAAAGTGAAGGGACTGCAACCTTGGCTCCAGGACAGAAAGGTTCAGTAGAAGAAATGAGTTTTTCATCTAGAGTCCTTCATGAGCAAAATCAAACGTAGGTGATTAAATGTCTGATAAAAGATCTGGTGAGATCTCTGACCCTGCTAGGAGCTGCTCACTTGACAGTCTCTGACTTATTCTATTGGCTTTGGTTGGCCTTAAAGTGCAAAAAGCTTTCAGTGTATGAAGTTAAATATTTTTACTGTGATATTGCAACCTTAAGCTGAGGGCTCAGCTGCTAGGTGTAAAGAGCAAGAAAGAACCAAAGGAGTGTGACAGCAGAAAAACATTCTCTCTGCATGAAAAAAGGATGTTAAGGTTTATATCTTGGAAAAGAGTGAATATTTGGTTTTGCTTTTCTGCTCCTACACTGAAATTCTCATTCTTGAGAAGATGAAAGCCTTGAAAATGAACTCTTGCATGGTTTGTGAGAGTATTTATTCATTTAGAGACGATAAAAACTAAACATAAAATATACTGACCTTAAACATACCCCATTCTCCTTTCAGGTGTGGTCCCCACACAACATAACTCATCACAGACACTCAGAACATGTGAGGTGGAATGCATTTATAAACAGGACCATAACTACATTCGTGAAATTCTATGCCTGCCTAAGTGGTTCTGAATGCCACCAACAAAAGTTTAAAAGTATAACTGTGTTTCATCCCACAACAAACCAACCACCAAGCCAGATGTGACTCTTGCCACCTCTTTCTTAGGGCTAACTTATCTTCAAATTGATTTTGATAAAACTGTGGGGTATAGCTGAGTAAAAATGCATGAAGCCTCAGTATTTCAGATAGATTTGTAGATTACTGCTAACAAACAGACAGGCATTGGTCTGCTAGACCTGATCAGGTGCTGAGTAGAGAAAGAAGGCTGTTTGTACCTTCCCATGTGTCATTAGGAGTTTCCTGGAGCTTGTGTATCTGTTATCTCCTTCCTCTTGATGCTTCCGTTTCCTCTGCCATTTTCAGCCACAAATTTTGCAGCATCACAGCTCAAGTTGTAGTAGGTGAAGCAACATACATAGATAAAATATATGTCTGCATGCCCACACACTCATAAACATAAGAAGTATATAAAGCTGTACAGGATAAACTATGTTTGAAATGAGCATGTACAAAAGATTATATCTGGCATTCTTGCTGTGTCAAGCTCTTCACTCCACCTCCTGGAGATTTCTTCATCCTGTGATTCTTTTCTGAGCATGTGCATACATATTTATGTGTATATAGAATTAAACAGCAAGGTATTTGCAGCACGTAGGAAGACTTGCATCTGTGTAGGAGCACAAAGTATCTGCTTGCAGTTCTGCTTTGATGCAAAGCAAAGGCTGTGCATCTCGTGCACAGTTGCCAGAGACCAATTCTGAATCCTGGCAGCCAGATTTGTCAGGTTTTGCAATGTAGGAAACTGCTGACACAACTGGCTGAATTACTGCACTGCGGCTTCACATCTCTGTTACTCCCTCCAAGGTCAGCTGTCCACTTCAAAAGAATGAAAAGATCCAAACAAGTTCAGAGCCAGGCAGAGGTTTGAGCTATCTCTCCTCCACTCATGCCATGGGACAGCAGGACTATTGCATATACAAGGAGGAATACAAAGTGGAAAGACAGAAGATTTGAGAAGACATTTCAGACCAGAGATGTTCCAAAATGAAGAACACAACTAGTGAGAATTTTAGCTTATGGTTATCTTTAACTTGCATTTTTTCCAGTTGCAGCTAGAAATTGTACCTGGTCTGCAACCAACTCTGCACAAGCAGAAGCCATTTGCAAGCATCCTTCTGATGAAGCTGGAAGCACACTGATTCCCATTAAGAGAATGTAATACAGAAGTCTTCTTCTTGTTTGGGCATTTATTACTATCACCAAGTTTTATATCATCTAGCACAAGGGGAGTCCGTGGCTAGGATTCTCCTTCACCTGGAATCTGAAATAATTAAAATGACAGCCTCAAATATTGACAGAGAGTGTTGCCAAAAAGAAATTTGATTAACTGCTCTGAGACATCCATCTTTACTCATTACTTGCTGAAATTGCTCTGTCAGTCAGAGCAACACCAGGTTTTCACATGGAAGATTTAGAAAAATCAGACTGAGCTGCAACCAAGGGACTTCTCTGCTCAATTTACACTTGATATTATTTGCAAATCACTTCCTTCAAGTAACAAACCTGTCGGAGAAGAGGACAATGACAGGTTGCCAAATCTTTTTACTTCTCTTAATCACTCAGTAGAAAATAGGAATCTTGAGAGATCTTGAAGCCATTTCACAGCTAAAAGATGCTGCTAACCAAGAACAAAACAAAAGAAAACTCCTAACCCACCAAAAACCCAAACCAAAATAAAAAACATGTCAAACCAAAACTCTCCTCATCTGTGACCTCTGATAGAAAGAGTTATACCAAATAATAATACCACTAAGTGCTTATCTTGCCTCAGCATGTACTCATACCTGCCACAACACCAAGAATTAAAACATTCTGGACTGAAATCCTTGCACCAAATTAAGTTTTTCAATGAGTCTTCTGTGTAGAATACAATTAATATAGTAAAATAATTCATATAATATAATAAAACAGCCTTTACAATTACACTGTTTTAAAAATGAGGGGAAAAAAAGAAAAAAAGAAAGGTAGAGATAAAAACCTTTCTATTATCCTCTCTTTCTCGCAGTTTTTTAAGCATATCACTGGACTAAGCCACTCCTTTGCTAATTTTTTTTGCCATGTCCATGGTCTGCAGTGCTGATGAACACAGCCCAGCCCATCCATAGGAGACTACTACTAATGTACTTCTTTACACAATTCCCAGGGCACAGGCAATGTCACACACTATATGTAGGCTTTTTATTTGAGCTGCAGAAAGCTGGCAGGGGTGGTTGGACTAAGGTTCTGGAGGGAGTTTCAGCAGTTGTTCTTTTTTAATCTCTGGAAGTTCCTCTTTAAATTCTCTGTGTCTGGCTACAGATGCCTGCAAGGACAGTGCTCCAAGGGAGAACTGAGTCTCACTGCTGCACACACAGGCACAGCTAGAGATGACTTTCCAAATGCACTTCTGTGAAAGCAAGCCATGAGTGTGAACCTGTGAGAGGCAGAAGATTTATCTAAGTGGCTCTCTGCTCTGTGCCTCATAGCCTGCTGCAGACACACTCTGACTGTGGTTCCAAACACTGCTAGACAGCACAGTTTAAGACATCAGAAACTTGTTTAGGCTGGTTGGTTACTAATGAAACCAGTAGCAGGGTTTTAGTGATGTCATATAGTAACGTTTTAGGAGGTTTCCTAAAACATTCATAAAAGGAACAGTCAAAGTGAAGCCTGTGTATGCTCTGGATATACTAATACTCAGCACAGACTGCATAAGAGCATTCAGCAATAGCATAATGACATTTCTTACAGATAAACTTTAAAGAAATTAAATCTAGATAATTCTTCGCTTGGCTTTCTTTGGATAGGTCTAAGTGCTTAAAATATCAAATGAGGCTTATTCTTAATGATGATTTTACAGAGAACAATCAAACACCGTCTGACATTTAGGATTCTGTTCTCTCAGAAATGAATCCTAAATGAGCACTTTAAAATATTTAAAGGCTTACTTTTCCCCTTGACATTGCCTCTTTATGCAAAGACATGAGACAAATAGATACTGAAGAACAAATAGGGCTTTGAAACGTTGCAAACCTCACCTTGCTACTACACTCCTGTAACATTCACAAAATGTCAAAAGGATCTTCTTGCCTCCCCATGTTATACTGCTGCCTTTGAAGAGAATAAATGTTAGTTCAAGGATGCTGTTTGAAAGAGAAAACAGTCTGTTATTTTTGGTTTCTCCATTAGTCAAATAGTTACTTGCTGTGAAAGTCTACATGGCAGATCTTTACAAAACATAAAGACCTTTCTTATCAAAGCTCTAAGTTCATAATAGTTCGGGATGCTCCACCACCCACCCTATCTCCTTGCTCCTACAAAGTGAATCAGAACATGTATTATTGTAATTAAAGACAGCATCCCTTAGAGTTTATATCCTTGTGATAAGGGCTCAACCTTTGCCTGTCATGGGAAAAAGACTGTATCTAACAATGCAGTGCAGCCCTTTTTCTCAAGCACAATGACTGAGTAAAAGTCTGCAAAAGGAACAGTGGAGTGGCTTTGTCAGAGAAATCTACTGCAAGAAGCAGCTGACAGAGTCAGACACACAATACCTTGAGTCACCCTATTCTGATTAATTGACCAGATATATTCATTGGTATCCAATTTAACTGACTGGGACTGATCCATATTGCATTTAAAAGGTGGCAAAACACACACTTCACCTAATATCTTGAGTCAGCCTCAGCCTACGTGTAGTCCATAGGCTACTTTACCTTGCATTTGAGGTCAGAGACCCTTAATCAGCCGTAAAACAATGATCCTTGCATGAACAAACACAATTTGACATCACAATGTTTCTGGAAAAAAGCCTAAGGAAGGTATTTTTGAGAACTGTTGCATTTCCATACCAAACGACAAAGCTATTCCAAAGTAGAAAAATAAGCTCTCCCACTTCTGGCGCAAACTTTTGTGACTAGATGTGTAAAGGGAACATCTACAGGTGGCTGTAGGTTGTGGCAGACTCTGACAAACATAATCCCTGGAGACAGCAGCATGAATGTGGAAAGTTAGCAGAAGAGTACCAGAGAGGAGTGAGAGGAAAGATACTGAACTCTGCCATCCTCCTTACCACGGCCTAACTTCTCTGGTGTAGAGCATGGCTTCAAGGTGCAATGCATTTTGAGGTAACTATAGCACTACCAAAACACATTCTCAGGCTGTGTGTCCAGTGTTTCTGCTTCTCCTGAAAGCTCCACAGGCTTAATGACCAAAGACTCCTTACTTAAGTGTGAGAAACTTCTCCATACACCTTTCTACTACTATACTGCGGTTCACAGCTAAAAATCAAGACAAAACAAGACTGAGATCTCAGATGGCAGTATAGATTAGAGCTGCATAATGAGGAAAGAGTCATTACTTTACATCTCAAGAAACTGTGTATCTCTAACAACTTGTTAAGCAAAAAAATGGATGGAAGAAGTGACCTTTAAGCTGAGCTAGCTAACATTTAAACAAGAAAAAAATACTCATATTGGTTCTTACTCTCATCTTATTTGCTTAATAGACATTAAGTAAGTATCTCTCCATCTGAATGAGCAAGATCTGGGCTTTTCACTACAAATATTTCACATCAAGGTCAATGAAAGAAAAGCCAGTTCATTTCTCTCTTCTCTAAGAATACCAAAGCTCTCACTTAAGAAACCAGCTTGTGCAGGTCACCAGCGACAGCAAACATTTATGCAAGCACCATTGTTGCGGTGTGCTGTTGGCCAGGTTTCAGTTTATCTCATGGCCAGGCACTGCTGTCGTCCCCCCCCTCCCCCCGCCTTGGTATCTGTTTCCCCCCAGAGGGCTCTGTATTTCGCAATCCTATACAAAGCCCGCCAAATTCAAACCCTGCACTCCTTCTCTATAGGATGTTGTACCCTCCCCTGCCCCCTCGTGTTACAGTATATATGTAACTGTAAACCCCCGTGCCAGCGCTTCCCCCGGCACAACCCCGGTGCCGAATAAACTATCTAGGAAAGCCTCTCTGCTTCGTCTCTCTTTCTTTGGCGCGCCTGTACTATCGGTGGGTTGGGTGAAACCTTGCTGGATCTTTGCTAGCCCTCCCGCACCTCCGGAGAAGCCCAGCCAGCCCCTGGAACCGCAAGCAAATGCCCGGTGCCTCCGCCAAAGGCATTGCGGCACACCAGCACACTTGGCTGCCACTGGACTAACATGGCAGGGAGGGAAATTGTAGTCCTGCATGGAGTGTGCAGGGCAGCAGGCCCATGGCATGATCCACTGACATGGTCCAGCAATGGCACTAGGAGGAGAATGAAGTAGAACTTTCAAGTGAATTGGTCAGGTATGGGGACAGCTTGAAACTAGCTGTATCTCCATGAGGAATTTGGGAAGATCTAGAGCAAACTGTAAAGTTTCTGTCTCTCAACTGCTCTGTCTCCCTGTGAGGTACTTGCACAGTGCAAGAATTCTTGACTGACTAGATCTAGACAGTGAAAGTAAAATTTCTGTAATGTTCTGAGTGATGAAAAGTTTCCCACAGGAGAAAAAGAAAAGACATGTTAATTGACAAAGTCAGTGGGTTTTTTTCATAAAAATACACGTTTAGTCATAAGGAAAAGTCATAAAGAAAAATCCAATGGATAATAAAAAGCCCTGAAAGAGAAATCATCATTCCAAATTACTTTTGATTACATTGACAATTCATTTCCCTTTGCTGAGGTAATGCCTGGGAACTCCCAAAACTTTGTGGATCTAATAAAGTTTCAATACCTCCACCATCCAGTCCAGTTTTCAGCTCTCTGAGTCCTGACACCAAAGCCAGAATCAAGAAAGCCCCAAGGTCATGGCTCAAACCAGTCAGTCCCCTTAGCCTACCTCCTGCACAGTTCAAAAATCCTGCAGTAGCCACGGAGATCATGGGTCACCTTTCTCACAAAGAACTGACAGAGGGAGCAGCTACTTGCCTTACATACTGGCAACTGGCTTCTGAGGCAGACCAATGCCATCAGACAATTGCTGATTTGTTGGTGGTTCAAAAATGAAAGTTTTGAAACATGAATTTCTGAAAAGTAATCAATTTGTATTCACTCAGAGCAAAAAAACCTCCACAAGTTCTGAAATGTCAAAATTCCATTCCTTTAACACCACACAGTAGCCTTGCAACTTGGCAGGAATAGGCTAGTTCATCTTAGCTCTACTTGATGGTGTCTGTTGTGGTTTTAGTAGTGGCGAGGGGGCCATAAAGATGGCTCCTGTGAGAAGATTCTGAAATTCTTCACCATTTCCAACAGAGCCAACCTCTGATGGCTCTGAAGATGACGGACATGCCACTGGCCAAGTCTGGGCCAATTAGAAAGGTTGGTTACGCCTCTGTGATGACATATTTAAAGAAAAATCAAAACAAAGTGTGCACGCAGCTGCCTTTAGTTAGAGAAGGAGGAGGATATGAGAACATGTGAGGGAAAACAACATGGAGACACCAAGGTCAGTGGAGAAGGAGGGGGTGCCCCAGGCTCTGGAGCTGAGATTCCTCTGCAGGCCGTGGTGAGCCCATGGTGAGGCGGGGTGTCCCCCCTGCNGAAACTGCAGTCCAGGTGGGAGACCCGGTTGGAGAGAGAGGGGCCCCCTGCTCCCATGCTGGAGCAATTTGTCCTTGGAGGACTGCATTCCATGGACAAGTAAAACCCACGCCACAGAAGTTCACAGAGAACTGTTTCTCGTGGGAGGGACCCCACGGCAAAAGCAGAGGAAGAAACTCCTTTTCCTAAGCAGGGGAAGAAGATCCTGGAAATGAACTGACCTGAACCCTCCACACCCTGCCTCTCTCGTACTGTTGGTGGGAGAGAGGGAGGGGTGGGGAGGGACAAGAACAGTGTCTTTTAAGGTTTAGTTTCTTATATCCTCCTTCTAACTCTGTTAGTAATTAATTTCACTTTGCAACTGAAGTTGAGCCTGCTTTGTCCTTGGAGCATTTTCTCCTGGTTCCTTATCTCAGCTCATGGACTCTTGTGTTAATTCACTTGTCCCCGCCCTCTCCTTCCCTCCTCCGCCCAGCTGTGGCAGGGGAGGAAACAAGTGAGCGGCTGCTGTGTGTGCCTGGCACTTAGCCAGGGTCAAACCATGACAGTGTCCAAAAAGAAACAACAAATTTACTGAGAGGGGTATTTCTCTTCAATTTATGGCTGATCTCTTCTTTTTGGACACAGATGGACATTTGCATATAAGTCTGTGGCTATTTTTTTTTGCACACTGTCAAGACAAGTTATTTACACTTACATAACTTTCATTGCTGGATGATGTCATCTCTAAAAAAAAAAAATCTTTCTCTGTTTCAAAATTTCACCAACAGGTCCCATTAGGACATTTTACATAATCAGATCAGATTGTCTTTCCCAAGCAGGTGTAGTAAAAAGGCAAAGTGATCAACACAAAAGGCAAGCAGTAATCTACTCACAGAAAACCTCAGAGGTTTTAGGGCAATCACCAAAAGCATGGTGGATGTCTTAAGGTAATGATATTTTTCATCTTGCATAATCATACAGAGCTGATAAAGACAGTCTTGGGACTTTTTCACAGCAGGGAGATTGTAAAGCAAACTTTAATTTAATTTACTGCTGAAGGAGTTTCATATACCAGGGAAAACTCATCACAGAGAGATTTTTAGAAGTTTTTAAAAAATAAAAATATGTATATGCATAAACCTGAATTTTCAGGCAGAAAAAACAGGATTTAGATCCATGACTGTCAGATGCAGCAAAGCAACCCATAAAACTTGATTCTGTTGCTTCTGCCACCACAGGTAGGTGCACAGGAAAAGGATTTGGTGCAAAACATGCAGGAAAGGGTTGTCTTACCCTAATGCACACCCCAAATAAGGGTCTGTTCAGAGTGTACACTAGCTTGGCTTCCTGTAAACTTTGGCACAACTAAAACAGTTGAATGTCTTAGTCAGTGATATAATATTGTTCTCTTTCTCCCTCCTGATTTTTGGTTCTGATGCTTCCTGGCTCACATTTAACATGCCCACAACTAATCAAAACTTCATTAAGATGTCAAGAAGACAGGTACATCCAGAAATTTCAAGGGAGCACATTTTTGCTCATAAATAATTTAAAATCCACTCATTATGAAGAAGTAAGCAGAGGGCTGTCACAATGAATCCATCTCTCTTAACACAGGACGATTATCCATTACATTTGGAAGCAACTCAGTAGCACTGAAGAGGAGACCCAAGGGGACTAATACTGGAGCATGACCCAATGCTTTTTAATTGCTGAGGCAACAAAAGCTAAATAACTTTGTATTCCTACCAGGAAAAAAAACACTGTAGTAAGACAGCCAGAGAAGAAAAAGTAAAACAAAGGATAACTATAGAGAAATCAGAAAATCACAGGTACTTTTTTGCTACCAAAAGTGGAGAAAACAAAATGCACTGGAACTGTGAGAAAAAAATACTGCATTTTGCAATAAGCTACACATGTTAAAGTCATTTAAGAAACGAACTGGGACACTAGAAACTAAGATTCTCATTAATCATTATTTCATTTTCCTGTAAATTTCCAAAGCTTAAGAGCTAAGTTTTTAAAAGCAGATATCCATCTGAACAGTGTACAGAGTGGGGTCTGTGACTCCAGACTCACAAGTGCCCTGTCCTGTGTATCTGTGTGCATAAAACTCTGAGCACAAACGCTGCATGGGTGTGCACATGCACGTGCACACACAATCATGTACCACACAGTACATGACACAGACACATGATTAATGTGTCTTCTTTGGGATCAGGGTCTGTAGACACTGGTGAAGGGCAGTTTTGAAGGGCGGATGTCTGCTGGAGGTGACAAAAGGAAGAGCAGCAAAGTAGGTCTGACTGCCTGATTTTGGCTTTGAAAGTTGCATACAGCCAAGTGCTACTGACAAGTGGCTAATGCAGTTTTCTTTTAAATCAAGTATTACATAAAAATAATATTTAGAAACATACACTAGAGAGTCTGCTGGTAAATCTTAGGCCTGCACCAGTTTTACCTGAGTTCCTTCAAGAGACAACCATTTTCTTTATCCTTTTTTTTTCCTTTGCAATCACATAATAATGAGATCAGAGTACCTTCCAATCATAAAACTTGTCAAATAAAAAGATATGGCCTACAAATACATTTCATCACATTGCTATTACAAAATACCATTTCAGAGGTGAACAGACTCAGAATAAGCTCAGCATGGCTCCTCAAGGCGACAACTTCCACATGCTGTTTTTGGCTGGGATAGAGTTAATTTCCTTGAGAGTGGCTGGTATGGGGCTGTATTTTGGATTTGTGCTGAACAGGGGATTGATAATACAGCAATGTTTTTGTTATTGCTGAGCAGCTATGGCTTACACAGAACCAAAGCCTTTCTGGTTTTCATACTGCCATGCCAGCAAGGAGGCTGGGGGTGCCTGGGAGGAGACACAGCCAGGACAGGTGACCCCAACTGACCAAAGGGATATTCCAGACGATGTGACATCATGCTCAGTGCATAAAGTGGAGAGAAGGAGGAAGGAGGGGACATTTGGAGTGATGGTGTTGGTCGTCCCAAGTCACTGTTACGTGTGATTGTGCCCTGCACTCCTGGAGATGGCTGAACACCTGCCTGCCCATGGGAAGCAGTGAATTAATTCCTTGTTGTGCTTTGCTTGTATGCACAGCTTTTTCTCTCTCTATTAAACAGTCATTATCTCAACCCATGAGTTTTTTAGATTTTACCCTTCCAATTCTCTCCATGATCCTGCTGGTGGGGCAGTGAGTGAGCAGCTGTGTGGGGCTTGGCTGCTGCCTGGGGTGAAACTGTGACAGTCCCTCATTTCAAAGGGGGGAAGCACTCAGGTCTGACACCCCACTGTGCAGCACTGGCTCTAAGTTAAGGTTAGGAAGGTGCTTCCACTCTAACCCCTGATATTTCATTACTTCTGTGCTACGCAAACAGCCCCCTGTGAAACAAGGAATTTGAAAAGAAAACATGATGACTGAAGATGGTTTAATCTCACTGGTTAATTTTGGTACAATAAGCATGAACTGCAATGCTCAGAGATAGTGATTTCCCCCATTTTTTTTCTCAAACCTTAATTTATTGTCTTACTCACTGACACAGCTTTGTTCAAAATAGTGGGATATTCATGTGTGCCAGAAAGTTGTAGACTTGCCCTTAACAGACAGAAAAACTAATGAGGAAAGAAGAGGGAAGGGAGAAACGAGATTTCACCTGTTTTGCTGCCATGGGCAAAGGGCTTCCCATACACTAAGTGAACCACTGCAGTAATGCCAATTCCTTTCCAATAAGGAATTTCAAAGCCATGGAACAAAACACAGATGAATGAGTGAAAAGATCAGAGCCTGACCAGTTCTGGAGAGCTGCAGCTGGGAGAATTTTGAACTGGTCAGGGAACTCATGCTCAGAGGCAGCCAGCACAGTTGGCCTCAGGGAGCCACTGAGGCTCCCAGCTTTGAAGGTCAAGCCTATTTACAAAAATAACACTTTAGTACTCACTGCCTTCTTAAAATATTATAAAATGTACACAACATGTTCCATTAAGTTCTTTCAAAGAAAAAAACCAGCATTCACTGTATCTTTCTGTAAAGTCTGTTTATTCTCCATCTTACGTTAATTTAAGCATTATATAAATACACTGATGTCTATGTGGGTACTTGTGATAAAACCCCAAGCAAACAAGTTCAAAATCAGACCAAAATGATTTTTATAACCTATAGGGAACCTGTAACATACCTTTAAAAAAATACATGCTTCTCAATTTTGATGTGACTGATGAATGAAGTCACCTCAGTTTATATGCAAAGTGCAAGCCAAACCCCAACACAAAGCAAGAGTAAACCTCTTCAGAAGCATGACAAACACCAGCTAGGAGTTTTTTCTCACTGCCTATTTTAAAGTAACCAGAAAGTGATGGAAGAATAATCTGCTCCATCTGCAAGGTCTAACCCCATAGTTGCACATACCAAACTGACTAGGAATTTATCTCCTCAGTATGCCCCCACAGTCAACAACACTTTAGAAGTTCAACATTTTTGGCTGAGCTTTATGAAGAGTAAGTTGCCATGAAAAATAAGACCTGCTATTAGAATTTTGCAGAGCTGTATTAATAAAAGCCAAACTTCATCCTTACCATCCTAACGTTTCCCAAGCTTAAGGGGCCAGAAGTGCTACAGGGGATTTCGAGGCAGCACAAAGGAGAGAAGTGATCCCTATGGCTTCCCCCAGGGCAGCCCTTTTAGCTAACAGAAGGAAGGAAGGAGCCCAAGCCAGACTTCAGGAAAGCTCCCCAGGTCCAGAGTGGTGAAAGAGCTGAAAAGTGTGACATGAAGGGTGAGCCTAAGGGTGCTGAGAGGAGGCAGAGAGCAAAACCGGAGAAGAGGAAAAGCAATGATTATATTCCGTGAGTGACACAGGGACGTGCACAGACAGATAAGGACAATTTTCAAATATACTCTTCCAATTTCCATTGCATTCCTTAAAAATGTACTTGTCCCACGTGATTTCAACTTCAGCCCTAATCAGCAAACCCTTGATAACACAAAACACACACTTGTTTTGGGATTAGTATCATCATATGATGGCACCATACTAATCCAACAGGTTGCCATTAAAATAAACATTTCAAGCAGATAAACATATATTACTGATATTCTCTAAGAAATTAATTTTCCATTGTTCTTTAAGTCTCTGTGGCCATTTTTACAAACTAAGTCACTTTATTTATCAAAAAAACTACAGATTCTAGAAAAATGAAGGGTACTTCTGGGTCCATTTTTCTCCCTCAGTCTTCCTCCACAGTCAGGACTGCTCCCTGTATTATTGCCATCAGTTTTTAGTATGAATCTAGCTCTAGAATACATTCAGAGACAATATTTCTACCACTTCTTTTATTCATTTGGTAGATCCCACTGCTAGCAATGCCATGTACTTTTGACCAGCCCTGTGAATTGTACATAAATCTCACATTAGTGCCTACATATCTCAAACAACTGCAAGAGGAGGCTTTCCCATTCTGCTCTGTTCCTCCTCTAATGAAATGAAGCCTTCCTTACAAAGAAAAATTCCTGGCTCAGGGAATCTCCCTCACAACTACTTTTTGGATTACATGCAGAATATAATGAATTGAAACTCACATAGGCCTTGAAGGGCACACCTCCTCAGCCAGCTGCCCGTTCTGCTCTGTGAGAACTCACCTGGAGGAGGTACATGAAATATACCCTTTATTCTATCAGCAGTTTAACTCCTGCTAACAGCACAAAGCTATTTGCATATTGCAGTCATAAGCCACGTCTGAGATACCTGAAAGACTACTCGAGCCTTTCTCAGAACCTTGAGCCTTTGAAAGCATTTCTTACCAAAATATCTTCCTAGTTAGTGCTATTAATTACTCTTAGCATTGTTTTGATTCATTGTGCCTTATTCTTTTTCTGCAACTTCTACTTGAAATACAATTGGTCGTATTTATAATGTGTTTTCATTGTTTTAGCATGAAGTGCTTCTTCCAGTTCTAACTGTGGTTGTTCCATTTGCATAACATTCCAATTTATGAATTCAGCTCTCCTGGGGTTTTATTTCTGTAAGACTTAGTGTTGAGCTAAAAGACGTAATAAATATACAGGATTTTAATTTTTCCTAACTATTGACAATAACACTGTAATTTTTTTTTCACAGACATAATTGTATAGCTCTAGGAAATACCTCAGGGTAACGATTACACAAAATTAAAAGTATCCATTTAAATCTGTCTCAAGATCAGTCAAATGTAAATGACAATTCATTTTTTTTTAATACTAACTTTATCAGAATAGCAATACCTGGTAGTCTAACCAATTTTAATTAACAGCTCATTATGATAGAAACTTGTTACTTATGGAGAGACACTGTGTGTATAAATATGCCCATTTTTTTCCATAATTAGTGTGGGTGAAAGACAGTTTGGGGAATCTATCTTTGTACGGTACATGAATTTCAATTCGATTTTATAAACAGTCTCTTTTCATAAACCTTTCACTGTATTCTGTGTACTACTCAACGTATTTTGGAGAAGGGAGGAAGTGTGTAGGAAGATCTGTCTTGAAACAGGCTGATTATTAAAGATTATCACTACCTGAACCAATGCTACCTGGGGAGAACAAAGAGGAGCAATATCCTTGATAAAGCTGTTTTACCTAACTTTTCTGGAGGAAGCTGAAAGAATCATATTTCCGCAGAAGCAGAACAAAGGCTCAGGTGTCAGGCTTTGAGGCCATGGAGCTTAAAAGAGTTGGGGTTGAAGGGAGGAGGAGTGGGGGGAGGCCAATACTTGAACAAATGATGGAAAGTGGAGCACCATGGGAAAAAATGGAGAGGTGACTGTTTGGCTACACCATCAGGTAAGAAAAAAGCTGTCAGCAGACATTCAAATGTGCAATTCAGACAAGAAGCCACACAAAAGGGAATCTGAATCCTGTAAAACTTGTGCCTAAATATTGGTTACTATTCCCCAGTGAAAGGGAGGCTGGGGCAGCTTTTTTTATTGCTTTATGCACAACTACACAGTTCTTGCAGTAGTTCAGAAACAAACTACATGGTTTGGGAATTTTCACAAAGCATCTTTTTGTCTAGTTTTCCACATTGTACCAAAATCTGGAGCTGTGGGATACACTGCTGTCTGCATTGGGCTGGGGAGGCACCAAGGCAGCTGTATCATGAGTAGATTGGCACGTATAGACAGTGAATAGAAGGTACTGTGCATAAGCAGCATGCCAGGAAACCTGGGAATAGAGAATGGTAGGGTTTATCCAGGCTTGAAGCAGTGAACATGTTCATCTGAGGCCCACCAGGTTTTGCCCGGCCCCTGCGCCCCTGGGAAAGTTCAGCTGGAACCTTCTCCTCTGGGAAATGGCTGAACAGCAAAGCTATTCAGCAGAGACTAGGATATAACACCAGTGAATGTATTTAATAGTAAAGTGAAAAATTCACCTCTAGCAGTTCAATTTCTGAACTTGTAATTGCCTCAAAATGTCATTAAACTACTTTGTTATAAAGGCAAAAGTGAAGTAATAGAAAGCAGTTCAAAGACTTAATTTTTTTACAAATATATATATCAAGTAATTACCAGTGAGAACCAGGTGCTTAAACCCAGGCATGAATCTCAGGAACCAGTGGGGAACACACCTCAGCAAGAGCTGAACTTCAGCCCTCTACCTGCAGCACATATTGGTCAGGACTGTTCTTCCAGGACTCATCCTGAACCCACAGCACTGAAACACAAGGAGCACCAGGGTGAGCATCCCCACCTGCAGGCTACGAACACCACGACTGCCAACAGCTGTGGCTCAAAGAACCTGCCTTGAGGATTTCATGCTTACAGTTCTGACAGGCAGTAGAAACATTTAATTCCAGTGATTTTTCCAATAAGCATCTGGGAAATGTGAAGCAGAGAGTGCATCTCATGCTGGGAAGCAGTAAATGTTTCTCAGTGTCACATGTGGAACACTTAGATGCAACCCATAACCTAAAACACAGTGTAGCACAGCCACCGGGGAAGCAATGGTAATGAGGATCAAGCCCATTGGTCTCTTCTTGTTATAAAATCAGGATGAGGTGTTCAGAGCTCTGATCTTAAAGGTCCCCAAATAGTTATTTTAATTAACTTAAATTTGCCTATATCTTAATAGTCCCAAAACATAGGGTATCCTGCATCTTGCTGTTGCCTCTTGTGAAGCTTCTAGGAGAATTGCTAGGTCACAAGATATGTCCACATGACACAAAACTCCTAAAACTCCCCAAACTGGGCAGGTATCTGGTGGAATATCAACTGCTTAGGCACTGTTTCACCACCACTGGCTGCTGACTCCCGTGCAAGCTTACTCAGGTCAGCCTGCACCAGATTGCACAGCACAGGAACATCATCCCCTGTTCCAACTATACCAATATTTAATTACTACTGTAGAGAAGTAAATACAGTGACAGCAGGAAGACCAATCTCATCAAAACAACAAAAACAAAAAAAGTCAGATATTTCAACACTTTGTCAAAACTCAGAGTCCTCCAAACCTGCAAGACAGTGCACTTAAATAAAAAGCATTTCAAAGAAACATTAGCAATCAGTTAATGCCCAATTAGACAGGTAACTCCCAGGAAGAAAAAAATCTCTACCTTTTCACAACCTAAGCAAAAAACATGGTGTCAGTTCACCGGGTGCAAGTTGCAACCAGAAGGCTGATTGTTCTCAGTTGGCTCAAGTTCTGCCAGAAAAACACAGCGTCATCCCAACAGTTCTGGTGCCATTCACAGCTGGATCAAATACAGTGTAACAACCTTTAATATGAGCAAAAGAGGCCACTTACCCCTCCTTCTCCAAAGACTGTTTATACCACAAGAAACAAAGACATTTTTGGAGGGACTGTGGCAGTGACCCAACCTGCCTTCTCTATGATTTTTCCTCTCAGGGAGGCTGAGAGAGATAGAGAAAGCATGGCTGGGGAATCCCCTGATCCTCCCACCTTTTAGCCTTGTCAGTCAAAGCCTCTGTTTCACACCTTTCCCCTCAGAGTTATTTTAATATGCATAAGGTTGTTTTAATATTCAGCAAGTGCTGGAAAGTTCTGTCATTCTGTTATGTTCGTTGGTTGATTCAAGTAAGTTCCTCCTCTGTTCAGACTTATTGGATAGCTGTCACTCTGTCGCCGCTGACCGCTTACGTGCCGGATAGCCACGGAGCGACAGATTCGCGCTTGGCCCTTAGATCAATATACCTGGATACAACACAGGTCTAAGTTCTCCCAAGGCCATCAGCTTCTGGCTGGGAGAGCAGCAGCAGTTGGTGTTGCAGTTGTGGAGCGGAGATAAAGAAGTGGAGGGACTCTCTTGTAGCAAACACCTCAGTTTATGGTAGCCACAGGGGCGTACCACGTAACAGGATGTGTGGGCTACAGAGTGAACTCCAACATGACACGGGGTCTTAAAGGGAGTAGGAGGGGCGAGACAAGGGGAGGATCCAGGGTCCAAACCAATAAGGGAATGACAAGGGATGACAGGGGCCCAATAATTTTTGAATGGGGAGGGAACACATTTATGTTAGCCAATGAATAACACGGCGTAACAGAACTTTCCAGCAATATATGAATACTAAAACAACTCAATGAATATTAAAATATCCCTGAGGAGAAAGGGATGGAACAGAAACTTGATGGACAAACATAAAGGGCAGGAAAATCAAGGGAGATAGGAGATTTCCCCAGCCTCACCTTCTCCCTCCCCTTCAGGCTCACTGTCCTGAGGGGAACAATCATTCCAGCTAACTTCTTCATTCACCCACATGGAGAAGGTGGGCTGGGCTGGTGACTTTGGCGGGGCAGTGGGGATAACGTCCAGGGTCTGCATCACCGCCACATCACTCCTCATCATCCTGTGATTTGTAGAAATCCTGGACCCTCCCTGATGCAACTTCCCCTTTCCTTTCCCCTTAAAAACTCAGTGTAACCTCCCCACTATGTCTTTTCTCGTAGACCATGCCACCCCCACAATAAAATATTGGGTGCCGCTACAGAAAAGTCCGTTTTCGCATCTTTGTTCCCGCCTCCGCTACATTAATATCGAACGCTCTGCCTCATCTGCTGCGGAGTTGACAGCTAGGTATAAAGATAAACAAAAACTGCACCTCTGCAGCAATTTACCCGACCAAGTGCTTTCCATCACTCCACAAGGCTTCCGGGCAGCCTCTGCGGTCCAGCGTTAGAGGGACCTGTAACCCACTCCTGTACCAAGCTGTGGGTGTAGCAATTTTGACTGTGTAGCTCTTCTAGGACATCAGTTGTGGCGGGTTTTGCACAAGAACAGGCATCTGAAAAGCTAAGGAAAAGGAAACTGAACATCTTAAAAGTCCATCCCAAATTTCATTATGGCCAGGAAGATGTATTCCAAAGCAGAACTAATTTTCTGGATTGTAGTGCACTTAAAGAAAATATCGTCCTGCTTTTTCTACCACAACAGATTTGTTTTCTTCACACTTTTATTAACTTGGAATTTTATTTCATTGAAATGTTATAGGTTCTCCACATAAAAATGTGTATGACAAATGCAATTCTCAACTAAAAAGCCTTCTAAGTGCTACTTGCCTTTGAGTTTATCCCTGTGGGGACACTGAAGAGGGTGCATTGAGGAGGGATTCATATTGAAAAAATTCTCTGAAGTAATTCAGTAATCACAGATCTTTTGGTATACAGTTTCAGAGCTTCCTGTAGCTTGGCTGTCAGGATTTATTAAATCTGAGTACCACACTAGAATAAATATTTGTCTCCACTTTTCATAACATGTTCATCTATACCATATCTAGCATACAACTACTTAAAAATCCCAGCTTGCAGAAGACAAACAGAAATATTTGACACAGAGTGCTAATCTCTCTCCACTTTGCTCTTCTGTCCCTCTGTGAGAATAGCAGGCTGCCCATCCTCAGGCTGCAACAACAAATTGGCCAAGGAACAAGAAGTCTTCAGAATCTCTCTGGAAAAGCCTTGCCCTTTTATAGCAGTTCCTACACTCATTGCTTTAACCTTCCGTGGACTTACACCAATGTTTGAATTTTAAATTAAAAGTTGCTGGTGAAGTCACAGCCCTAGGATACACACAGACAGCTGGCTTGGCATTGTGGGGGCATCAGGGATAATTCTACAACTATTAAAAAAGCATTGTCAGAGCAGCATCTCAAATGGCACCTGTTGGTACTTTGTGTGCCACAGAACAATAGAAGGAAAAGATTATGAATATCCCATACGATTTGGGTTGTCTCCAAAGATTTTACTATGACATTTGTCAGGGAAATGCTAGTGCTCGTTGATTGCTGCACTGCAACAGAGAAAGGCTGCAAGAAACCTTACACAAGGCCAGTGCCACCAGCAGACAGGCAGAACTACAAATAAACTGCAAAGTATCGCTTAAAAGAGGACGGGTAGAAAACCTGAGCTCCAGCTATGTCTACTGAAGTCACTGAAAACCATTTCGGGCAACAGATGCCCCTGTATCTAGCAAAACAAAGATGCACTTCCCCATTTGAAATCACCATGTTCTGTTTTCCTAGTTTGCTCCAGCATTCACCCGGGCAAAGAGCCATAGAGGATGCAACAGGCTAACACTCCTCTATTCCTTCAGAAGGAGCAGATAAATAATTTCTCTTACTGCTATCATGTTTTGTTGAAGATAATTTAATCACACCCCCTTCTCACACTTTCTCTAAAAGCCATTTCTCCTTTCCTAAAATTTCCTCTAAGCATTAAGAAGAGAAGACTGGAGAGCAGCTGCTACTGGGCTGCAGCAAGTCATCCAGCATAGAACTTCACTATGCAGAAACAACTCTGGGAATCTAACTTAAAAGCTTCTTTAAAAAGAAAGTTCTAAAAGAAAAAGCTGGGTGGGATCTATTTGATTCTCAGTACTGTAAGACACTGACATTTAAAATACTTATTCCCAAATTCCTTTGTATGCTGAATTCACAAAGAATAATAATTTTAAAAAACTTTTCAGCCAAGTTCTGCCAGCAGCATGAGGGGCCAATTTCAAATATCTAGGGGTTCCTCTTATTATTTGAGCAGTCATGGTTTGAGCCCCATGCAGACATCTGGAGAGACTTGACTACTTTCACTAAGAGTCTTTACTCACAGTAGTCCCTCAATTATAAGGGAATAAAGCAAAAACATGTTTTACGTGGAGGAGAAAGGACTCAGTGGGGGGAAAAAACATAAACTTGGGAAAGTGATAAATGAACTTTATCTTCTAGGTAAGGCACTCCTATCTGCAGGATTTCTTGGCAATGTATCCAACTTCAGCCTTTTTCTCACAGCTGTGAGTGACTATTGAGCCAATGTTTCAGAGCTCGCATGAGCGGTATCCCTCATTCTCTGCTGACACTGTTGCAGTTTGCTGTTCAGGTTCAGCTCTGGGCACAAAGAGATGAATGGCTCTGAAGGCACTGCTTAAGGTTCTCTCAGCTGCTGTGCACGTGCTTTTATTTGCTGATAAGTAGAAAAGGAGACCCTCACTGAGAGCCACCTCTTAATCCAATCCCTGCCTTCCAGAGCTTCAGCACAAACAATGCATGCATTCCCTGCCAACCTCCTTAAAGCCACAGAGGCTCAGTACTGAACCTCCAAGGTGGAAAACACAGGTGCATGAACACTTAAATAGCCCTTTCAAACAGTTACACAGACCCAGCTGGGGAAAAAAGCAATAGCTGCTATTTTTTTCTTCACTTAACCTGTCTTGCTATGGAAATGAGGCTGAGATAATATTTGCCTTTGTCTACCTTTTCTTCTAAGCTTCTTGCTCCTTTTCTTACTCATCTCTACCACCAGTAACTTTAGAACCTAAAAGAATGATTTCAGCATGGTAGAGGTCTCCAAGGTTCCTATGGAGGTTCTTTCATAAAAAAATCACCCGAGTAGAGAAATATCCTGTAAGCCCACAAGTAAAGGAATCAGTACAAAGGAAACTTTTACTGTTTAAGACACCAGAAAACCCACTGAATACAAGGAAGGAGCTCTTATCCATGCTGGCTAGAGTTTATAGTCACAGAACAGAAAACCAAAGGCTCTTGGTTCTGATGTTATGAGTGTGTTGTGTTCTGCCCTTCAATGGCTTACTCTGTGCACACACAGGACAGCACTGTTTCCTCAACAAGGAGGAACACAGACCTGCAGCCTTGACAGTGCAACCACATCTGAACCAGGTGCACCAGTCTGACACACAGTTTCTATCCCTTGCACACACTCAGAACAGCCAGGGTGTACTACCTTTCCTCCATCCCTTTGTCTCACTGGAGCCACAAAGATGCTCTGAGTCCTTCCCCTCCCTGCTCAGCAACCAATGCAAGCAGCAAGCTCCCACCTGTTGAACTTCAGGCCACAAATCACATTCTGACGCAAAATACATGAAAGAAAGGGAAAAAAAAAAAAAAAAAGGAGTTTCTGCTTTTTAATTAGCTATTTCCCTGAGCAAACAAGGCACAGAAGCTCCAAAGCAGAAAGGAAACTGTGCAAACTGGGGAAGTACAAACTTATAAAGAGAGGAGTTCATACTAAAAGGATAACCAGGCATAGACAAGGGAACTGCTGGTTCAGCTCAGGAAACATCAGTGACTAATATTCATAAACCATAATGATGCAGGTGATTGCCAGGGTGCTCCACTGACTTGCTGAGCCAAAATACACAACTCCTCCCCTTGTCCTGTATGCCACAGGCAGACAGAATTAGTCACTGTGAGAGCATGGATAGTACAGGTTGGTGGTGCTGGTCATGAATTTTAAGAGCCAGACTGTGGACAGGCATCTCAGCAGAACAGCAGAGGACAACCCATTAAGAAGAAATATGACATCTTCGGGTGATAGGTCACCACAGAATTTGTATTTTGGGCCCCATAGTCAGCTATGTGATAGATCATGATTACCACCTGACTTGTAACAGTGGCTTGTGTGAGGGAACGTGGTTTGGCTAAACCTCGGGAAAGGGACATTGTGAGAAGCAGTGCTGAACAGAGGTCTGAATCAGGCCTATGCTTCATCAAGGACCTACAGACATAAAACAAGTCTATCTGTTATGATTTTGCTTGGGTATATTTTTTCCCTGGAACAGAGCCATTTGATATACTTTCGCAGCCCACCATAAGTCAGAAGAGCTCCATCAGAATTTTTGTGGTTAAAGCTTACTAAACACATGCCAACCTCCCCTCCCCCCAAAACCCAAGCTGAAGACAGACAGCATTTTCAGACCTCATTTAAAAAAAAAATAAAAATCTCTCTCAACACTTGCTTTGGCATTCTTACAATGTAACACACCAGACCTGTACCTCCTAGTAATCTGTTAAAATATTTATGTGCTTGCAATATTTTAAATGCATTGGTATTCTGGATGTTTTGGAAAGGCTGGAGAGACCAAGAGGAATAAAGGAACATGTTTCAACACCATCCTGAAGCACAATGACGTGATGAGGAGCTCTGGGCTAGCACCAGACATCATGGCCTGCCAGAATCCATGCATCAGAAGAGCCAGACTTGTTCAGGCTACTTTAATTGAGACAAACGGGAAATGTGTGTCCTGGAAGTTAGCGTTGAGGTGTTGTCTCCATTGTTTTCCTGTGGGTACCACTGTGGTTTTACACCCCACACCCTACTGCCATTTTCAGTCCTTCCCCAAAAGCACCAAAACTCAATAAATCACCATTTTACAACCAGAGGTAACTCAGTCTGGGCAGGGTCACCACAAGCAGAAGTTTCTCCAAGGAAAAGTGTGTTGCTGTCTTCATTATGGACTAAAAAGAAACTTTCCTGATAATTTGTGCCAGGGCAGCACAGCCTTGTCAGGCTAGTGTAGATCAGCTTCACACCCACAGAGCTCTCCTTCAAACACTGATGCTGAAATCCTAGTAAGATGTGCCAATGTCTGTTTCCTACCTCTCCTGTGCAGGGAAAGGGGGTCTCTGGCTGGCTGACAGTTGAAAAGATCCTGATGCCTACTTTCCAGCCAGATGACAGATGTATAAGAAAGGCTGTCAACTCATTTCTCATAAAGCAAATTTTAAAAGCCTGGCATCTTTCAGCTCACACTGAGTATGAACAACACACTGGACCCCCAAATCCTTTTAAATAAAACTGCATAGTGATTCCATCAGTATGAACTTGTCAGATCCGGACTAGATCTAGTAGACTATCCAGCTATTTTGTGTGAGGTCAAATGTATGAACTGTTCTATTTAGTGAAATATCTCACCACAATATTTCACTGCATCAGTCCATTAAATTTTGTGCCTCTGCATTTAGGAATGATAGCTACCTACAGAATCACTGCACCCTAACCTCATTAAATGCTACACAGAGGTGAGAACATTTCACTTGATAAAAAACAAACAGAAACAAGTAAACAAAAGAAAAAGAGTTTTAAGTTGTCCTAGAGGGGAAAATAATACATTTGTACTTCCCTTGGTCAAAGCATAACCTCACCATTTGATTACAACTTGTTTGATAGCAATCTGTTAATACTTGTAGAAAGGTCCTTGAGGAATTGGAAGAAAAACAGCAGAGAAAAGAGCAACATAAAGCAAACTTCAGGACATCTGATGAATACCCAAGCAGTGGAAGAAGTGAAAATGATTAATGGTATAGTATCAGCACACAACAGCACAGTCAAAGTAAGATAGCTGGGGTTTAGAAAGTAGAGCCATTAACACACCAGGTGAAATGACCATGCAAACGCTGGTGGCTGAAGGACAAGGTAGCAGAAACAAAACAAAGTTACTGTTGCCTGTCATACCAGGTACTAAAAAGCCAGGGCAGCAGGCCAACATACTGATGAGAAAGAGCAAAGCACGGTAATTATTCCTCCCCTCTCATGAAAAGCAGCAGGGTTAATTTTGTCCTGGAACAAAAACCATATGCCATTGAAAGAGCATAACCAGATCAGCTCAATATCCTAAACTAGCTGTCTAGTAAGAACTTTTTTTTTCCCTAAGCACTTGGCAGTGGAAAAAAAAAAAATCACATGGCATCTTGCAAATTATTGCTCCTTCTCAAAATGACTTTAAAAAAGGAAAAAAGTTTTAAAATATGACCCTACTGAAAAAAATATTTTTGTTCCTTTTAAAAATTCTAGAATCTAGATGAATCGCCAGAAACTCAGGGAAAGGCTGAACTTGGGCTCATATTCTGAGCAAAATTCTGATCACCAATACAAAATGTAAGTCCTGCCTCTGTTGTGTTGTTTAAAAAGCACACTTTGTGAGTTTTCCATGAAGTTTGAACAGCTACTCTTCTTTTGCATAGCCAGACAACAAAATCTAATACAATTAAAATTATATGGTGTTCTTCTAGCTCTCATTTAGAAGAAAACCTAGTTGCAAAACAAGTGGAAGGGATGTAGCTACGTGTTGCTATGCTGGCAGTCAGACCCAATATGATTCATAATGGACTTCAACTTCTTTTAGGAAGTGGAGACAGCTAATTGAGATTCAGAGAAGCATAAGGGTAATGGCACTTCTTATCAGTGCAAAGAGTAGGGAAACTGCCCTTTTACGCATTAGCTTTACCTTTATTCCAGTACAATCCTCCATTTAATGTTTTATCTGATGATGCCATACATTTTCCAGACTGCTGCCAAGCTCCTATGGGATGTTACAGATACCATGGTCACTGCACTCAAGGTAAGTTTCCTACAGAATATGCAGGACTTTTAGAGAGGTGATATCAAACCAGGCTGACACTATTTAAATCATACCTTTCTTGGTACATACAGCAATCTACCATAAGGTCCATTTTCAACAACTAGTTCTGTCTCTCACTATTTTCTGTGCTGCCTTAAAAAAAAAAAATTAAGACAAATGTAGATTATTGGCCATCAACAGCATCCAAACAATTTTGGAACTGTCATAGTGCTTTGCCATGATGCATACATCAAAAGTTTTTTAAATATTCTTATGATAGAAGCATTATAGAACAAGTGGCTTTCAAAGTGGAATCCAGTAGCTTATCTTTTCATTTCGTATTACTCTGTTTGGCCAGAAAGCCCAGCAGGCCTCTCTGCCACTGCAGCCAGTGCAGTGCACAGCAGCATTCCTGCTCAGTGCCTGGAACAGCCAGTGACTGATTACATTTTCTGCTCTTATGCTGTCCTACAACCTTGTTAGATCCCTTAATGGTGAAGACCTTGACTCTCCTTATGATCTCTTTCTTCCTGATTTTCATTCAGCCATTGCCGACCAAGACCACTGTACACGAGATCCACTATTAAAGGAAAGGGTCTTTAAAGCTTTTGTTGAGACCTACACTGAAGGTTATTTCCTATTTAGAACATCTGTCCCAAACTATTCAAAATATTTGTACCTCTATTACGTGTTCATTTTACATGAATTCAAAGAAGAAAGTAAGATTGCAGTTGTATGTCTCTCATTTCTGTGCTAGTTCTATTTTAATACCAAAAAAATACGCAAAAAACATTTTTGAAGATTTTAAACTGTATGTTAACTAGCGTCACACACTCTTGCCTTAAAAATATAAACTAAAGTGCTCTTCATAAAAATAATCCTCTTTTTTTGCAGCTCCTCATGATTCAGATTCTGAGTTCTCAACCTTTTACATAGAACAAAAAAGAGAGGGAAACTGAAAGGCCAGGTCCAGAGCTGTTAGTTTGGTAAGCATCTCACTTTACTTTGCCTCCTACTCCATGTAGTCCAAATGCTTTATGCATTTCAGCATAAAGATGCTGCATTTTACAGGAAGCTGATAGTCACTGCTCTTTTTAAAAGGTGATTTTAGCCTGGGCTAGGGATCTCAACACTGCGCTTTTCCAGAGAAGAGCGTGATCTGTGTCTGAGCAGGTAAGAACTCCTGGGGATCACGAGGCAGTGGTGACATCAAGCACATTATGGGTGAGAGCTGGACGGCTGTCCTGGGGTGATTTTATGCTGTGTATTTCCCTATCGTCTGCTTATGCCCAGGAATGGGTCCTGTAACTTTAAGCTGGGAAGGAAAGCAGTCACAGAACTCCAGCATGGTTTGCTTTTAAACTCCTCCAGGTACTGTATTAGCAGCGTAGAGTTCGTTTACATTCCTCTCTAGCTGATGGCCCTGTTAGCTAGGAAAGGAGAAAATTTTTTTTTTTCTCTAGGACTGTGTCTTTTGCTTCTTCTTCTTTTTGGACTGTTTGGATAACTTTTTCATCCGAAAATCAGATAATTTCCGGGGGGACACATTCTGCAGATCCCTCACAGGGAGCTGCTGGAGTGACCTCCAGCCCAGGCCAGACTTTGGGGGAAGCTAAACCAGAGAAAGAAGGGACTCCACCATCTTTCTCCACAACAGAGGTTTATTATCTAATGTTATTAATTTTCTTTTCTGTGCCTGCGTGCACCTTGCTTGTTAAATAAACAGGTTTTTTTCACTTTCCTCCAAAAACATTCCTTTTGAACCTTGTGTGGGGGAAAGGGCTGCCGAGGCCTACCTTTCTTAGGGGAGACACACTTCTCGGGAAGTTTCCTCCCAAAATTTGTCTCAAACCAGTAGACTGGCAGATGAGAGCCCTCCAGCAGGATGCCCAAGGACAGGCACCTTGCATTTCGGCAGCCTGCCCTCAGGCAGCACACTGGGGCCTGCTGTGCAGCAAAGGTGCTAAAATAGCCCTCTATCCCCATGTTTTCTGGCAACTGTCTTGTTGATCCAATGATATCGTTTACCATTAACAGGCTGAGTCTCTCACACAGGGAGTGCCTACACTAATTTTTGTTCTGTTTATATAACCACCCAATCAGAAAAGTTCTTTCCTGTTTATATTTTATATTCTGTAATAATAAACAGATGTTTCTTCAATACTTGCAGTTTCTTGCAGTCAGAGACTGTTCAGAGGTTACAGATTACTGTGACTGTTCCTTGTCAAGGGGGATGTTTTTCACTTGGGCCTAATTTAACCATAATCCTACCTAAGCCTTGTGTTGCTTCATAATTTTTATAGCTGTAACTTATCTAGATTAGATATTTTGATTTGCAAAGTTATGATTATAGTGAAGTTAACTCTATTTATGTTGATGAGAGAAATTATATATCATTTCCTTGTTTGTTTATCTTCCTAAAATCTGAGTTTTGAAGGAGAAATTTTCAAAGGCACAAACCCCAAAGAAGTCTCTCCTGCCTAAAGAGTTGTTTGAAATCTGGAACTGGACTTTAAATTTGGCCTGTACCCTAACTCTGACAACCTTTGGACGGACTTGTACTCGTTATCAATGGTTTTGCTTTTAGAAATCTGTCCATTACCATTTTTGGAAATTATTTGCCTGGTGGCTAAGGAGAGTAGTTCAATGGTTAGTGTCTGCTGTGAATCCAAGGAGTGGGAGTCAGCACCTGCCTCCTCCTCCCTATCTTCAGCCGGTTGGTTGGGCCCTTCCTGTGAGGGTGACATTTTTGAAACAGTGCTGCTGGGCGTGTGAGTTGCCAGGGAGGCTTCCCAGTTACCTCAATGAACATGCAAACATGGACACAATTATACTAGAGCTTGTCGTTGTAATACAGTTTATATCTGCTCCTGAATTAAGATTGATTTTAAATCTCTTCACGCTAAATTGTGTTAAAACAACTGTGTTCACCAAGAAAAAACCTGATGTAGAGGAGTCCTTAGCCCCACTTTATTTCAGTTTCTACCTGCAAAATAATGCTTTCTTTGCCCACAACAAGAGTTGCAATATTCCCTTACAAATTTTCTCATAACTATCCTGACTTAAGGCATTATCATAATCCATCCCCCAATCTACCCTTTGTTGTTCACTCCCACAACAAAGATACCTGTGTTTGGATGATATTTGTGTAGTTCTGTTGTGAGCTGATCTGGCTTTAAAACACCTCTGTACTTTTGACAGATTACCTTTGAGAGTGATCTGATTCCAGAGCAGGCTCAAAACATGGCTGTACTCTAAACTTTAAGGATTTAAGACAGAAGGGTAAGATTATTTGCCTTGAGGGAAAGCAACATTTATGCCAGTCTGCCATCCAAAACAACACACTGTGGAAGTACAATCCCAAGTGCTCCAGAAATGAGGGCTGTGCCAAGTAATCTGTTGAGATACATGATACTGAGAAACCTGAACTGCTGTAACACTATACCTTTATTCCAATTGCAATGTAAGACAGCAATGTTATGTTAGCTTTTAATGTTTAAAGCTGTAATGTTAGCTTTTAAAATGAGATACCTGAGAGAGAATATCCTAGTTTTCCTCTCCCATCCTGCTTTTCCGCCTGGTGTTACCCATGACACCATTTCAAAGTCACCTCTTGGCAGATGTTGCTGACACTCTGCAAATGCCCCATCCTCTTATGCAAAAGTCGTTACAAGTTTTGCGTAAGTTTTCATCTGCCAGCCTTCCTCTCATCTGCCTTGCATCATGAAGGTCATGCACTGTTCTGCAACACTCCTCTGCTCCATGGGCACATCACGCCAGCAGTAGCACTCAGCTCTGGAACTTCCTGATACAGCCACATTCTGTTGTTTTGGTTTAAACCTCCCCTTCTCAGGGCAACTCTGTTCTGGTTACACCTAAATATTAGATTCTCAAAAGAGATGTGGACAGGTTGGAGAGAGTCCTGAGAAGGGCCACAGATCTGATCAGAGGGGTGGGAAGCCTGTCATATGAAGAAAATCTGAGAGAATTTGGCTTGTTCAGCCTAAGGAAAGAAGGTTTATGGGACACCTCCTCATCAGGTTCCAGTAATTAAAACATGGCTACAAAGAAGATGGAGGCTCCCTTTTACAAAGCGTTACATGGGAAAAATGAGAGGTAATGGGTACAAGTTACTTGGGACATTCCTATTGGAAGGAAGAGGCAAATTTTTCATAATGATAAAAATTAGCCATTGGAATAATCTCTCCAGAGAAGCAGTAAATTCTCCAGCATTAGACACTTTTAAGATTCAGATGGACAGGG
>VYZT01023677.1:0-27683 GCA_013400735.1 Pomatostomus ruficeps | reverse complement strand
AGTCAACACAAAGTTGTTTATTCTTACTGTCTTTGGGGTTTCTTGCTTATATTTCGGCAAGGGTTGAACAGCCAGGCAAAATTGCTTTAAATATGGATGATGAGCAGTCTGACCTGGCATTCTCTGCAATTTCAATGTGCTTTATGGGAAACAAATGGTGGTTCTCTTACAGTGTGAAATTAATCTTTGCTTTTGCAACCTCTTCTTACCCCATTCTGATCGCTAGTACAGAAGGAGTGAGGAAGAAGAATTTGGCAAGTAGTACAGCCAGCTGTGGCTGAGAATGCTCAGCTCTGATGTGAGACCACGCTTAACCACCTTGTATCTCACTGGTCTGGTTTAGCATCTGCTCGGGGCTCACTGTCCCTTGGTTTTCTTCTGCAATACCTGCATGCTAATTATCATAATTAGCTTCCCTGTGTTGTGGTCACAGAGCTTGCTCATTCCTGCAGCGACCTACAGCTGTTTTGTTCCTTGTAGTCACTTTGTATTTAATCTTTTTTTGGAAAGGGTAACTGGATGATGTGCTGCACTGTAGCATTTTGGGAAGTCCATACAAATAACATCAGAGTAGACTTCCCTTCCAAGACGTCATTGACTTCAGTCCAAAAACAAGCTGTGTTACCAGGTTATGATCATTCATGCTGAACTTGTGGTAAATTTCCAGCATAAATGGTATTCTACTTTTATACTTTGCCTATTTTAATCCCATATTTAGTCCTTATTAGCTCGATGGGTGTCATAGCTTCTAGCTTGGCCTCAAAGTGAACTTGGCCTAGTATACCAGTGTAATTGCTGGTAGAAAAAACCATATTTCACAGAACATCATTGCAGGATTTTATGGCTAAATATTCACTTCTTCTTTGGTTAATAAAATGAAAGTTCTCTTTAGTCCTGTGGATTTAGAGAACCGATTCAGGGCTGGCTTCAATTTCTGCCTGCAGTGGACAATAGTAGTGAGGGCTTTGGTTTTGATGTGCACAATGTGACAGTTACAGTAATGAATGAATGGAACTGTTTAGGCTGCTTGAAAAGCTGCCTTTCATCTGAGGGAGGAGGTGAACAGCTAGAAGGAAATCTCTTTCAAGTTGATTCCCAGCGCAGAAATAAATCTCATGTGGGTGAAAGGGAGGAAACAGACACCTACCTGGAAATCTAAGACTGTAAGTGAGATATCACAGAAAAAAGCGGTTGCATCTACTCACATGGTAATCCATTAAAGGGGAAAAAAAAAGGTGGGAGGGAGAAGTAAAGTCAGCAACACTTCTGTGAAAGTTGGTTTTTTATGGTGTCTTTACTCGTCATTCTAAGACTGTTGAAATTATAACACAAAACTGTTAGGAACATATTGTCTGTTGTCTATAGGTATGGTATTCGTTTGTCTGCATTACTTCTGTGGTATTAGTTGGGCTGGGTGCAAGCTGTTGTCATGCAGTTACGGAGTGGCGTGTGTGTGCCACAGCTGGACAGAGGAGAGGCTGGCTGTAGCTCCTGTGAGCTGGGGAGAGAAGGGCTTTGTGCTTCCTGATGAAGTGATTCATTAGGAGTCAGAACAACTACAGGTGTCCACTGCTAGTCTGAAACCCCACAGGAGGGTAGAATTGAAAATTGCAGTGCACAACAAGCTCCTTATGGATAGATCCTCTCTTTTTCTAGCTCCTTTTTTCTTGCTAACCCTTAGGAAGGAGACACAGCGCTTTTGCTTTTGTATGGGATTAATATTTATGGAGCAAATGAGCACAGGTTCCCGAAGTAAAAACATCTTGTAGGGGACTTTACAAGCAGTGTTCCTTCACTGCAGCCCATAAATTGTTTGAAGCTTCTGTTGTGGGCTATATTTTGCTCCAAGTAGGTAAGGCAACTACATTGGGGTTTTTCTTTGGCGTGTAAAACTTTCCTGCTACAGCACAGCTTGGAATTTTGGCTGATAACAACTTAATGTAATATCAAAGAGCATGGTATAGGAAGGAATAAAACACCCAAAGAGTATATGTGCTGTTATTGATGCAAAAAAAATAGAGGGATGAATAGAAATGCTTCAAAAGACGGAAGCTTTTCTTTCTTTGGTTTGTGGGTTTTTGCTTGCTTGTGGTTGGGTTTGGGTTGTTTTGGGGTATTTTTTTGAAACTACTATCAAAGCCTATTTTGGATTTGCTCCCCAGGCCTGTTTTGGTTCTCTTAAGATAAACTTAGAATTTTGCAATCAGTGATCTTGGCACAGGACTTTGAGCTCTGCTTGTTGAATGAAGAATAGAAGTACAGTGTGACTTGCATTTCCATTCAGTCAGAGGGGCTTTGGGGTCTCACGAGATACCAGCAGAATGCTAATTGTAAGCTAAACAAACTAGCTGCTCCTATCTGGTGGGTTTGCTTTTAGCTGAGGACATGTTTTAAGTCTCATGAAATACTGAAGTGTCTATCAAGGTTGATGCAGGTACTTCAACTGTGGCCAAACCCCACCACCTGACTGTGTAGGCTTCAGGAAGCTCCTGTTTGGAAAGTGGAGTGGATTTTTACTAGCACCACTATACCTCAAACTAAAGTTTAGGATTATTCATTTATTACTGAGAAATGTGTTTGGCACAGTAGAGACAGCGAATTCTGTAAAAAGAGGAGTTTCTCATCCAAATTAGATATATTATTTGGGTTGAATGTTTCAAAAGATTGGATAGGAGATATATGGGCATTGGGGGAGAAGAGGGAAGGGAGTTGATCATTAATAGGTCTAATCACTGTCTTGAGAAATTTGGAGAGAGAACAAAAGAAAGAATTCACTTGAAAATGTGTGTCTAAGTAAGCTGGAGAATTATGAAGGCCTCAGTCTTTTAATGAATTTTAAACTATTTTTTTCTCTGTATTATTGTTAATGTTAGTGATAAAATGGAATTGAAATGATTGGAGGTGTTTTATCTCATTTTTTTCACTTTACTGGTGGATAACTTGTATTTTGAGTTAGACAGGAAAAGATATGAAGGGGCAATCTTTGGAAGCTGAGGCACTTCATCTGTGGAAGGAGGGGCAGATTTTTCCATAAAAAAATCCAGAGGTCTAATTAAGAGTTACCTTTTGGTGATATGAATATCTTGTTAGTTTGCCCTTGTTATTTGTATAAGCAGCTTAGATGTGATTTTTGTTCTGATAAGTTGCAGTCTGGGAGAGCAAGGAGGAAAGACAACAGTGAAATCAGCATTGGAAAGCTGGTTGAAATAATTGCCTGGAGGAGGGATTTAGGAAACTGCAGAAAGAAAAGGATTTCAAAAGTCAGCAAAGACAGAGCTGTTTGAAGCTGAGTAGAAGCTGTTTGAAGCTGAATAGATGTTACCAGCTTCTGTTCTTGGCACAGGCACCAGCACATAGTTCAAGCTTTGAGATAAAAATCCTGGGGCTTCACTGCAGCAGTTTTCCAGGGTTTGCTTGTGAGATGGGATGTGAGAGTAGAAGAGTGCCCGTGTCAGGAGAGGAGCAACTTTTGGTATCTAGACCCTGTATTACCTGGCAGGATCCATATGCACCATTCTGACATTCTGATAAATTCAGGCCTTCACAAGGAATAAAGTGTACTTAGTCCTCTGATGAAGAAAGAAAAACTGGACATCTGGGAGATACAGTTGATTTCTCAGATGAAATGTATTGTTCAGAGCCCCACTCCTCCCTCCTCAGTACGCTGAAACCCCAGCTCCCAAGTCTACTCAGTATTCAGTCTTGCCATGTTCCTTTTGATTGTATCTTCTTCTAGTAAGGTGCTTGGTATGCAATTTCAGCTCCAGGTGTTTTGTGATAGCTGATTGCCAAGCCAGGCTGTTGGGTCACTTTGTTCTCATAGTCTTTCTAATGTATTCAAAGCATTGATGAATTTTCTTGGTAAGAGCTTTATAAAATGATAATACTGTGCATAACTTGACATGTATTAAACATGGGAACATCTTCCACCATGCAAGTCCTGAAGTCCATCACTAAGCTCAGAAACCAGAGCAACTCCAAGAGTTCACTGACTTTCGTAAGGAACAATAAGTGGTAGGAAAGCAGCAATTTTTGTAAGGAGTAACTTTTGTCTGTTTTCTACAGGGCAGGTGGGACAGATGGTTTGAGGTAGGCTTCTGGTGGGCAGGGGGTTATGTTGTGCAGTACTAGGGGGATGTATTTAGTATGCATTGCTGTATCACTGTGGTACAAGCAAGCTTGACTTGCCTGTCGGAGGCAGTCTTTCCTTTGTGTTTCTGTCATAGCATTTCTAATATATGCCATTTGAACAGACTGCCTTTAGCAGTAACAGCTTTGTAGATTTATAGCAGGTATTTTGTTTGTGCAAAGACTTGGAACTTGACAGAATGCACACTCTTAGCCAGCAGGTTCATTATTTATAGCAGAGAGGCTGACAGGTAGAAAAGCAAATGGGGGTCTCATGTTTCAACTGGGAGGCATACATGTTATCAGCTTTGTCCATAGAGTAGTCTCTTTTAAAAAAGTGTGATATGCCTAGGGGTGAAATATGCTGGTGGCACCATTGTTCTTACTCACCTATTTCTGTGGTAAATGCTTGTTATATCATATGTATGTGTACGGAAACAAGCAGTATGCCTGTGTGTATGTTTGTATCTGTGTAAGGCAGCTAGGTATTTCAATTCAGTCAGTACATGCAACACTGCTGGGCTCTAGTTCCGAACATCTCCAATCACGTTACGAGATACAGACGGGGGCTTCTGTGCTTTGCTAATCTGGTCATTGTTTCCTTTTTTTGTTTGGCTTTTTTCTTAGGGTAATAAATGCAGGGAAGAGCACGCACAATGAAGATCAAGCCAGCTGTGAAGTCCTCTTTGTCAAGAAAAAAGCTGGAGGCAGTAATTCTACACCAAACAAGAACTCTTCAACAAAACGGAGGTCATCGCTGCCCAATGGAGAAGGTCTCCAGCTGAAAGACAATTCAGTAAGCAAACTTCTGTATCTTGTCAGTGGAGAAATACAAAATAAATATAAAAGGATGTGAGAATATGGCACTAAAAGGTGTTTTCTGAATATTTCACATCTTTCAGTTACCTCATACTAATTATCTCTGCTTAAATGCAGAACATTTCACTATATTTTTTTTGGCTCTACTACTTAATTTTTTGCATTGGAAAATGCTCCTTGCGTCTCAGGTATTTTGGTTTAAAGATGGGCAAGGGGATGCTCCTGGATTTTTATTTTTGTTTCATTTCTGAAATATAACGTTGAGAAATTTGAAGATGGTCAAAGAGCTGGAGCACCTCTTCTGTGAAGACAGGCTGTGAGTTGGGGTTGTTCAGCCTGAAGAAGGGAGGCCTCCAGGGAGTCCTTAGACTAGCCATCCAGTACCTATAGGGAGTTGGAAAGGGACTTTATGCAAGGGCCTGTAGTGACAGGACAAGGAGTAAGGACTTCAAATTAATACAGGGTTTAGATTAGGTATTAGGCAGAAATGCTTTACTGTGAGGGTGCTGAGGCACTGAAATAGTTTTCCCAGAGAAGTTTGGTCAGGTTGGATGAGGCTTTGAGCAGCCTGGTCTAGTGGAAGGTGTTCCTGCCCATGACAGAGGGGTTGAAACTAGATCATCTTTAAGGTCTCTTTCATCCCAAACCATTCTGTGATTCTATAATTTACACAGATGCCTCATGGTGCCACAGAAAGACAGGTCAGCCTCTGTCTGCTCTTTCTAAGTTTCTGCACTGTCTGGTAGGCACATTTGCACTGCATGGGGCTCTGTGGACACTGCATTAGCAGCTGTTTTCACTGTGCCTACACAGAGCTCAGATAAAGACCTATATGAACCATAAATGCTGTTAAAATGTGTCTTCTATCTGAGTCACTAAACCACATCTTCAGCCAATGTCGGAAATATACCTGCGTTCTCTAATGTAATGAACTACTAAAGCAGGAGAATCTTTTGGTTTATGCAGGTAGGGTAAGGTCATTCAGCACACAGAATTCAGTGACTTTGGCAGACTATGGCTACTTTCATTTGTGTGAAGTATGATGTATGTCATACACTTGTCTACTGGCAATCATCTGCTATTCTTCATCTGTCTTGTTTCCTGACTGGCTAATTACTTCATCTGCTCCTCAAGCATGAGCTCAGCCTCCAGCAGTGATTGATACTGTGTGTTCAATTCCAACATTTCACCATGTAATACTAAATGCCCTGTTTGAATGTTGGAGTCAGACAATGTGGATATGCTGCATTCCTGCTGCTGGAGAATGCAACTTGTCCCTAAGCGATAATTAGTTTTTCAGTGGACTGTAAGTAGCATTTTTTGGTGTTTTGGTTTTGGGGTTTGATTTGCTTGTATGTTTTGTTTTTTGTTTGATTTGGGTTTTTTTGTTGGTTGATGTGTGTGTGTGTGTGTGTATTTTAAATCAGGTGGTGATTAGCAATCTGCTTTAGTCTCACTTCCAGAATTTCATCGCTTGGTACACCTGATGGCTGCAGGGTTCATTGGGGTCCTGAGAAACAAGCATTCTTCTGGTACTGTCCCTCCCCACCTCTTGCTTCTCCAGTTCTGTTTCATATTTCATTATTGCTTCAACATTTTCAAACTGACAGATTCTCAGGGTTTGCAAATTGCCCTGTTCTTTCGTCTTTTAAATCTTTCTTTAAATCACATTTCAGTTCCTGTGTGCTGATATTCCTCATTGTATTCAGACAGTCATGATTTCTTTTTTCAAGTACGTTTTTGCAAACTCTTGGATAAAGAATTGTGCCCAGAACTTGCTGGGACTAGGACTTCTACATACAGTCATGCAAAGCAAAACAGAATTTGTTTTAATAAGCTGTGTTTTTAAAAGTCTTTCCTAGAAAGTCCTTGCAACTGCCTGCCGTTGGTTCAGGAAAGTGCTTGGTTTCAGGAGTGTATTTAACTTGCGTATGCATTAATTATGTTTAATGAAGCAAGCATTTGGCCACAGTACTTGTTTGTGTATAGAAAACACAACAAGATAAGCCAGTGTCCTTGGTGCAGGTGATGGGTTTGTTTGACATGAAGGGTGTCACTGTGCTATGCACACAGGCACACTGCAAATGCCCCTCTGCACACACCAGCCTGGCTACACAAATCTTGATGCTGTGCAGAGATACAGGCTTTGGTCTCATACCACATTTAAGTTCCAGACCTACCATGTGAAATACGTGGTCATGGGCCTCTGCATCTGGGATGTGAGTGAATGTAACTGTGCTGAATTTGCCTGGTTTTGCATATTCTTAGGGGCTTGCATGGGACATGAAAACCTTTGTAGCTTTGTTTCACAAAGTCTGATTAACTTCCAGTATCAAAAGCTTCTCAGGAGCAAAAGCCATGCACTGCATGGTTAATCACCCTCCTCAGAAGGAACTTTTTTCCAAACATTACATAGTAAATAAGATTAAATTGCATTAAAAGTACAGGGGTCTAAAATAGTTTTGTTATTGGAAAGGCATCTTAACTAACCTTGATGTTATCCATTGTTACAGTTGTTGTACTGTTATGGCAATGTAATGGTAGGGTTAGTAAACGGCATTCTTTCTATCCATATGAAATTTCATGATTATCAGTAAATATCTCCTCAGTAAATATCTACTTACATGATGCTTATGAGAAGTACCTCATGGAATGTTCTGATTTTTCTTCCTCTCTTTGCTAGCATATTTCCTAGTTTGATTCTGTGTATTTCATCTTGATTTTGTAAGAAACGGCCACTCCCTTTCAAGTTTCTTGAGAGAAACACTTATTTCAAATCTTCTCTTCTTGATTCTATTTCTGACGTATTTTGACCAGAAAGGAGCATAACATCTGAAGTGAGGAGCCAGCTGATCCATAAAATAGAGTATACTGTTTTCCAGTTGCTTGTTATCTTGTTCTTTATATGTTCTCTTCTTTTCTACAGATTTACTTCTGTTTTTGACATGACACTGGAATAATTGCTGTCACACTCATTATATAGTTGTGGAAAACTAATTCTACCATGTTATTAGACCACAGCTTGTGTACTTAAATTTGTAATCTATTTTTCCGAAACAGGCAGCATATATCTGGAGAAAGTTTTCTACTAGAGGGCAGTCTTACACTAGCAGTTAGTAGGATTTTTTCCTTGCTACATCTTTTGTTTTTTGAATGTATCTAAAACAAAGGGGGGGTGGGGGCGGGAAGCACATTTCTATAATGCGTCATATTCTTGTTTTCATATTCTATACTGTGAGGTATAATGCTGTGTTTTGCCCTCACATAGCACTGTTGGCAGATATTTTTTAAGGAGAATATGAGTTTGGTGTTAAATGTGATGAGAGTGCAACAATTTGTATGAATAAGTTTTAGAAATACTGGCTACAATACACTACAATGAATGATAGAATATCATGTAAATGCCTCATAGGGAAGTCCCACTGTAACACACAATCTGAAATTGTCTCTATGTGGTGAAGCACCTTGCAGAAATACTGAAGGAATGAGAGAAGAAGTTTGTTTAAAAGAAAGAGTTCTTCTGTTCTTGTTCAGTTTTTCAAAGTGTGAAGCACAAGGGAAATAGGCACTGAAACTAAAACTATCTCTTCATTTAACAAAGTACTTTTCATAATCCTCAGATTTTTCTTTTTTTCCACAGAACCTTTGAGAATGCCGCATGCCATCTTTGTTTTATCCTGCTTTTTGGAAACCTCAGCTATATCTGAGACTGTGTGATTTTTGTTCTTTAATGCTAACCCTAACCCCATCAATCCAGACCTGTGCTTTGACAAAGCAGCAGAAGGGAGACAGAGATCCACGTGTTGTCCACACAGGTTGAGTGCCACTATCATGGTCTTGACTCTCCACATGGACTCTGCAGAGTTTCCAGGGGTGGAAAGGAGGAGGTGGTAGGCCAGAAATGGAGAAGTGAACATTTCTTTAACCCCGACACACACACAAATCCTGGAAAGTCTATTAAATAGCAGAAACATGGTTTTCTTCTTGAAAGGGTGGATAATAAAATGAGCAGAGCAGTGAAAGGAAAAACTCTTTAAATTCAACCCTAAGTTAATTCCCTCCCCTTCCCCCCCATCCCACTCCTTTGCTGCTTGATTAATCATATCTGCTGTCTGTCCTCATTCAAGAACATTCACATTAAATTGCACAGGTCTTTCACTAGTACAATTTTAAATGCCTCCAGCTATGGAGTACCTTCATGATGGATGCTGAAAACCATCAGCAAGTGAAATGGAAATCCCGTGCCTGGATATTGTCATAGTGACAATCAGCTGCAGGACTTAATGTGATGCATTATTAATTGTCATTGTAATGTGAGGATACATAATTACTAATTCCGCAGTTTTATTTGCCACAAATCTGGGATGGTGTATATGTTTTGTGTGACACAAGGCTGGTAACCTACCACAGGCAGCTGAACATATCATTGGTAACATGAGGAGGCTTTTCTCTGAGGATTAGGGTGGCAATTGCTGGCCCAGTTCAGATTTTATGAGAACTCAAGTTGTGCTTTTATGTGTTTCGTGAGTGTAGTTCATATCTGGAACAATAATAGAGTAGGTTGTAGTTCCCAGAATAAATCATTAGTGGCAACATGATTTATTTGCCTGTTTGGAATTAGCTCCATAACAACAGTCAAAGTTTGCAATGTAAGACTGCTATCTAGCTTAACTGAAAAGCATGTTCCAAATTGATCACTAGGTATTGCTAAAGTATTTCCTAACGCTTGTCGGGGACCGCAAAACTGCCCGGGGTTCTGCGGTGCAATCTTTATCCAGCACCTTGGGTCAGATAGATGTCTCGCCGCTCGGAGCAGAATTTCTTCGTCTATCTATCTACTTAAGTGTTGCCGTCGCACTGTGAGGTAGAGCGTCTGTTGTTAATAAAGCAGGTAGAAGCAGAAAGAACAGACTCTTGATAGCAGTACCCAGGCTTTTATTGTTTCTTCAGGATACGGGCTATCAGGAAGACCCCAATGGGGTGGTTACACAGAGTTTTATGGGGAAGGGAAAGGGGTGGTCATAAGGTAGGGGTCTAGGGTTCTTATCAAATCACAGATTGACATGGGATGCCAGTTTTCCAATGAGTTCTGGGCAAAGGCGGAACATATTTGAATTAACCTATGAACATTACAGAACAGCAGAAGTTTCCAGTAACTCTTGAATACTAAAACAATGTGATGAATATTAAAATAACAGAGGTGGAACAAAATCTTTGATTGACAGGGTTAGAACGTGGCAGCTAGGGGATTTCCCCTAGCTCACTGCCACAATTTCCCTTTTTTCTTTCCTTCATATCATTGAGCTCAAATTGTGTGTATATATATGCAATTTCTCTCATGATTTCTCATCCGTTGCTTGACCCAAAACTTTGCATGTCTTGATTATATTTTACAATTGCAAAACCCAGGAGACTGCTGAACCTTCCGGAAAGCTAGGTCAGCAGTGGAGGAGCCTGAAGCTCATTAAATTTCCTAGTACATTCTGGAAATTAATTGTAAGGTCGGTGCAGTGAAGATTTGTTTTCTCTTCATGTTTCTGGTAGCTATTCAGCCTGTTGTTAGGTCGGAATCTTTTGAATGAAAATCTAAAATAAATCACTGTGGTGACTGACCACACTCCTATTTGAGGACTCTTTCCAGTTAAAAGAAGAAATGAAGATTGGTGTTTGAAAGACTACTTTTGGCAGAATACTGCCAATGCTAGTAAAAATAGATGTCTTGTTCTCTGAGTTTGCAGAATGTCAGTTCTTTTTGGGAAGACGTTCAAGCTCCCAAATGTAAAAGAGAGAGAACAGCAATGCATATGCACACCAAAACAGGTAATCACTTGGTAGCTGCAGAGGTCATCTCAGCTGTGTGAGGAAAAGCAAGGACCTTTCTGTGCATTTTGCCTCATCTGTGTGCCCTGACTGCTGGCCCTTCTTCGTTCTCTGAGTCACTGCTTTAATTGCATCATATTTTTAATTCTCATTGAATTGGTGTGGTTTTGGGGAATTAATTTCTTTCAAATAGAGGAGCTGTTTTTATTCTCAGTGTGGGGGAAAAGAGTTTGTTTTTTCTTCCTTTTTTAGACAGCTATTAGGTTATCTGTAGTTTTCCTCTTTGCTAGTTCAAAAGTAAATGAAGCTTTGTAGGAATACACAGAAGTTTTTAAAGACTAATATTTAGGTTACAGTAATGCCTGCAGATCCCAGCTGAAGTTAAGGCCCTAGAGCATCTCACACAGAATGTCTGTATGAGAGCAGCATTATGGTAGTCATCTCCCCTGAGTGCTTAGAATACAGACTTTCAAGTTATCTAGGGTGCTTCTGCTGTTGCTAGGGAGAAATAAATCTACTTTGGAATGAGATGAGCATAGTCTGAAAATGCAGGGGTTTTCTGTCTGCCCAATACGAGGGCAATTTAAACAATTATCTTGGAGGTGGGCAGTGTAGGTGTCTAAACTTAGCTGAACTGGTAGTAACATACTCTTTGTTCAAGAATTACTAGCCCAAAAAGGACAAGATCAGTGAACCACATAGTTGATGTGGCCATGCCACAGTGATATGTGTCAGTGAAAGTGTGAGGATACAGCTGAGGCCCATGTGAACTTCTCTGTCCAAATTTGTGCCGCCCATTGGCTTAGAGGAAATAAGTGGTAACATTTCACTTTCACTTTTTTCATCTGTTTTAAAGTGTCCCAGTCTCCTCTATTTAACTTCCAAACTCACATGAGGCTTGTTCAGTGTAGGATGTATCCAGAGTTGAGATCATAATAATGAGAGTAAATTGTGTTAATAACTGTTCTCCTTTATCTTCTGAAAAGCTGTAACACAGACTTTGCTGGGGGTTTGCTTTGGAGAACTTAAGAAAATGGAGTGTGGGTCAAACTTGTTCTTCATTGTAAGTTTCTGTTCCAGTTTGGGAGCAGGGGGAGAACAATGACAAAATATCTTCTTCCTTTTGGTGGAAGGTAAAATATTTCAATCTCCATCAGAGTTGAAATGCCTTTGGGGTCTTTCCCCCCAAAGACAGCACATTTCGAAAGGAGTAGCATCTTTAAAGGACATGAGGACAGAAACTGTGGAAGCATTATCCATGGTGCATCATAACATGGATTTTGGCCAGGAAGACAAACTCCTAAGAAAAGAATGGGAGCAGATGTGGTTTGGTATACAAATCCCAGGAGGCACAGCTGTGTCATTTTGAACAAATAGTTTCAGTTTTCAGCTGAAATACTTTCACTTTGGAGAACTTGTTTCTGTTGGCAAGATATTTTACATTTTACATGAATAGCAATCTATTTTTACAAGCAGGTTTTTCAATTGCTAATCCTGTTAGCCATTAAGAATTACTTACGCAGAATTTTTTAGCCAACTCTTGTGTGAACTTGGAGGGATTCTGAGCCCAGAATACGGTAGTACAACTTCCAGTCCTGCCTTCATGGGGAAAGTCTCACAACAGGTTTTTTGATGAATTTACCAGGCTGAGTTAGGTGGCAGGGGGGCAGGGGAGAGATGGTGTCTGGCCAAGGAACCATGTTTGGAAATGTGGACATGTGTTGATTTTTCCACAATTCTAGGGTATATCCTGTGTGATTCTTACTGTGGTAAGTAAACAGTACTTTAGGCCAAAACTCCCTTATCACAGCATTTCAGTAATGAAATGAAGAGTGTGTGAGAGTGATGAGTTCCTCCTCTTGGAGAAGCTCTCTTCTGTGTAGATGACTATGCTGTTGATGTGTTGGTTAAGAATGTTTGAACTTTACCACATCAGCAATGCTATATGCAAAAAAAAAAAAAAAAAAACCCAAAAAAAACCCCACAACACCCCACCTCAACTTTTATGCAATTTTTATGATTGTGGCACCTTAGTGGAGCGGCTGGAACAGCAGAAAGTAAATGGAGCTGCAGTTCACAGCCCTGTCCATAAATTTGAAATAGGCAGTGCTTTGGCCGTGATGTGCTGGGATGCAGGTGGTACCTAGACTTTACGCTGATCTTGAGTGTAAGGGAGCAGTGTTCAGGTGAACAAATCACGTCTATCATCCTAAATCAGACCACAGTCAGCATGACACACAGATGTAATTTTGAGGTTCTTTGACTGCAGTGAGATCTAGGTTATGCTTTCTTATTATGAGGTATTTTACAACAGTATAACCTCATTCCTGTCTCTTGCAAAATTGTTTCTAAATCTGTATTAGTCCACCCACGTGCGACTTGCAAGGCAGCCCCACTAACAGTTGTTTCTGCATAGCTGCGAGAGGGTGCAGGATTAAAAGAAATGGAGGGGAAAGGAGAGACAGGAAAGACTCTTTCCACATGCTGCTGCCAAATATGCTGTCAGGCAAAGGTGGGTATCATCATGCTTTAAATGCTTACCTGAGGATTGCTAGGAGAATTTCTCTCCCCCCAAAAAGTTGAGGTTATCAAGAGTATGGCTCCTTGGTATTTTTCAGGAATATTGGAGTTTGTGATGCCCAGAGCTGCTCTGCCTGCAGACCTGGGTTAGTGCCCTGCCTAAGTGATAGGGTACCCCAGCATCTCCAGTATTATACAGGAAACTTTTTAGGGGACTGTGAAGAACTAGGCAGTGAACATAGAGGCTAGAACAGATGAAGTGCAGCTGATCCCACTTGCATCTGTCATCCTCAAGGACCTCTGTACTGGTGCTGTTTCCTGGGCTGGCACAGTCAGGGAAAGGCTGAGTTGTCCCATCTGCCAGCATGGATGTACCTTATCTACCAGTCATGAAAGTGGGGTTCACATCTTGTTGCTGGATGTCAAACTGAAGTCCTTTGTCTCATGCCTAGTAAGAAAAGAAGGTCTGTCACAAAAGTATCAGGTGTTGTGTTGTGTAGAATTTTGATCTTTTGTAGTGGTACGTCTGTCATATATTCAAATGCTATTCTTCTACAATCTGTGATGGCTGTAAGGTAAGAAAGATTGTAAGTTCAGCCTTTTTTTTCCTTTTTTTTTCCTTGGGCTTTTTTTTAAAGAGGTTAAAGAAAAGAAAAAACATGGTGGTCATGTGTGGTAAAAATAAGCATCTCTCCTTTCAACTAGAGTTGTACTGACACTGGGTATTTCTGCATTTCAGAAAGAATGTTACCTCTGGGAAAGTTATCTGTTTCACCTGCTGCCTCTGTGCCACCAGTCACCTTGCTCACAATTGTATAACAGTGACCATCTCTTCTCCTTCCCTTTCTCTCCCTCTTGCTTCTCCAGGACACAGATGGGATCAACCTGTACTACTGGTCCTTGTTTGATGGACACGCTGGGTCAGGGGCAGCTGTGGTTGCTTCCAAACTGCTGCAGCACCATATTCTGGAGCAGCTGCAGGAGATCGTGGACATCCTGAGGAACACAGCCACCCTCCCGCCCACCTGCCTGGGAGAGGAGCCTGACAACCCATCTACCAACAGCAGGACACTGACACGGGCAGCCTCCCTGCGTGGCGGTGTGGGAGCCCCGGGTTCACCCAGCACCCCTCCAACACGCTTCTTCACTGAGAAGAAGATCCCACATGAGTGCCTGGTTATTGGGGCCATAGAAAGTGCATTCAAGGAAATGGTATGTATGTCTCAGGGCTCTGAAGTCCTTGTTGTTTGCATTGAGTCACATGACTGGGAGAAGATGAAGATACAGATTTTTTTTCTTTTTTTTTTCCTCCTTTCATTGCTTTAAAACTGAGTGTGAACAGAACTGTTTAAGAGCCTCAACAGCTTACCAGGTACATCCCTGTGAGGCAGGAGCTGCATCTTAACTCTCAGATAGCATTGTGGCAATGTTTATGCATTGCTTGACTTTTAGATGTATGATACTCTTCTTTTTAATATTCTTCTCCCCCTCCTTTGATGAGAAAAAGATTAGCATTGCCTTACAGTGCAGCTTTCAGCATTGGCAGTTATTATCAGGCTGAGTACATGGACATGCGCTTTACAAAGCCTTATTGCCCTACCAGAGCAGCAGCAAAGGCTGCTTGGTCCCATGCCCTGTAGTTCTCATTGGTGTTGGAGCAGTGACTGTAGAGTGTGTACAGCTCTTCACTGAGGCAGGCTTTGTGGGTGAGTGGGGCATGAGGTACGTTCCTGCCACCCACTTGGCTTGTGTACAGCATGAACAACTGTCATGAAATCATGACCCTATGGAAACAGAATATCCATCTATTTCTCTATGAAAACTGGTTTTTTTCTCTCCTGTAGTTGGTGTAGCTCCTCCACATCTTTCCCCTTCACTTCTTCACATTATTAAAAGTCATTCTTGTCAGGCAGAGCCGAGGTTTGGCCTGCCAGTGAGTACACATAGATCGGGTCTTGGGAGGTCTGATACTGTTTTTTTCTTTTTTTAAATTTTCTTGCTGTAGTTTTCAGAAAAGCCTCTTACTTGAAAAGGAGGACTGTGAACTATTCAGTGTTGCCCAGTGGTTTTATTTGTTGTCTGAAATTTCTGATCATTGTTTTTCCCGGTGTATGTGAATTTTGTTCAGTACATGCATTTAATTAGAGACTAAAGTTGTTGTTACAAGTAGTAGTTGACTTTGAGTTCTGAATAACAATTATCTTTTGCTGGATTGTTCTTTCTTTCCAAAGAAGTTCGGGCAAACAGACCCACCAGCTGGGTTTGGACTTGCAGGTGGGTAGGTCCAGGAGTAGCATTCACAGCCTTGGCTCAGACATACTTCAGTGGGGGGTATGCAGGCAGATTTATGCACTATGGGTAGTGGGCTCAGTTTCTGCTAGATGAAAAGAAAGAGGAGGATGCATGAAAATCTGTCAGTTTAGCACACCTTTTTAGAAAGGGAGGACTAGATTGCTCCCTTCTTTGTTGAGAAATGAGGGAGATGACCATGCCCATCCACTGCACCCTAGTGGGTTCAGAGCATGCTTAAGAGGAACACCAATTTCATGCTTCAGCTGGTGTAATTTTGAGGCCAGAAGAGCGCCAGGCTCTGAGAGTGTGACGTGATTCTCTCCTGTTGAAACCGTGTCCAAGTGTCAGAGAGATGAGAAGTGGAGTTTCATGGGATGGGCAGTTAAGGTAACAGAGTACAGAAGGGCTGTTTCAAGCACTCTACAGCTCTTACAAGAGCAGCGTGTGCATTACCCATCTCTGCCTTCTGAATGTGTCTGAGTGAGCAGGGCTGTTATTGCCCTGCTTTGTTTTGACTTCACATCTCTGGTAGGTGTTCACACAGAAAACCATCTCAGCTTGTGTTCTGAGATCTGACTGGTTGTGAGGGTTTTTGTGGGTAGAGTATGACAGTTGCAGAAACCCTGGATAACTCACTACAGTTATGGTGTTTAGGTATTCCTTGTATAGCTCATAGTAATCTGTTCTCTCTGTTTCTAAACTGAACTGAACAGAACATCTTCCCTGTGACTTTGTTCATATGCTACAGATCCAATATCTTCATTCCCACTTGCTTTATATTAGAGGGCTGAAGTTCATCATCTGTCTTTGATAAACAAATGACTACCACAACACAATATAATTTCAGCATTAAGTTTTACAGGAAATCTTATAAAAATAGTCAGATTAAGGAAAGCAATAGATAATTGAATCGTATCTACTTTAAGCTCTGGGGCGAATCTTGCACTTATAATTGGCTTAGGCAAAAGAGTGTTTTCTTTCATCTGTGTAAGGGAGCGATTCATAAAATCAACACTTCTGTGTCTCATCTGTGCTTGCAATCCTTGATCTTCCTCCTGCCTGTTTAACTTCTTGCTAGTTTATACTCCTGTTAGTCTTTGCCTGAAGACTTTGGGCCTCTTCCACAGCACATTGTTTAATCAGCCTTTGTTTGTACTGGAACGTTGTGGATGTTGTTGAGTTAGGTCAGTGCAGTTGAGGTGTGCAACATGTACAAGGGTTTTGTGCCAGCAGAGTAAGTATCAGTTTGCCTGGCACTTGGTGAAAGCTCAAGTTTTCTGGACACGTTGTCAGACTTCATGGTGGTTTTTCCTGAAACAGCCATTGCTGCAAAGGAGTCTTATGAACTGAGTGAAAATAATGAGTAGATAAATATACCTTTTTAATGATGGCTTTGTCCCCTTTTCCTGGGAGCATTTTCTTTTCCCCAACTTCCTTTTGAATTCTAGTTCAGGTCTCCCTGTTTTTGTCTCAAGTCTCAAATACAATGCAATTCATGGCTTTAAAAAGGCTCTTAAAAATTATTTTTCCTTTATTTGATGTGGTTTTCTTTGGACAGTTCTTGTCTAACAGCTACATGCAGTAAAGCGCACTGTGGAAAGCTGACGCAGATCAAATCATTGCCTGACCTAGACATTTAACAATTAAACTGTCCCCATTTTGAAGTACGTCTAAATGGTGTTTTCTGTGTTGAAACTGGGATTAGCAAGTTTGTGCTGTGTTTTCAGATAATTTAGTGCCCTATCTAAAAACGAGCAAATGTCAGTAATTGCCAGTATCACAATTGTTCCAGTTAAAAGGAAATAAATAAGGTCAAGTTCTAAAGGTATCAGAAGTCAAATCCTCTAATTTTCATCTGTTGAGTTTTAAGATGTGCATTTATAGATTCAGTTCAAAGGAGCCAGGAGGAATGCTTCCAAGTGCAGTTCCATATTGGATAGAAACATCAAGTTACGGTCCTTTCCCTGTATTTAACCTTGTATATATATGTGTGATGTTGTCTGTATTCGCAAGGAAGTTTAAGGGGAAAGAGCACCTATTCTACACTGAACCCCATTTAATTTTAGATGGGAAAAAATAGCACAGAACCAGTCTATATGATTTATTGGAAGGTATACATTTGCATTCATTGTATCATGATTTTCTTCTTTATTGAGTTTTTTTGACTTAGATGAAATCTAGATGGTGCTTTTTCTAGATTGGTACCATTTAAATTAATTGAACAGACTTGAGAGAGCAGCATCTGTTGTACAGTTCTCTTTTTTAAAAGTTTCCCCTCACTATATAGCCAGTAAAAGTGAGAGTTTAAACAGAATTACAGGCATTTGACGTAAAGCATGCTAAGAAGTTCATTTTATGTTTATGCTTTCTGAAACTTTTTGTTTTTAAACAGATACCTAGTACTGTATGTGTAAAGATGCTTTCTGTCATAGCAAGATTGAGATCCTGGAGGAAAGGCCTGGGCTTTTAGGATAAGTGTAGGTGAAAAGAGTGTGGGAAGAGTGGGGCCAGCAGGTTGAGGGAGGTGACTCTTCCCCTCTACTCGGCCCTAATGAGGTCACATCTGGAATGCTGTGGCCAGTTCTGGGCTCCTCAGTACAAGAAAGAGAAGGAGCTACTGGAGAGGGTCCAGTGGAGGGCAACAAAGATGATTGAGGGTCTGGAGCATCTCTCTTATGAGGAGAGACTGAGGGAGCTGTCTTGTGCAGTCTGGAGAAGACTGAGAGGGGATCTCATTAATGCACATAAATATCTCAAAGGCTGGTGTCAAGAGGATGGTGCCAGAGTCTTTTCAGTGGTGCCCAGCAACAGGATGACGAGCAATGGCCATAAACTAAACCACAGCAAGTTTCACCTCAACATGAGGAAGAACTATTTCACGCTGAGGGTGGCAGAGCACTAGAACAGGCTGCCCAGGGAGGTCACAAAGTCTCCCTCTCTGGAGACATTCCAAACGCACCTGGTTCCTGTGTCACCCGCTGTAGATGACGCTGCCTTGGCAGGGGGCTTTCGGAGACGATCTCCGGGCGGNCCGCGCCTCCGAGGAGGCGGGCCCGAGCCCCGGCCCGAGCCCCGGCTGTCCCCCGCCCCGCCGCTGCCGGGCTCGGTGCGGAGAGCCGCCCTGCTCGGCCTCTCCTGCTCGGCCTCTCCTGCTCGGTGCGCCGCGGTGTCCTCTGCAGGCTGTGCTCCGCCTTCCCGCGTCCCGCACCAGGGAACGGGGACCAGGCCTGGGACAACCCTTGGGAGCACCCGCCACCCGCTACAGCCCGTCCCGGCACGGAGGGTACAGCTCCGACTAGATCAGCTGCTTCTTCGGCAAATAAAACCCAGCCTTGCTCTGAAATCATTCTCCCGGTGGAAAATGAGCAAAGCTTTGTATACACGCTGTCCAGAATGAGCCCCTTTACACTCGTAAAGGCGTTAGAAGCATTTTGGGGCTTCTGCCCGTGTTTGTACTATCCCAGCACCACTCTTACAAAGTATTTCGTTAAAAGCCAAGGTCTCTACATCAGAAGGAGTTGGTGGCATTGGTGAGCTTTATTTTATTCTGCTTTATTTTGCCCTCTCCAATCTTACTCAGCTGTTGGAAAGCCTTGCCCTCTTTCCTTGCTGCCGAAAAACAAAATGTCAAGCAAAGTATGTAATATCGAATTATACATGGCTCCGGATGTACTCTGACAAGTCATGGTTGTAAATTGAAATTCTAGATGGGAGAGCCCAACAACAGCAATGATTCGAGAAAACCCAGTACACAGATCTGGTTTGTCAAGGGAATTCTGAAAAAGAGGCCCCAAGGGTTATCCATCTTCTCTCCTGTGATAGATGCTTCTGAATTCTGCTTATTGGAAGAAATAAATTTTAGTTTAGGCATTCCAGCACTTGGAAAGTATATGTATGAAAGAGCTGAAACCAGGTGAGGAATTGCACATTGTTTGAAGGTCTTGTAGGATATTCTGAACTGTGGAAATGAAGGTTTCTTTAAATTCCTGGCAGTGCTTGGAAAATCCACTGTAGTATTTGTAAGTTTAAATTATTTTGATGATTAGAAACGTCCGCTTCCTTTGAGCTCTTCAGCTTAATTTAAAAATATATAGAAACCATGGGGAGGAGTATCGGCTTCTCTCTCTATGGCAAGATTAGATAAGGAGGCATTTATAAGAGGCCCATGTCTGTGACCAAAGGTTCTGCAAGACATGATTTATAGCTTGGAGGTGTTTTTCTCTGGGTCCTCACCACCCACCCACCACCACCCCTCACTCCCCCCAAAATAGTCAGTGAGTGCAGTAGAACCCATGTCCCTGTGGCAGCCACGTGCAGTTTCCACACACAGCTGAGGATGGCCCGCTGGGGCAGCACCTCGGCGCTGTGCTCATGGCACAAATAGGATGTACGTGCATCAGCCAGTGAGGAGTCACGTTGTTTGTGACAGACACCTCTGCCCACCCACTCAGGACAGCGCCTGAGTGCTGCTGAGCAGTCCTGCTCCTGCCACAGGTCACCTCCCTCCCCTGAAATGTGTAGGAGACAAAACGTGGGACAGGGACCTCCTCCCACCTCTGCAGATTTTCAATCAAATTGCACCTGTCATGGTTTGCATTTGTTGTAGTGCTTTTCTTCAGATAAATTTAGCTCTAAAATAAAGCTCTAAATTCCATACCCCGAGGCATGAACAATTTGAGTTGTTTGTTGCTCGGTGCAGATATGAAAATGGTTGAAGTATAGATCTGTGTGTATGCACACACACAGAGGCAAACATATATGCATCATAAAAACCACATAAAAGTAGGCAGAGTTTAGCTGGAAAAGATCTGCCAGTACTTGCAATAGTGATGTTAAATTATGCTCCTGGTTTGAATCCAGTGTTACAAGGACAGAGCAGTTTGAAATTGGATTTGTTTCTGCACACAGGAGAGAAGAGTAATTTATAGCACATTATTACTTGAAACTAAACTACAGACAGCAAAATTAATTCATTAGCATACACTTCAATGTTTGTTTTAAATGTATGGATGAAAGTAGCTTATTTACTTATTTGTTATATGTTCTCCAAGCTTTCTTGGGGCACTGTATATGTGTGTGTATATATATATGTGTGTGTGTGTATTTATGTATTTTTTTCTTTCTAGGACTTCATTGACTGTTGGTGATAAGTATAATTTGTGTTCTCCACTTCTATTAAGCAGAAAGACTTTTTAATATATATATTTCTTGCACTCAGAATCAGTTTAGCATCCACTTATTTCCTTTGTTCCTGAAGAGTAGCCTTGGCGTGAGTGTATCTTGCTGTTGTTCCTAAAGGTGTATACCCCACAATCCTAGCATTCCTCTAGAGGAGCAGGTATTTATTCATGTTGTAGCTGGGTCTCATTAATTATTTGCTGTCTATGTAAAGCACTCTCCAATTATACCACCAGGTACCTGTTGTTAAGCTTCATTTATCTTTGCCTTCATTATGTTTTTGCCATAGCAAATTCTCTTGCATCCCTGAGAGTTGCTATTTATTCCTTAGTATCTGATGTTTTACAATCTCCTGACCTAATTTTTCCCAAACATCTTTGTATAAGTAATAGGTACTTCTCAACTTCCTGTTCTTCTTCCAACTCATGTAGCCATATCTGCAAGAAAAGACAGCCAGTGGGACATACAGTTTAATAAAGCATCTATTGTATTTTTATTCTTTAGGGGAGACTTCATTTTCTCAAACATTAATTGCAATACTGTCTTTATAAATCCTGTTCTCTTTTCCCATAGGATTTGCAAATAGAGCGTGAGAGGACTGTGTATAACATTTCTGGCGGCTGCACAGCCCTAGTGGTGGTGTATTTATTGGGGAAGCTTTACGTGGCAAACGCTGGAGATAGCAGGTAAGCGTGTTGTCTCCCCATCTAATCCTTCACCCCAGACTCCCCAGGCTTGGTGCTACCGAGTTCCTTAAATGCAAAAAGTATCACAAGAAGATTCTGTTTCTTGGTTGCACACTTAACACTTCACACAGAAATGAGTGCAAGTGCCAGGAATAGACTTCCAGTATCTTAAGTGGTGGTTGCAGTCAGGGAAACTGACAGCACTTCTGGTCCTGTAGTAGTTCCTGAATGACGTGATGGTTGCAGAGAAGTGGAAAGGTGCTAAAAAGCCATTGAAACCGAAGAGATATTGGGTGTGTAGTAGAATTTTGTGTTGAACACTGACAAGGTGACTGCATCCGGAACTGCTGGTAGGGCTGCATTTCTCCAGTAGGAAGTCCTGTGGCTCCTGTTGCCAGGCTTAATCTTGATAGGCCATTTGGCTTTCAGATTTTCATGTAGTGGAAGGTAGTGATCAGTAAGCAAATAGCTGCTACTCTTGCATCGGGGGAGGAGGAGAGGGAGACAGACTTTGTCCTGTTCTAGCTCATGTACTTGTACATTTCTCAGAACTGAATGCTGTTGCTCAGGAGTTGTTGCTTTGTTTTATTTTGAAGTTGGGTGCTTGAAGACTCACAATAAGAAGCCTTTTCTTTGTCTTCTGATGTTGCAAAAGATAGGAGCATACTGGAAATATCTCACTTGAATTCTTTCCCCCTCCATAACTCTGCCCTTACCACCATCGGAGAGAGATAATGAGGCTCTTCTTGCAAGACTTCAGACTTCACATGTTTCTTTTGGCAGTGCACTGCACAAACAGGACAGGGAGAATAATTCCCATGTGATAGAAATTGCTATTGTATTCTATTCATTAACAGCCAAGTAATTAACGTCTGCAAAAGTATTGAACTATGTTGTCTTTAGGTGAAGTCTGCTATGGTTATGCATTTGTGTTTAAGGTTTGTGCACACACAGTTCGTGTTTGTAGTGTGTACACCCACGTACTTAGAGACAACACTCAAAAGTGAAGAGTTTTGTAGTTTAAACCTAAGATTTTTATTGCTTCTTGCTTCTTTAAACTGTGTAGGAAGTCAGATAAATAATTTGTGCATAAAATTCCTGTTCTTTTCATGTTGGTGATTGTTTTTAAGATGCTAAATTTGCTGTGTATGTTGCAAGTTGCTTACCCAATTTCTATTGACAAATGACATTTGAATCTCCTTTTTGTGTCAAGTGAGCCCTCATATGGTAGCTGCAAACATGTTTGAGGTGATGATCTATCTGGTCAACAGAACCACTAACTGAACTACATTCTGTCTCTCTTGCCATTAAATTAGAAATAATTGTGTTTTCTTGTGCTATTGCGCTTGAAGTATAGTTGAGTCTCTTTCTTTGAGTTGGCTAATTTGCTTTATTGTCTCTTAAAAGTGTCCTGTGTAAAACTGGGCATGCAGCACGTACTTCTGAGTAGCCAAGATCTTTGTTCTTAAGTGACTGGAACTGGCTGCTTCCAGTTCTCTCAGGATTCCTCCTGTGCTACTCGAGAGCAGCCTCAGCTCCATTGTAGCCTCTGATACCCAAGGACAAGACACTCCTGTTGACGGTGATCTGGAGTTGCTGCCAGAGTATTGGTGTGACTGTAGTTAAACTTACTAAGTCTTCAAGAAGTTTTGCATGTTCATTAAATCCACCCAAAACATGTCTTCAGTAATCTGAAGAGCAGTAATCGGAAAGGAAGTCATCAGCAAGATTTGGGTGTTGTTTGAATCAGGATCCAAATTCTCATTCCTAACATCTTGTAGGTAGTAAAGTTCCTCCAGATTCAAAATAGTTTGGTTTTGCGCTTTCCAAATGGACCTCACAGAAAGTCTCTCTTACGCTGAGGAGAATTATCCCAAAGTCTTTCATTTTCAGATAAGTCCATTCTTAGACTTTGCTCGCTCAAAAGAAATTTTAAAGCTTTAAAGTGTAGATCAGTTGGTCTGGGTCTCTCTCCCACCAAATCCCCTCTTTCCCGCTTACAGGGGAAGAAAACAGCTATTGCAAAACATCTGAGTTGCTGTCATGACAAAAGGGACATTTTAGGACTAGACAAGCCACTCCGAGGCTGTCTGCCCACTGCCAGGGTACACAGTGCATTCCTGTATTTTGAAGAGCCCAGTTATGTAGTCAAGAAATTTTACATATGTTAGTAGGAAAAATATGTTCCTTTTTGCTATCTCATGCCTTGTGTGGTCAACTTTGTGGTTTGTACACATAAAAGGGAGGGCAGTGAAAAATACAATAAGTAAACTACTTCAAGAAATGTTTATCTGCTCTTGAGAAGGGTGGGTTTGTTTTTTCACTCAAACAGGGGACTCCTTCTTGTTGCTGTTGGAACTATGATGCTGAAACCCTTAGTTCTTAGTTTCTTTGAGTTCACCTATTCATTTGTGCCTTTCCCCTCTCCCCATTCTCCTTCTTCCCTCTCTGCTACCCCACTGGAAAAAGCCTGCAAATAAATCAAGTTTAATTTTCCACAGATAGGAGTCTGTGAGAGAAGGTTTTGTGTGGGAAATAAACATTTTGGGTTCATGCAAACCTCATTTATACTGCTTCTCCCCAGGAGAAGGTTAGGTTTTATAATTTCAGGGAACTTCAAAACAGCAGAAGCTTTTAAAGGTGGGTTTTGAACAGTTTCGGGTGTCGGAGGACCAAGGTATGTGCAACAAACTGTTACTATCACAATGAGAGTAAGGAAAGGTTAAGTGTGAGACTTGAATAATAATGTACGGTGTGGTGCCAGCTATATCTCAGACTTATGTCTGTGGTATTCAGTTTATCCACCAAAGCTTCTCAAATCTAATCATTTCATGCCACGTACCCTGGCAGTGTTGTATAGCAGCTGTCCTTTTGTAGTTGATGTGTAATTACATCATGAAAAGACTTTAATTACCATATTACTAAATTACCAGCCAGCAATCCTTTCAGGTTTAGCCCTAGCTCACTTCTGTATGGACTATTAGGCTTCTCCAAGCTGAACACTTTTGGTTGGTGTAAAAGGGAGGAAAAATTGTGCTAATTGTAGGTTTTGTTATGAACTATTATTGAGCTTGATGTTATGGCATCACTAATGTCAATGATATAATTAAACTTCTGCTAACGATGCAATCACAATTCTGTAATAATTACATGTTAACTGCACATGATACCAGAACCCTACTAAAAATGAGGTGATGTATTCAGAGCCTGATAAAAACAACTTGGAAGGAACTGCTTTCATTCTGTAATGCCTTGTCTGATCATTCTTGGACTCTGTCATAAATACACCTACTTCTACAGTCAAAATTCATATCTGAATATCAGCCAAAGCTTTTTCTAATGTTTCTTTCTCTCTCTTTCTTCTTTTCAGTGATTAACATTGTCCATTCAAGGTTATCTGATTAGGGACTGATAGTGCTTTAGTCAGCTATCCAATATATGGTGCTTTTTTTGATGAGCATCAAAGCGCTGTGTTTTGCTTACCAGCATGACATATTTGCTATGAAAACTAGGCCATTGGACTAGCTGCTTTTTTTCTCTTCTTTTTTAATACGGAATAGTAAATCTTCTGTGGTCATTGTTTTAAATAGTGTTGTTCAGTTCTATATTGCTAAAGTGACTTTTACTTCTAGACTGCCATAACATGCCTTGTTAACCTCAATTCTTTTTAGTTTTATGCTCTTTTTTAGGGTGTTGTTTTATAGCTACTGATGAAACAGTTGTAAAACAGGGACTTAATGTTTTTACTGATTACTGCCCAATTATTGTATAGCCTCATGCAACATAACATTTGTCCAGTATCACTACAATGACTGTAATGCAATAGGATCATATTAACCATGTTTGGCACGAGCATTGTTCTGGCTTTTGTGTTGTCTGGTTAAGGAGCTGCTCAGAGACTGCAGGCACTTCCATTTTGTGCTGTGCATGTAGGGTAGCTGTGCCTTTATCATTATACAAGAAGCCGAACATTGCAAGTTGATTTGACTTTTCCATACACCCAGAAACCCTCACTAAATCTGCAAATGGGTTCTTGGGCTTTTTTTGATTTATTGGCAGAACATGGCATCAAAGCAAAGAGCCTGATGTTTTGAAGGCTTCACAGACTTGCAGGGTCACTGAATTTTTTGCTTTGCTTCATCAGCTCTTTTTTATCATCTTTTTGCCTCCTTGCTTTTGCTCCCCAGTACTTATGTTTTCAGGGCATATTCACACTCTGCTTGAACATACATCCTCATGTCCAGAATAGATTTTCTCCTCCTTTTTGCAAGCGTAAAATTAATGCTAAGGCATTTGGGCTTAGTAAATGGGAGGAGCTCGTTGAGTGAATATTTTTGTGATGGTTTTGTGTGAGTGCATGTAAAGTAATCCATTGGTACTTCAAGATACCAGGTATGGGAGAGTGTGTTTATAACAGTCATCTCCCAATGTACTAAAAGAGTGAATTGCAAATTGAATTTGTTTACCATTTCAGTTCTTTCTGGATATGCTGTTTGTGTTGTCCCTCTTCTTTGTCATAGTGCCTGTCAGCTGCTTCCCTCATGGTGAGTTCTCATTATAGGAAGTCAGATTTGGGGGCTTAACTTGTTTTTATGAAGTAAATAAGAGGGGCATAGAAACAGCCACATATCTGCTGACTGGCAGTGTAGCTTAAATAGAATTTCTGAGAAGTCAGAATTGATGATTCTGAGCCATTTTTGTGGTTCATGGTATCTGACCTCTTCCTCAAGACAGTTCAGCAGGGTTGTTTTTGCCAGAAGTGCTAACACTGTGTAAGGATGGAAACTAAAAAGTGTTCTAATATATTGCTATTGTAGAACTAGTTTACTTTAGTCTTTGGTTTACTGTTTTTCTAGGAAGCTTTAATTTTTTGTTTTTCATAACTTTTCATCTTCTAATCTAAATGGTGTGTATTTTCCCTGTTTTCTGTGAGTGGTCTGCCTAAGTCCTCTCTGTCTTCTTACATCTTTGTCTGCATAAGCAACAATAACTGTGCTTCATACTAGAGACTTAGAGGTCTCTAGAGGAAAGACTAACTCAGTTACTAAGCTTCTCCAGTCTGCAGTATTTGGAAAAGCATTTTTTTTCCTGTCTTCTCCTAAAGATGGGGCAAAGAAAGTTGCAAAACTGAACAACATACAGGGGCCATGCAATTGGTCGTGATTTCTCTTCATCCTCTGAAGTTCTCATTCCTCCAAATTCTCAAAAGATGCCTCCCCAGAGGCAAGAGCAACGCTTATGGATTGTATTGTGGCTAATCTATGGTACATCCTCTTTTTAGGTTATTATTAATTTTATGACAGAATCACTTGAAAATAAAAAAAAGTATTTGATCATTTCAGAGCAACAGATAACCAAAGTCTGGTTTGCTCACAGGTCTGTATAGTGAGGAGAGACTGAATTCAAAGCAAAGCAAGTCTCTGCCATGTACATTCTCCTTCACAGACTGCAGTTTGATAGGTAGAGAAGTCTGATCCTAGCTAGCCCAAAATGTTTGAAAAGGTTAGCCACGTCCAGGAGACATGGCCATGTCCTCTCTCTCTCTCTGTTTCCCCTGTCTCTTTTCCTTAGAAGCATGATTTGCAGGCCTGCAGAAAGCCCTTCTCCCCTTTTCCTGCCTCGCCTCCTTCCAGAGAGAAGCAAGAGCACAAGATTCATTGGAATAACAGCAACCTCAGATACTGCAGGATTTTGTGCTAGGTAAAGCTTTTGAAGGCACTTCAAGAAATATTTAAGGCAAGGTGCGAAGAAAAGGTGTTGGATAAGAAAGAAGTCATTTCACTAAAAGGGCAGTGCTGAGGAAGAGCATTTTCTAGTTATCCAGTGGATGAAAAGTTCCAGGTTACTGGCATGTCAAATCTAGCACTGACTTGGCAGTAATTATTCATTTGGTAGTAAATGTTTGTAGGCTTTGAAGACAAAGCAAATGTCCTACATCTTTTCCAAACTCTTGTTTTTCCTGGGAGAGCATATGCCTTAGCAACACCTATAGCAATTAGCAGGTATTGAAGCCGTTGTAAATATTTTCAGTGAGGGGTACATTCAGTTAAATCTTTGGTCCTAACCATACAGACATTATCTTATATTCCAGATAATGAGGAAAGAAAAGTTTTGGCTTTTCAAGTAATACCAGTAAACTGTAAAGCCACAGTTCATTGGTATTGGTTTCCAGGAGTAAAGAATTCTATTAACTTTAATTCTCATGGGGTTTCAGCCTTTAAAAAAAAATAAAGGAAAAAA
>VYZT01023675.1:2739-53223 GCA_013400735.1 Pomatostomus ruficeps | reverse complement strand
AATTTTTATCAGTTACTAAGAAACACAAGCAACATTATCTGCTGGAAGCAGCTCTCTGCATATGGGCATCCTGAAATATTGACATCATTTGAACCATAAGGGTTCTGTGCAGTTACATTTTTAAGGCTGATTAAAACACTAGCAGAGTTGTGTATTAGTTTTAAACGTTATTAATAAAAGCAATTAAAACCTTCTCATTGTATGTCTGCTTTCCTCATGCTATGAGTCTAGTTGACTTGTGGGCACATCCTTGTGTACTATACATTTATCCTTGTCTTCCTGGGAAAGATGAGAAAAATGCCTAGTAATGAGATGGGTAAAGGAAGATGTGCTGCTACCTTCCCAGCGATGACAGGTTTCACATCTAATGCTTTGATCCTACTGGCCCACTGCAGTGAGCTTTGAGCCCTGTCTGGGCACTAAAAGTGGTCAAAAAGCATCACAAAACAAATCCAAAGGGGTTCACTTGCCAAAACCAACTTTTTTTTTTTTTAATTTGGATTCTGTTGAAAGGCTTAGTCTGAGGAAGGTCAAAAGACAATTTGGTTGTGATAAGGTTGAGGCATTTTAGCTCAATTTTATCTAACAATCCCATCTCTTACACTCAATGTTAGAAGGTCTATTTTAGTGTTTGATCCAGCTTTTAATGCCATGTTGTGCAGTGAGCAGAATAGCAGGCAGGGTGTCATGCAGAGGACACCCACTGTGGGCACCCCTCGGAGAGCAGTGCCAAACCAAAGCAAATATGCCTGAGTCCCTCCAGGGGCTGCTGTCATCTGAGGAGAAGGAGGATGATTGTTCCCTGTAAATACGTCTTGACACAATATGACCAGCACTTCCATGTGCATACACTGTATTATATAATACAGTGTGCAGACATTCATAGAAAACTTTGCAATCATTGTCGTGTTTTCTTTTCCATGATCAGATGTTGATTTACAAGGATTTTCTGATCTCTTTCAGTAGTGGTGGAATCATAACATTTCTTCTGGGCTCTAATTTTAATACCAACGTAAGTGCTATTGCAAGTAAGAGTTTATTTTTCAGTGAGGTTGTTTAATTTTGTGTTGCATGCCTTAATGGCTGGCAGCTGTTGATAGACCAGTAAGAAACTGCGATGGCATTTTCAGCCTCTTGAATAAGACTTTTAGGGAGGTTAAATTTGCCTGCTCATTTATGAGAAGCACTACATATGGTGAAATAGGATGTATTTTGCCTGAACCTTTTTCTCCGAAACGAGTCTAGGCGAATTGGCTTGGACATATGTAGCTGATGCAGAGAGGAAAGTTCTTTCAATTCGTGAGCCCTCCCATGCATGGAGCCTGCCTCCTTTTGGATGTGACAGATTTGTTTTTTCACTGGCTATATATCCAGCTCATAAATGGCTTTAAGATGGGTGCATAAAATCAGAAGTGTAGTTGAAGGATTAGGACTCCAGCAATCCTCTGATAGGATTAATCTGTGCAGGTAGGTCAAGAGACCTCTACTTCTTTCATTTGCCAGCCAAGCTATACTATTGGCTCAGGTGTGGGGTAATGCTATACCATCTTTTTACCTTTGATCTGTGCAAAAACAGTGTTACCCACTGCTCTCAATGTATAATCCACAACAGACTTCCCTATAAGCTACATCTTGTTGTGTCAGTCTTATCAACTGGCAAAGAGTTATTATTTGCTGAATAGAAAATGTCTACCCCTGTTAACATGCCTGGCTTCTTTAAACACATCTTGTCTGAGCTTTCCTGATGCATGACTGCAGCATTTTTCTCTTTCTAAAATGCTAAACTGCTTCTAGAAGAACGTTCTTCTCTCCAAATGAATGGTATTTCTGAGTCAATAACTTAGAGTTTGAGTATTTATTTACTTGGATTACTAGGAAAAACTTTTCTCCCTTACAAAGCAAAGGACTAAAAGTGTTCAGTGACAAATGGAAAATCATGGGAGACACTCCAAATCTTACATAAACTGGAGCAGTCTCTCAAAATGTGGGGGCTGCCTCTTGGGAAAAGAGGTCAAAGATACTTCATATCCTTTTGAAGGCACTCTGGACATGAAAACAAAAGACACCTGAGAGAGTCAGAGTCCCACCTTGTCTGCCATATAAGTTTTCCATAAAAACACATTCTGGTGTTGAATGACACTGCAATGTTAGCACTTGATAGTTTGCTTTCACAATTATGTTTTTGTCTCCTCTCCCTATAGTTCTCAAGTTATTTAATGGTTAAATCATTGCTTTATGACTGTTGTTAAAGTTAAATTGCAGCAAATAAGATTTGAGGTTAAAAAGGAAGGAGACAGAATATATCTAACAGTTTTGTCGCTTACACCTGTTTATGCAGAAATGTGAAAATATTTTCAGCCTCTTCCCAGCAGGGATTTCAGTGCTCAAAGTGATTCCTGCTTCCCTCTTGATTTGGCACTAATATATCCTTTAGGAAGGCCTGTGAACATCTGAGAGATGAAGGAAGCATTCTCCAGCACCTGCCAGCACTGGAGTTTACTGCTAGCTGTGGATTGAAGTGGTAACAGAAGACAGCAATCATTAGCAGAAAATGCTTGCTGCTTTGAGTTTTTTTGTTGTTTCCTCCTCCCTTCATTTTAATAATCCCAGCTACGGAACAAATTATCATTTCCAATTAGTTCTCTTGGGTTAGGGCTGGAATGTCTGAGCTGGCACTAAGGTTAAAAACACTACCACCAAAACCCAGGACACACTATCCATAGCCTGCTTTTGTACACAGTCATATCAGAAATTAGGCAAATCAGCTGGTGAAAAACCTCAAAAGCACAAAGCTTGGTATAAAATCATGTGAATTAAATTACTGTGCAGCAGATGATATAATTTCATACACAAGTACTGTCTGCAAGGCATGTCTAGCTAGCAGGATGATTTTTTTTTAACCAAGTCGCTCTTAATTACAAAGAAAATATTGCTGACAAATTATTACTATTGAGTTTCTGAAAGCAGCATTTTCAGTTGCAAGTGGTAATTATAAAACATAATTATACTTAATATAAGCTACATATAAATTAAATTGTATTTCATTTACAACTCAAGTCACTCAAGATTATTACTAAGTGGGAAGAATGAGTCAGACCTGAAAAGAGAATAGATGTTATGAACTGACAATAAAATTCTGAATTATAGTTCAAAATTTTAATTTTAACTAAATAATTAGTGTCACAAGAGCAACACAGCTGAGAAGACAGAGAAAGTTTTGTAGTAAAAGCCTTTAATTTTCCATACACTACTTGATATATTAGATAGGAATAAATCTGGCCCATTTAGTAACTTTTCACAAGTTGTTTGGAGGGTCTTGCTTGAAAAGGGTGAGCAAGATTTGCTGATATAGTATACAGCTAATTAACTTCACAGAACAATCAGCCACAAAATAACTTTTACATCAGCATCTAAAACCACATTTTATTTAATATGCATACTGGAAATATGCAATCTGAGGGAAATTAAGAGGCAGGGAAGCAATGCACTTTTAGAGTTTTGTGCTCCTTCTCAATTATTATTATGAAACAAGAAACAGGCAGGAGGGGTTTGCTGTCCAGAGACCTAATATATTCCATTGCTGCACTGAAAGCAGGGCTGATCACTCTGGTGATACATTGCTGCCACTGTGATGCATGGCAGTGCAGCAGTGCCTCCTGTCAAACTGCAGCCTGGCCTGGAAAAGCATCTCCAAAGCCGTTTGTTCCAAGGGAATGTAACAAAGTTGTACAAAGGAGCTGATTGCTACCAGGCTCTTTGCTTACTAGGAAATTTTTTTTCTTGGAAACCTTAAAATCATAGACTCTTTAAGGTTGGAAAAGACCTCTAAGATCACCTAGTCCAATCCTAATTCAGCATTGCAAAGTACATCACTAAACCATGTCCACATCCTCACACCATTTGAACACTCCCAGGAATGGTGAATCTACCACTTCCCTGGGCAGCCCACTGCTTGTCCACTGCTTCAGTGAAGATGCTTTTTATAATAACCCATCTAAAGCTTCCCTGATGCAACTTGAGGCAATTTTTTCTTGTGCAATTGCTTGTTACCTGGCAGAAGAGACCAAACCCCACCTCATTACAGCCTCTTTTCAGGGAATTGTAGATTCCATCTTGTAACTCATAGCACTTGTCTTCATCCTTTGACCAGCTTAGAGTCCCTATTAAATAATAGCTGTCTGTGGTCCTGGAAGACCCTGGCAAAGGGTGACTCTGTGACAAAGAGGACCTGAAAGCCATAAAATAACTGTACAGAGAGAGACACATAGGTATTCTGGCTGTTATCAGCTACTGTTGTGACCTGGTGGAGTGCACATTATTGATTTCAAACAACAGGCTCTATGTTAACTAATGGAACAGCCTTCTCTTTGGGGTTTGTTTTTTTGGGGTTTTTTGTTTGGTTTGGTTTTTTGGGGGTTTTTTTCAGCTTGTGGTTTTTTTTCTTGTGACCAAAAACTTTCAGAAGTGGCCACAGCTGAGTTCTGGTGCCCACTTTACAGGGTGTGTGAGGATCCCAAGCCAAAAGAACTGGTTTTAAGAAATTCATTATTATCAAGTTAGTTATTTCAGTAATGTTTTGAAGCTGGCTCATTTCCACTACTCATAATTACACAATGCATACTACCTTTCTCACTTTTAGGGAAGAGAGCAACTTTTTTTTTGTCATTGAACTCTGATTTTTCCTAGTTTAACTTCCCTTATTGGTGCAATATTGATATAGCATGTATAACTATGGTACTGTGTCAGGGTACTGAATGTCCTTGAGTTTCTCTTCTGGAAAACAGGTAGTGCAAGCACCCTGTTGTGTTACTGGGTATACTTATTACATTATGTACCATTTAATGTATTTTTGTTTTTAAAAATCTTTTAAAGTACTTAATCAAATTTATTTCAAATTAATTAAAAATTGAAATAGATAACCACGCATTCTCGATATGAAAAAAAGTGAAATATGGAGATGAATTAGAACATTTTAATGTGAAACTCTATAAAGCTGTTTTTGTAGCTCAAATTTTTTTCCTGGGTGGTTCAGTAAGTACAGAATCAGACTTCATTCAGCTGGCAAGACCTTGCTTTTAATCAGTTAAAGAGAGGCAATATTTAGCTCTTCTCATATTTTAGTCTTCTAGACCCTGTGTTCTCACACTAAAATCATTTTTCCAAATTGGAAACAGTCTGAAAGTTTGCTGGGATTAGCAGTAGGACTGTGAGTCCCCAGGCCGAGTTTTGGAGCTAAGGCTCAGCACAGCTTCAGTCTCTGTGTTAACCAGTGCAGAGGAGATTGGACAGCCTTCTGTGCAAGACATCTGCCTGGGTTGCATTTATGTTCCCCCTTCTCTTACACATTATTTTTCTGTAACTCTTACTTTATACAAAATGCCATGCATAAATTTATTTGTCCAAACGCCAGCTGATGTTGAGAGTTGACTTTGTCTTGACTAGTTAAAGTCAGGAGAAATCCTGACCCAGGTGAAGATAATGGTTGTTTTGCTGTTGACATCAAGGGAAAACATTTTTTTTTCACCAGCCCTCAGCACAGGAAGAGGTATCTGTGTAAGGGAAGGAGTACAGATGAGTGTGCTGAGATGTGCTATCTACTGGTGATAAGCAATATAATCGGCCTGAGAGTCAATACTAACAACTGTCCTCTCTATCCAGAGAGAAAGGGGGTTAAGAGGGATTGGGGTTTCTTTTTTTCAGGAGTCTTTTTGTTTTATATAACCAGCCTAATTCTTCACTAATTTTGCTTCAGTTGGTACATACAGGCTCACTAGTCCTCATTTTTCAGCATCCCCACTTTATTTTTCTTGTTAAGCCAATTGGAGACAAAATTAATACGTGTAGGGCTTTGGTAGTCCTACATGCTGGATGAAACTGAGGCAGTGATGAATGAGCCACAACTTGTTTGCAGGGCCATATAAACATACAGTCGTCCTGTTTCTCTTTATTTGCCAGAAATTTTCAGGCTTGGTCCTTCAGTCTAAAAAGCAAAAGCAGTTGGAAGGGCTTCAACCTCTGTCTAGTCCACTCTGCAACTGAAAACAGATGTGCAGTTTCCCTCCACAGAAATGTTTTTGTAAGATAGACTGATCTTTAATGCCCCCTTCTCTCAGAGGGGATGCACTGACATCAGGCTGATGGAGAGGGCGTCTGCAGCAGTGCATTTCTGCACAAGCATGTCTTGCTTCCTTCTTCAGAAGTCCAAAAACAAAGCCAGGCCTCTTGACTTGCAGCCTCTAGAGTGATATTTTGTTCTTTATGTACTAGGTGACACATCTACTTGGTTTCCTTTGTCTAGCTCAATAACAATTGAGGAAAATAACAAGTTTCTAAAAGCTAATGTTGTTACAATTGAAAAAAATGAAATCCATTTTTTTTGAGAGAGAGACTTGTTTAAAGGTAAACAACTCCTTTTTCAGTTAGGAAGTATGTGAAGTACATCCTTCGTTCCTCTTCACTTTACAGAGAACATATTGAGATATAAAAAAATTTCATAAGCATTTCCAGAAAATCTGTATTTCTCTTCCTCTGAAGTACCCATTTTCCTCCCATTTTTCTTTATAAACAGAAGAAAAATATTCTTAAAGAAGATGGTTAAATATATTAATGTAATATCTGTGTTGTTTTGGAAATGTGTGCATTGTAATTGATATAGGTGATACTAAATGAACAGCACTATGATGCTATTGCATTAGTCACTCCTACAAGCTAAATTCCTTTGCTATTCATGAAGGTCTGACCTCTGTGCAGAAACCATTTTCTTTCTAATACTATATGCACCTGTACAAGACCACCTAAGCAATCTGCCATATGCTCAAATAACTCTTAGTATGTGTGGACGTCAGCGGGCTTATGCCACCAGTATCCCCTCAAATAGATAGATTGAAAAGGCCTTCCCCCTGGACTCTTGGCTTCAGCCATTTCAAATGTACCTGGGTTCTCCTATCCGGGTTGGTCTCCCCACCCCCTTTGCTATCTGATATACCTTAGCCCTGCTACCTGAAACTGCTGTCCTTAACCACGCCCATGAAGTCCCCCCACTGGTTCTGGCATCCCCTCTCCAACCCCCTGCCCTCTCCCTATTGGTCTGGTGACCTTTATAACCCCGTGCAGAGGGCAGCTCACTCTCTCTGTCCCTGGGACCCCTTCGCATGCTAGAGGCGTCGTGTTTGTTCTCCCATCTGCGCACGTGGTTGGAATAAAGCCTTGCGGGATTTCCATACAGAGGGCCTTCCTGGATTACTTCTTCATCTGCAACAGTTTCTGTGCCAAAGCTATCCGGTGAGACTGTGTGTGGGTGATTGTGCCTGGCGGTGCCTTGGAAGAGATAATGCCTGGGAAAGCAGCAGCATTTTAAGGACCCCAGAAACACACAGGCTGCTGCAACAAGTATGCAATAAACTTACAGCTCTATGTGGATGTATTGCAAGTATTCAAAGGGCTACATAAATGCCTGTACACAAGTCTGAATTCCTCCAGCAGAGAGAAACTTTTGCAGTACTCCTAGGCACGTGATGTTTTACTACCACACTTCCTGGTGGGGTGAGATTCCCAGCAGAACTTCAGTCGTGCTTAGCTAAACCCCTTTGCCATCTCTCCTGCCATTTGCTACTACTAAGGTGTGCTGATTGTAAACTCTCCAAGCAGGGGCTGGATAGCTGTGTCAGTAATAGAAGACTAAATGGCTGGTGTAGCTTCCGAGCAGCTGTATATTCAGGATGTAAAGATTTCCATGATCGTTTTCTGATTCTGCAAAGTGCACTGCCTTGAGAGAGCTGAGTGCTAACATGCTGTAGGCATATAGGTTTTTTAGGGTTTATGGTGATATTTTTGTTACAGTTCCCACTGTAGTGATATACCTAGAAAAGAACACTATACAAATATGCAAGGTCCTTCTACCCTCGTACATTGATTTTATCTTATATTTTATGATTTCTGTTTAAATTTAAAAAAAAAAATAAATGGGTCAGAAGAATTGCAATCTGTTGAAAGAGTTGCTACCCATTTTCTATGTAATATATTCAGGTACTACCAAGGGACTTATCTATGAATTGGCAACCAAAATTTGAATGTGGTAGGACTCTGCATCTATTCCAGAAGAGTAATTGAAGGGAGTGGAATCCTATTTTTAAAAATAACTGGTTTATATTTGAACTAACCCAAAAAGAGGTTGGATATTACTACTGTGTTACAACAGCAATACCAATGCTGAGGACTCCTGTAAGAAAAGTCCTGTTAGTTGCTGTGTATGGTATACAGCCTTCCTGGTGCGTTAGAACTTTGATAAAGCAAAGATCCCTTCCACTTAAACTGGGGAGTTGTCTAGCCCTCCCACCCCCTCCAAGAGTGTGGAGGAGAAGAAATTACTGTTTTCACACTCCACTTAGGAAAGAAGTTTGAACTAATGTATGTTAATGCTAAAGAACCTGTCTACTATGCATTGCGAATTTGCTTCCTATAGACTACACAAAAGAATTTTCTAAAATGAGACCAATGTACAACCTTTAACAAATACTGAGGTGGATAGAAAGAGGTGGGCAACTGAGAACACAGCAAGCTGCTAATGATGTCCTTCAAATGAATAATTTATATGCCAACCCTGTAGTTATAATCTCACTCATACAGTATAGGTCTCTGAGGGGAAAGAACAGAGATAAATTGTGTTTTGCATCAGCTGACATCTCAGTACAATCAAAGTCCCAGATCCAGGTGAGTATGCTATTGAATTGTAAAGTGTTCTTATCCTTTCCTAAAAACATCCATTCACATTCATCAACTTTGCAGTCCTTGTTCTGCTGCTTGAGCTCTGCTGCTAAGCTACAGGGAAAATCAAAAGCTCAGTTCAAACCAGATGTGATCATAAATGGCAGTGATACCAGGATTTTTGTGAAACTTGCAACAATGGGATTGGAAGGAAAGTCTGAATTTGATAAGTGCTGCTGAGAGGCAAACCATTTGAGTTCCAAATGAGAGGCAGGGATGAGAATTTTCAGTCATGATGCTGTGTGGACTGGAAATTAGATGCTAATCTGTGATTTAAAGAAATTTCTGAGAAGCCTGTCTGCCTAAAATTAGTGTTTGGTTATGTTGACTGTGGTGTTTTATTCTGCATGTGTGCTGATGATAATTTGTATGTCCGTATGTGAAATCAGTACAACTGTGTCAGTTCTAGGTGTAAAGGTGCTCTTTCAGTATCTGTGAGAGACTGAAGAAAATTATTATTGGCTCAAAACAGCTGAAGTGTGTGCGAGGGGGAGGAGGCCAGGGCAAGTTCTGCAAAGGTGGGATGATGCACTGCTCACTCCCCACCCCACTGGAGCCTCTAGTCCAGCCCAGAATGGCTGTCAGGCGCTGAGACAGGGACTGCAATGTCTCACACCCCACCCTGGAGTTCCAGCCTAGCTCCAGAGTGGTCAGATGGCTGGAAGTCCCACCTGGGGTGGAGATGGTCACAGGAGGCCAGAGCAGGTAAAACCCATTGCCCTGAGACGCACAGGGTCATGTCCCTGGTGTCTTTGGTTTTTATGGCAGCTGACAGGACACTGGATCCAAGGCAATAGCTGCATCTTTCTTCTCTCTCTCTCTTTTTATTTTCTCTTTCTCTCCTTTTCTTCTCCTAATTTCCTCTTCTTGCAGTCTGGGTAATTTAGAGTTGGATGGGTTAGAGTTTGCCAAGTCAATGCTTTGTGAAATATTTTATTTTGATCAAATGTTTGCTTTAAATTTTGCCAAGTTCCTGATCTTCTAGAGTGCCAGTAAAATTTGTGTTTTAACCTCTTGGGAACTTTTGTAGATTCTCTTTTGCATCGCCTCAGGGAAAAGTAGTACCTTAAGCCCCTTTTAAATAAATTCACCAAGTGAGGTCTGGGGCTTTACAGTATATTTTAGTTTTCAGTGTAGTCCCTGAGATTTAAGCACCAATTTAACTTGTCTTTAATTATGGTTTTTAACATCTTTCTGATTGGAAGTTTGACTCTGAGCTGGCCCATTTCAGTTTTATTCTGCACTACTCTTTACAGCTGGTAGTTTGTACAACTTGTACTGCCTTGCACAACCATATGCCAGGCCATGGAGCTGAAACTGCTGGTTCCAGGACCCAATCTTGACTTCAGTTCCTCAGTTTAATGACAACTTAGTAAAGCATGTCTGACAAATGTATCCATTCAGCATGTTTATCTTGAAGAGGCTTAGAGGCAGAAATTGTTTATTATCCCTTATTTTTGTTGATGTTCAACTCTTACATTTTACCCCTACTGCAGTTTTTCATTGACTTTTTCTCCTGATGACCATGTGTAATGGCCAGCAACTCTCTCATAATTGCAGGACTATTGATAATAACTTGCAAATTTTTTTTATTTTGATAAACCTCAAGTCTTCCAGATTTCATTTTTTCCTAAGCTTGCAAGTTATGGTATGTGCCATGTAAGTGAATAGCCAAGAAGCAGAAGGAGTACCACAGCTTGTGCATGTGACCTTGGAGTGACCTTAGAGATTGACTATATTTGCTTTGTAATTTTATGTCATTTTATGTAATTGGCCCTATGCATTCAAAATAGTAATACAGTCGTGCTTAAATCAGAAGTGGTTCAGAGCCTGGATATACATAGTCTGTCAGAGGACTACTGCTAAATAATTTAATTCCTACATGACTGCAACTTTGTACTTGTTCCCATGCTGCTTCTCTACTCTGGGAAGTCTCAGAAACAGTGACTTGGGCTCTAGAAGAGTCTTTCTGCTTCTGGCACTAAGCACTGCCACCAAGCTCAAAGAGGAGAAACTTCCTCATAGGAAACTGAAGTTCTGCCAATTGCCCTCAACCTTTCCAGTCCTTTAAAGAATGCTTTATGTTCTTGGTATCGCTGTAAGATTGGATTTTGTCCTATTTTTAATTGTTAAAAATACAAGGGGTTTGTCCACTCTACAGGGTACCTAGGAAAACTTGCCCTTCCTGTCCTGTAGCCCCACAGAGAGCAGCCATGGTCGGAGCTCTGAAACATTTTCTGACCCAGGGTGCACTCCCAGGAATACCTGGGATACTCACAACTGACCATGACATATCCTGCAGCCTTTGACTAAGACTCAATCTCTCTCTGTTGCTGAGTGTGTTCAGAAAGTCATGTCCTTTCCTTTGAAATACAAAAGGTCATCAAACTGTACCAACACTAGCCCTCAATACCAAACCCTGTAAGCTCTGCAGTTTAGTACTAGTTTGGACTTTTAAATATAGAAGACAAAATTGAACTTTGCTTTCACGAAGCTATGGGACAGGGATCTGGCTGCTGATGCTGTAGGAAGAGAATAGGGAGGCGGGGGCTTAGAGAGGAGCAGAGCTGGCATGGAAGGTGGGTGTGAGAGGTCCTGGGAAACATAGCCCTACTTCTTCTTCCAAGGTGGAATGAGGAAGGGATGTGGGAAAGGGAGTTCACTGTTGTTACGGACCCCAGCAATAGCCTGTTGCACAAGCTCTGAGCCTTTCCTTGGCAGCAGAGGGGATGCCAGCCCTTTCGCTGTTGCAATGCCAAAGCAGGCAGTGAATGACAGGCTGCTTTGCCACTCCAGCAGCCTGTTGTCTGGAGAGCTGACCTAATCTGATACCCAGAGATGTGATGTCCCACTGTGGACAGAGCCACTGTGCAGCAGCTGAAACAGAGCTCAGCTCCAGCCATGCCTGAACAGCCTGGGATCTGTTCAGATCTGCTAAAGTTGCGAAATTTGAACATGCATCTCAGAAAAGTGTCTAGCAGATAAACAGGTTTGTAGTTAAGCACTGTAGTCATTCTCTAGCTGTTTCTTTCTTTTTATTTTTTTTTTAAGAGTGTTTCGTATGAACCAGATTGATCTTTTTGTTGATTGATCAGTGTGGAGGATTTTCTTAGGGAAAGAGGACATGTGAGCAATCCAGCTTACATAGGTGAATAGCCTTGGTGCCAAGAACAGGAGGATACCATGAAGGACATGAAGGAAGAAATATGCCAAAAAATAATTAACTCCTGGATACAGAAGAAAGAAGTGCAGACCAAGGAATGTTGAAGAACTCTTGTTATCACTACTGGTGGAGTTTGCGTGATCAGTAGTATTACTACCAATCAGCTTGTAGAAGGGACGCGTGAACTAGAATAGATAGCCAATAGTTATATTAGTGTAAGTGCATGCATTTAGACAAAAGGGTATAATAAGACACTGTACTCTGTAATAAACGGCTTCACTTAATCATATTGGTTGTACGTGATGACCCATTATTGATCTCCCGCAGATCAGTTCACCAGATTCTGTCCTTTAGCAGATGTGGAGTGCTTTCAAACATGAAGTAATTAATGGGACATTTGTCATAGGGTGTCCCTGGGGTAGGAAGAACTGGAGAACTTTTGATCCTCTGCTATGGTGGAAGTATTTGCAATGAATGCTATTTGTCTGTTTGCCAAAGCTTCTCTCTTCTTGTCCTCTCTCAGACTTGGAGTGGAGCCATGCTCAGGGCCAGATGTCTGAGTCTGCAGACCTACTTTCAATTTCAACAGCAGTCAGTACTTAGCTTCATTAATAATTCAGGTTTTTCCTTCTGTTAGGAAATCAAGAGCTTTTCCTCACTAATCTTTAAGAGATATTTTAGTCAATTTTATCCCTTTTTTCATATTCTGCTAGGTGGCAATACTCTCTCTGGTTGGGTTCTGAAGGTCTTTTATTCTATAACTTTTACTTTGAGGACCCTTTTAATAATGTATTATGCAATGTGAGCATCCCTATTGAGTTTCTGCCTTTTTTTTCCCCCACATCCTCTCTTGAGACACAAATGTGTTTAGGAACCTTCTTATTTCACAAGGATGGGTCCTGTTCTACTCTGAAGTGAAGGAAAAAGTTCTCTTACATTTTAGGGGTATATTTTAGATTTACTTGAATTAATGCTTGAATTACCATGTGATTGTGCTCTAGAAGACCAAGTTTGAGATGTACATTCTATGTGGCTTAGAAACAGGATGGGTTTTTTTATTATTTTTTTGTAAGTTCATTTCAGAATAAATGTGTTCCCCAGTTTCAGACTGGCCCTTCATTAAGTTTAATGTGACAGCCTTATAAGGTACAAAGACAGAATTTCTGCTGTGACATCTCTAATCTTTAATAATTTATGAAGGCTTGTCCTGCAGTTTGGCTTTCTTTGATATTCTGTGCTTTTATTTAAGCAGAATTTAAGAGAAACAAATGCAAAAAAACAACTTAGGAGCCCAAGAAGAATTAGTTTCAAGGTAAGCATACTGTCCAGATGCATAAAATGTTTGGATATTTGTCGCACTGTATGGACACAAAGAAAACACACATAGCCGACCAGGTCGAGGAGCCAAAAGAGAGAGCCAAAAAAGAGAGAGGGCAGAACTCTCTGACCTTTATTTATAAGTTCTTAGAAATCACCTTGGAATGGAGATAGAAATTACCACCTCTCAATCACACTGGTCAAAGGAAAAATCCATCACGTCTCCGCCTAGGAGAATGGAATGAAAACAACAAGGACAGTTAGCAAAAACATGGCCGTGTTTACAACAGCATGCGTGAGAAAGTACTACAGCAAAGAGAAACATTGAAGAACTGCAAAACTCAGGACAACAGATATTATTTCATCGAAGGCTCACATTCAGCTGAGCTAACACAGAATGACATACTGGCAGTTCTTTCTCACTGACATCTTGTTCCCAAGAATCTGATTCCTTCCATTTTAAACAGACTCTGACATGGCCACTGAGAAAGCTCTAAAAGCTGAATATTGCTGGTGTAGTAGTGTCACTGGGGTGCTGTATCCACTGGCATTTTTGGGAACCTGAGAGAATGGCTGTGCAAAGGATGAATGCTCCATTCCCCACAGTGCCCTGTCACAGTGTTATGAATGCCAGCCTCCTAATGTGCTCCTTCTCTGAGTGTATGGAAAAGGCCTGGTAGGGAAAATTCTGCCCTTCTGCAAACATGGCTGACTGTGGCAGAATTACAGGAATGCTTTTCCTGATCATCACAGTGAGAAGTGACTATTCCACACTTGGAAACAATCGGATCTTTCTCCTCTCCCATAATTTCTAGTTTATATCTGTGCCTTAAAGCAGAAGATTTTGCTATCCATCCTGAAATGAACAAGGTTTCTCCGTGGAGTGACATTCACTTGTGCAATTTCTATTACTCCACACTGTGAGGTCATCCATTTCTGCCAATACAATTGTCTAACCCTATTACAACTCTGAAATGCCTCCCAACGTCATAGAATTGCTAACTTCCCCAGCATGCCCCACGTACTAACAAGAACATTATGTATAGATGAGACCAGAAGACCAGCTGTTGAGGAGCTGCACACCTTTTTTTTCCTTCATATTCTTTTCCAAGCCACCCTCTTTAGCCCATTTCCTGCAACTTATGGTTCTCACAGGTATTTCCTATCTTCTCCAGTTTAGTAACTACCTCTGTGGTAGTAATTTAAATATTTTCTGATGTTAGATCAACCATATCTTTCCCTGCGTGAATACTAATTATTTCAGCAGAGAAAAAAATCAGTCTAATCTGATCTAACACTGGCAAATTCACATTGTGTCCTGTCCTGTTTGCTATTGCCTAATTCCTTCTATGTTTGTAACAATTCTTTTCTCTAAAATCTCCACTTTTGGTAAAAGCACAGTAAAATAAGTGACTCCATTGCTGCCAACATATTTTATGGCACCTTTATTAGATTAAAGGCATTGTGTTTGCTGTTCTCCAGTTAGGTAACACTGCTGACTCTCACTGCTGACACCCTTGTAAATGTGGCATATTGCCCATTGCTTTCCCCAAAACTCTGGGATGTAAATTATCCTGTGGCTTCATCTCAAGTGCATCACTTTTTCAAGTATTTTACTTGTACCTGGCTTGAGGGTATTTCATGTGTATACACTAAGTGTCCCATTCTTGCTTTTTCTTAATGCAAATTTGAAGTAAAATCTTAGTGTTTTGGGGCCATAATTGAAATGCCTTCACCCTAAATGTCCCTCTGTAGCAGGGTGGATGGGCCCTGTAAGGGCTTGGGAAAAGGCTCAGGAAGGCAGCTCCCCCCTGCAGGCACTGAGTCAGCTGAAGGGAGACTCCCAGCTGGTGGATTTCAATAGCATGTCCCAGGGAAGAATCCTAGAGGAAACTGAATTCAGTGAAAGCCTTTAGAGGTGGAGGAGGTTCTCTTTCTCAGCTCCAAGCTGAATGAAGGCATTGAAGCCGAAACCTGGCATCAACTGCTGCTCTTACCCAATTTTAAAGGTGTATCTGTGGCAAATAATTGGTAGGCAGCAAGAGCCTATGTCCTGACCTTTCCCAGCCTTAATAATAGGAAGGTGATAAAGAAGAAAAAAGTCCATTTGTTATAAAGAAGAAAAGCATTTGAGGATAGATAGTGTCTGCTTAGAGATGGGTCACTGTGTCTTTGTGCCAGTCTCAATGAGAGACAGTAGATGCATCTGGGCCTGTAAAAATAAGGCTGCAGTTCAGTTTCTTTCCACAGTTGCATAAACAAAAGCTGAAATCTGTTCCAGCATATAACCAGTAGAGGCTGCATCTTCTCTGGTGCTCTGAAGTCCCACTAATACAGGCCCAGTTCTGGGCAAGGGTCTGCAGTGTTTCAGAGTGAAAGGCCTTATATGAATATGGCACAGTACCTTGAGAAGCTGTAAAAGCTACTTCAGCTGAAATAATCAGACATAAACTGAGCTTTTAGGCTACCTGCGATCTACTTAAAATGATAAATGTAAATTTTTTTCTATAAATAAAAGTTAGGGATTTTTTGACTAATGTCTTGGGGGAGAAGGATGTGGGGAGCAAACAGTCTCTGACATCCTCCTGGGACGGTAAGACTGGGCTCCTTTCTCATCAAAACCAGCACCAGCAATGTGAATTTTTTTTCAGGATACTGCAAGCACAACCGAAAGACCTGTAGGCTCCTCCTGCAAACCTCTCTTTTGCAGAAGCAAAAAGCTTCATTGTCATAGTAGCATGATATACAAGACAATAAGCACAGATTGCTCTGTTGATCAGCTGTGTCCCTTGCCTGAGGGGATTATGTTGCAATTGTTCAAGAGCCTAATTGCAGTACTAAAATGTAATTCAGGGTGGCCAGTGAAGACTGACTTTATTATAAAAAGTGATTTAAAAACAGAAGGGGAAAAAACCCAAGCAGTAGCAGAGAGTGCATGAAGTTGAACAAAGTGATGAAGGGTAGCACCTTACTTCTCTAATACTGAGAGACTGATTTGTAAGACTACAGTTCTGAATAAACTCTGGTTCCCCATGGAGAGCTTTGATTTGACTTAATAAAAGTTGCCCCTTGCCTTTTATTTTTATTTTAACCTGGATATAGAATATTACAGGAAAAGAAAAGCATATGTATCCTTCCATAGGCAGACACCTGAATAGCAACAATTCAGTGTTTTCAGTGCACGCAAAGACTCTCAGCCATCACCTTCAAAATAAATTATTCCAATTGCTCCCAAAGCAGTTTGGCCTGTGGGCCTGCAGAACACAAAATGACTTATTTTAGTGTTGAGTTAAAAAATCAAGACTTAGAATAGATGCTAAATAACAGTGATAGCAAAGTGGCCTGTTTGTCAAGGGTTGTGAGAGCTTACGCTGCTTGACTGAGCAGGCTGGACAGTCAGAATACTCTTTCACTGGACAAAACTGAATGAAAAATTTAATGGAAGTGGCAAAAGACTGCATTCTTGCATGGAGTTTGTACACAAGAACAAATTTGCAAAGGAGTGATCAGTCGTATAAAATGGCTAGGGGTATTCTGAATTTGGTGAAAAAAATATTCAGTAGACTTAAAATTCCTAGGCCAAACTGAACTCTGATGTGATAGAGAAACTTTTTTTTTTTGCTATTCTTCTGCAAGGGTTTAGTACAGCAGTGCTTAACAAGCTAAGAAACCTCACCTACACTTTGACCCACGAGGTCTTCTCTTTTTGACTGTGAAAGTAAAATAACCCACAAGAGGTATTACTTTAGCTGTAAATACAAGATTTGTGTCACAACAAATATGCACACATAAGTACAGAGCAGGAGAGGTGAGCAGGATGCATACTGACAGTCCAACTTGTCCAGAGGAACATTTTCCTTGATAAGACAGAGCTACTACCCTGTTAATTTCAAGTCATAATATTGGAGTATTCAAAATCTCAAACATCTTGACCTTCCTGTCTGATACATTAAATTAATATTTCTTCTCCTAATGTTCTGTGTGGCTAATTCTTTTTGAGGCCTTTTTTTAAGTTGTCATGAGTGTTTCTGCTGAATGGTGATCAAGTACGGTAGAAACATTTTGTTGGAGCTATATGGAAAATGGTTTTTTCCGTTGTGTGATGGAAGGGGCTCTTGGCTCATTCTGGTCCATAGCACCTCTGAAGGCAACCTGCCAGCATTAGGTCTCTTTCATGTGCTACAACAAACAGCAGCTCCAGTAGAAATATTGTTATCTCAGCTTTCAAGAAGCACTGAGCTTTTTAGTCTCCACTGTGTTTTTAGAGTCCAGTATGAAAACTCAAAAACTTGCATCAAAACTCAGCTATTATCATCAATTCTTCTCAGACATAAACCACAGTTCTTCTCAGAAACATATATCAGCAAACTTGGTCAAGCTTCACTGAAATTTAGTCCAGCCTTATCATCAAGCTGTGGCTCCTGGTGAATCATAGCTGAACTGTGGAATTGTGCTAGGACTGCCAGGCACAGACAAGAGAACTTTGGAGATGCAGTGTTTTATCTGGTACTGAGCATGTGCTGCAATTGACTCTAAAAATAAAGTGAAAAATGTTGTTTCCAAATAGACTAAAGGGAGGTATGTCAACAACTACTATGAACAAGATCAGGAGATGTTGCTCTGACTTTGCAGTGTTCAGTGTTTTCTTGTGAGACTTTCTCTCTCATGACCATTACTTGTTTTCTCTCTATTATCTATGTTTTCCTAAATTGTATCTGTGTTTACGAATTCCAGTATACTAGGCAGAGAAATATGATTAGCAAATACTTTGACCAAGTAAATTATAAGAAGTAGTAATTTCTACCTCCAATCCACAGTGATGTGTGAAAACATATAAATAAAAGTCGGAGGGCTCTGCCCTCTCTCTTCCTGCTCTCTCTCCTGCTGCGTCTGTGTGTGTTCTTTGTGTAGCTCTCCTTCAAGCCCTCAGCCTAGCAAGCCTGCCTAAAGAGTGCCATAAGGAGAGATTTGTGATAAGATTTGTCCCAGCAGCCCCTTTTGGCGGCAGATGTGGAAAGGGGTTTGCAAGGCCTGTGCAAGTGCAGATGGCAAGGCAGTGTTATTCATGGCAAACTGCTGCTTTATTGGCTGAGCCCCTGTTTGCGGATTAGTTGGGAAAGATTATACATGCAGGTGCTTCTTATATCTGCCTTATAAAGGCAGACTTTCACAGTTCTGGAGACATATCTGGCTCGAGATTCACAGGAAAATTATGACTGGACTTATTTTCTTGACTTTCAGTAACCCAGATCACATGTGCAAGGTGGGTGAGTGTACACAGGGGCAGTATAACACTGTGTGGAGGACAGTGTAGGAGATTTGTTTTGTGAGTATACAAATCAGGGTGCTGATGAGTGCTTGAGGGGGAAGGTACTTGCTGTGGTTCATTCCGGGGGGGCTCCGAGCGTCCGTCCACGGTTTTGGGGCTGCCGGGCTGCTCCAAGGCACGGGAGGTCTGGCAAAGTTCCTGCAAGGTTTCACTCAACCCACCGATGGTCCAGGCGCGCCGAAGAAGGAGAGATGAGCGGAGGGGCTTCCCAGATGGTTTATTCGGCACCGGGGTCATGCTGGGGAAGCACCGGCACGGAGGGTTACAGATACATAAATACGGACACGAGGGGGCGGGGGGAAGGTACAACATCCAATAGAGGAGCACCGCGGGGTTTGAATTTGGCGGGCTTTGTGTAGGATTACACAATACAGAGCCCTCCGGGGGGTGGAGAACCGATACTGGGGTGGGGGGAGGGTACATAGCAGAGCCTGGCCATGAAATAGACCAAAACTGGCCAGAGCACACCGCAACAGGTACTATTTGTTATTCACATTTGAACATATTAGTTACGGGACTTCGTATTTTAAAAAGGAGTGTCATTTTTCTCTAGAATCTGTGTGTTGCTCAGTGTCATTAGGATGTCTATAGCCCTAGCACTAAAATGACATCTCTTTTATTTCCAACTGCTTGATTCTGCAAAAAATGCATTTGCCCTAATGTGGTGCTGTTTCCAAAAGCCTGGTACTGGGGCTGCATTATAAAACATTTTCATAAATAATAAATTTCATAAAATAAAGTATTCCCCTTGACAATATCAGGATTTCAAAAGAGTTTAGAAACTCTCTTTTTCATTCAGTGCAAAACAGAAGTGTAGCTTTGTTGTTAAAGCCAGATAATAATTGACCTATATTTCACATACCTTCATTTCCAAAAGTTGGCAAAGGCAATGTGCCCTTGAAGCTGATAAGAGCTTGTACTGGAATGGGTTTAAACTTTTTGTGGTGGTCCTCTTTGCAGAGGTTTTGAAAAGCAAATCACTGATAAAAATGCACATTGAAAGAGTTAGTGTAATGAGCTGCAGTTTTAAAGAGGAGGAACAAATCCTATTTTTTGTTACGGGCAGGTTGTGGGAAGCTGTCCTAGTTAATGTCCATAAGTAAACCAACAAACAAACAAAAGCCTTCATTTTTCCTTAGCCAAGACATGATCTACCTAAAATAACAGGGAAACCGTAAGATTTTTGAATCTTTGTTGGTAGTAAGAGTAGAGAGAGAAAATCAGAAGTGCACAGTGAATCAAAATAAGATGAAATCTTATTAAAAGAACAGTTTAGCACTAGTCCAGAATTTAATCTACCTTACTACTAGGTCTCATATTTTAACCTGACCTAAGGTTGCACAAATACTTTAATAATTCCAGTCCATGAAAGATCAGACAATCACATCTTTCTTTGTTTATAGTGAGAGTTAAAAAGTTAACTTAACTTTGAAAGATCTTGGATATGCATCCAAATACCTGCAAGCTTATCTCAAATATAAATAAATTTGAGGTCAAGTCTTTCATCCTTACCTTGTTCTTTTGTACCTCTGATTCAGTCTAACTTAGATTTTTCACAATAGTAATATTCTCCATCCTTTACAAATATCCTATTTTCTTGAAAACGCCATTGGTTTAAGGTGGTGTTGTCATCTTGAGGTTGGTGAACTGCATATATGGTTAAAACATAACAGAGTAAGGAAGATCATCTGCATCCCAAACAAAATCCATGCTCTCCTGATGGTGTGTCCAGCTGCTGAACTGCACTCAGCATGTGTGAGGATGGGCTCTCTCCTAAGGTTGGTGCTCCTTGACAGCCTGGGCAAAAAATCCCAGCTGCAGAATCATGTCCAGTAAACAGCCCATGCTGTTAATTGCTGTTAATGGCTAGTTGGAAGTAAAAGTCTTGTTTTACAGAATGAATCAGACCTCCAGTGGTTTGCTAGTGATCTCCCTCTCAAGGTGGCACAGTCTGTCCATGGGGTGTGAGCCAATTAAATATTTAAATAAGGTATGGCAGTGAAATCTCTAAAGATATATAAATTGAATCAGGACTTCTATGACCTTAAAAGCAGTTACAGATGGGAACTGGAGAAATGTGAAAAATAAAGAATTATAGAAACAACGTGCTTGATTGAATCACATTCTGCATTTTGGTTTTTTCTATCTGCTGTAATTTCTCTATGTCATGAATTTGAGCTTGTGCTGTGAGAGAAGAAATATCCTGGGGTCTGTTGTTGTTAGAGAAAATTTTGCATTTATGTTTAATATCTCTGTCTTCAAATGAAGGTTTTATGGACAGTAAGTCTTGTGATTTAAAAACATTTTCCCTCCAATTTCATTAAATCCCTACCATCTAATAAAATCAGATTTGTTTGCATTGATTTTTCAGCCAGTTTTAGTAACTAAGTAAAAATTAGACATGTTTAAGTAGCAAAGAATTTTTTTTATTTCAGCTTTTTAATTAGTCTAGGTTTGTTTTCTAAAGCTCTCTTCCCCTGCCTCACCAAAACCTGCATGAACTGCTGTATTCATATATTACTGCTAGTCACGTAAGGGAGACTAACATTCCTTAGAACAAGTAATGAAAGGAGAGCCAACTTGATGATACAATGTGAAGGGAACAGCCAGTTTTCCAAAAAGAAAAGGTACTGCTAAAATGAGCAATCTGCAGGTTGTCAGACACCTCTGGCCTCTTCAGGTTATGTGGAGTCCTGAATGCCTTACACACAAGTGAAATCTCTTCTAAATGGACATGTTATTTTCTTTAGTGTTTTTTCAACAGAATGTATTTTCTGTTTTGAGGATGGTTTGGGGTTGGTTGGCTTGTTTGTTTGCTTGTTTGTTTCTGTTTTTTATTAAATTTAAGTGAAATGTTCCCAATCTGGAAGAGAGCATAGGATGCATGAAAGTACAGGAGAAGGCTACAGACAGATGTTCTTAAGGTGCCATATTCATCACAAGTTTTGTTGTTTTGATATGTTAAATTAAAAACAAAATTCTCCTCCCCCTACTAAATATTCCAGTCTAAGAATAAAACAAAGATCCACTAATTAAGGCAAAAAATAAGGAAGAACAAGAATAAAATGATGGCACTGGGAGCATCGTTGCTGCCGCTCCCTGGTGAGGGCTTCTCCTGCCTCACCTCAGCACTTCATCATTCAGATGAAGTGGAAGAAAGTGGCTGTTCTTCCAACTCCAGTGCCATATTCTAGGCATTATCAAGATAAATCCATCAAAGCAGCACAACCGGTGGCAGGCCACAATGTCTGCTGAAAAGACTGGATTTCCTGACAAGGATTTTTTCTCCCTTGGAAAAAGCATATTCCATAAGAAAAACATAAGCCTTTTTCAGAAAAATCTCTAGTGTTGTTTTTCAATTGTCTTTCTCAGTCCAGCAAGATCCCAGCTCTGACTCACATTCAGTTCTGCTTTAATCCTTGAAAGAATCTTGATGCATGAAAGTCTTTGATCTCTTAGAAGGACACACTTCCCAGATAACGACATCAGAATAAAACTGGGAAAATAGGTTGTCACAAAGCCATTTGGGGTAGCTGGTTTTTCACCAGATCACTCATAATAGGAGGAAAACCACCAGCCACATCTCTGTGCTTCTACCTCTCCCCTCTGCATCTCACACAAATATAAATTAATGTTTCTTAAGAGTACTTCAGCTGAATAATCCACTCCATTCCCATATTGAGTCATACTTTTCATAAGATTAACTCATAGGAAATGAGTTTTACTTCTTCCCCTAGTTTCCATGGGAAAATTCCACTAAGTTTTGGGTTGCCTTAAGTCTACAAGTGCTCACTGCAAAAAAAAAGCATTGCTTACTCACATACAAGTTTCTCTTCAAACAGGTGTTGCATCTTTCCTTCTTGCTGATACCTGGAAATTTGTGTGTCTCAGCAAATGCAGGTGGCCACCTATTCCTTCAGCATCCTGGTGGTTTGGTGGTCGCTGCAATGCTGCTTTGTGCAAGCAGGCTCATGATGGGAGTAAAGGACACTGGTTTCTCTGACACTGAATTGTGAGGTACAGCAGGAAAAAAAGTTTGTAGGGGTAAGGATAGTACAGATTTCTCTTCTGGTCCCTAAACTCTTATGAAGCCATTTATAGCACATCCAAGATCAGGAGCCAGCAGTAGCACGGCGGGTTCCTGCTGAACCTCTTGAGTCAGCAGGATGTGATCCTCCTCTGACAAGTGATGCCAACATTATTTGACTGTCCAGAGAAGGATGTTGTGCCAGTGCAGCCCTGAGACTGGCCCTGCTGAGCTGGAGGATGTGCAGAGCCCTTTCCTGTGGCGGGGCCAGGGCTGCTCTGCCTGGGCTGTGCCCATGGGGCAGTGCAGCCCAGCACATACCATGGCAAGGGGTCAGATGGCACTACACCTCCTCAGGAGCTGCTTTCTTAAGGTTACACTGCGTGTCTGAAGTGAAGAGTTGCTGTGCTCTGGCACCTGCCAGATGGGAGTGGTGTCATGAACTCTGGGTTATTCAATGCCCTGCCATTGTGGGGCTGCTGCTGCCCCCCAACTGAAACTTGCAGGAGGGTTCGTCAGTGGCAAATATCCAGCAAAGGCTTACTAATATTTATCTCACAATATTAGCAAGGGGAAAGGCTTTCTGCTGTCTCATGCTGGAGATCATGCCCTATCTCCAGAAAACTGCCGAGGAGAGATTGTGAAGATGTTGAGGAAAGAGAAGAGAATTAATGAGATGCGAATCAGAGATAAATCTCTGGAGAGGTACAAACTTCCTCTAAGTCATCTTTTCTAGGTACTAGGCCATTCTGTCTTGTTTTTGGCATGATCTAGCTTCAAAAGTTTCCAATGGCTTTTAAAACTTTCTTGCAGCAATTGTTTCTAATATTTCTGGACTACTGGCTCCCTGCCCTCTGCTCTGCTGCGTTGACTGCAGAAAAAATTGCTTCTTCAGACAGTGACCAACAGCACACTGCCCCAGGAGCAGTGGTGTCTCAGAGCTGGTTTATGTCAGTCGGCAGGGAATGTCATGCTTTCCAGGTCCTGCTGCTCCTCCACATGTACAGGTAGCATAGCTGAACAGGAAACCTTCTTCATGTCTCAATGCCCAGGCAGCGCAGGATGCCAAATTAACAAGCCTTGGTGTCAGTGTTGTCAAGGTGCCTGTGAAAAGAACAGAGTTTCAATAAGCTGCTGATCCCACACAGAAAATGTCAAAAAGTCTATTTGTGTAGCCCTGTTAGACAAGAACATAATGTGTCTTCTTCCATTTGACACCTCTTACAGCACAAGCTTTGTCTCTGTAGCTGGGGTGGTGTCTCTGTGTTTGGGGGGCTGTAGAGCTGTAATATTCCAGATATTCAGTGCCAGCGTGTCTAGTGAAACTATGGCACTTTCAACGGGACAGCAGGAGAGAAAGGAGTGGCAGCATGGAAAAACCAGCTGGCTGCTCACCGATGGTGGTGTCAGTCACTTGCAATCACACAAAATCTTTACTAGGGTTTAACATAAGAAGTGATATCACACAGCCATATCTGTGTAGGGCAGGGTCAGGAAACCAATCTGGAGAAAGAATAATTCACCTTCTTGAAGTTTTTATTCACACCAGCTGGTAGCTCTCCTGCCAAAATCACAGTATACCTGCAGTGTCAGAGCTCTGTCTTCAGCGCTGAACCTGACAGCAGGGTGCTGTTATTGGGAGTGGTCCAGGGAAGACTGGATATGGGCACAACTGTTGTGGTGTGCTCTGGCCAGTTTCGGTTTATCTCATGGCCAGGCTCTGCTATCTGCCCTCCCCCCCCCCACCTCAGTATCTGTTTTCCCTCCCCCCAGAGGGCTCTGTATTGCGCAATCCTATACAAAGCCCACCAAATTCAAACCCAGCACTCCTTCCCCATAGGATGNTGTCTCTCCTTCCTCGGTGCACCTGGACCATCGGTGGGTTGGGTGAAACCTTGCTGGAGCTTCGCCAGCCCTCCCGTGCCTTTGGAGCAGCCCCGGCAGCCCCTGGAACCACGAGCAGACGCCCGGTGCCCCTACTGACAGCATCACAGCACACAACGAAGATCAGTACCTCTGTTCCTGCATCCTGTGTGCAGCCACAGCATTCAGACTGTACTGTGGACAGCATGGCTGTATGGAAAGACAGGTCCTGCACTGAAGAGCTTAATATTGTTATAGATGCAGGAAGTGGAAGGAGGAGAGGAAAAAACAGACTTTGTATCAGATGTTTGCTAAAATGAAAGAGAGCTCTGATACAGAAGTGTAGGAGTGAGATCTTAATGCAGACAAGCTTTAAATATTCAAAATGTATTTAGAGGTTTTATGGATGCCTGACTTTTTGAGAAGGGGTGAGTGTTTACAGTGGGGAAAACCAAGATTCCTTAATGTGACAAGTCATGAAGGTAGAATTGTTGGCATCCCAGATAACTGGTTTATTTCACAAATTTTCACTTATGTACAAACATGTGGATTAAGATAAACCATATTCTTCAAAACATATAAGCAGTGTTTTGAAATAGTTCTCACTGGTTTGGGCAAGGGATTGTGGACTTTTAACTAGAGATAACAAGAAGTCAGTTCATGAACATCAGGGAGGAAAATATTTCAGACTTCACAAACAACAACAAAATGCCTTAAACTTAAACCCACAGGACCTGAACTTTAAACTCAGATCAGACCTGAAGCAGCAAATCCAACATGTGATGTAGGATGTAAGCTGAGCAGCAGCCTGCTGAGCTGATGCCCTGCCTGGAGGAGAGGCCAGTGTTGCCCATGTCATGTATAATACAGGCCAAGGAGGCTACAGGCTGCAAAATGGGTAGAATGCACTAACCTGGAGCAAATCAGACCACAGCACTTTGCACCAGTTCGAACTGTCAAAGTGTTACTAGAATCTTCCCACAGAGTATCTGAGGCAGGTTAGCTCCCAGTCACAAATTCAGAGCCAGCTGTATATGTGGCTTGCATGACAAAAGGGCTGGTGATTGCACGAGCAGTAGAGCAGGAAGATACATCAATAAAACAGTTTTAAAAGAAAATCCTCAAGTGTTAAAGTTTAAAAAAATATATGAAAGCAAAGAAGTGTGTACATAAAGTGCAACCCATTTAAAGCTCAGTGCTACTCCGTGACTGCTTTTAGAATAGAGCTTTCTCTTCTGCAGCTGCAGAGGAACCAGTTTGCTGCCTCTGCATCCAGCTGGCAAGAAGAAATCACCCTTACTGGTGAGAGTGGGTGCCAGCCTGCATAGGAGCAAGGCCTGAGTCTTACAGCCCACTTACATGCCCTCCTCTGGATTTGGTCTTTTTTCAGAAGAGTTCAGCCTTAGGGTGGCAACCCCTACAGCCTGTGTACCTATGAATCCCCTGTGGCAAGCATGGGCTGCAGGGCTCAGTGTTCATGTATGCAGTGGGGCAGAGACTTTTCCCCAAGTAAAGCACAAGGTTAGTTGTAGCTCTGATGCAATTATGTATGTATATGCTAACAGCTCCAGAGTTACCACCCCAAGCTGCTCCAAATGCTGTGCTACAGCCAATATTTACTTTACTTCTGCCTCCTACAGGGATCTTCTTTTTCATCATTTCTGTACCCAGTGCAAATGGTTTTTGAAGGTCTGGATCTTTCTAACAGTTGCAACTGAGCCCAAAGTAGCTCTCATGAACTACCAGAAAGGAGCTTCTAGTGAGGTGGGAGTCAGTCTCCTGCCAGGTAACAAGTGAGAGGACCAGATGCAATGGCCTCAAGTTGCACCATGAGAGGTTTAGATTCGATATTAGAAAAATTGATATTCTTGACTTAAAGCATGGTCAGGAAAGTGGTGCAATCATTGTCCCTGGAAGTGTTCAAAAGGTCTGTGGATGTGGCACTTATGGATGTGGTTCAGTGGTGCCCTTGGCAGTCCTGGGTAACCGGTTGGACTTGAACTTAGGAGTCTTATCCAAGCTTAATGATTCTATCTTATAAAAGTGACCCAACTAACATATGCTCAGTCTCAAATAAAACCACTAGAAACAGGTTCCTGGGGAAAATCCTGTTTTAAGCCTACCCTTAATCTTGTACGTGTTTCCCTCTAAAATCTGTAGCTCTAGTACAGCTTCATTGTTAGAGCTGAGAATAATGAATTCACCTTTAGATTAAAGAGAAAACAGAACTCAGTAAAAGCAGAAAAACAAAAGTAGTTTACAGAAGAACTAGCTAAGCTTTAAAACTCAGTATTTACCACTTTGGGTAATTGCAGAAATTTGCAGTTTAATTTAGATGGAGATATTAGGGCACAACTGCAGTTACTGAGTGCCTCTTAAAGGAGTGTTTTTAAGGTAACAGCTTCTCTTTTTCCCCTCCTTCACAAAGAGAGATCACACACAAGACAAGAAGAAAATGGTTTGGTATTTTTTCACTAGGTGTTTGATGCTTTTAAAAGGTCATGGTAGGGTATTGCTTGTTAGATGTACCAATAACTGCACATTTTTAAAATTAGCTTATGTTCTCTGCACACTTTTAAAATATCTGCTCAAGTGCTTTTGATGTTTTGCAATATTTCACAGAATGCAAAACCTGAGAAGGTTAGAATTGACAGACTTACTGACTTGAACTTTCTTTCTGCTGCAGAAGGGATGATTTAAGACTCAAAAGATGGTGAAAGGTTTTCATTTGGAAAATACTTGTTTAGAAAACAAGTCACAGAAGCAACACTGAACAGACAGGATTAAAGGACATGCAGGATTGCTCAGAAATGCCATTTAAAAGATAGTGATAACAGACTAATTAAAAGAGCAGCAAAGCCTTAAAGGATTATGTAATCTAAAACTAAAAAAACTTATCGGTTAAAAAAAAAGAGGAGAAAGGGAAAAAAAAAAAACATCACTTCTTGTACAGAAAGAGGAGACTCATTCAAGTAGTAACAAATAAAATTGACAGTTTGGTTTCTATATTTACCATATGGTAATGCTTCTTGACTACCAAACACACACCACCCACCAAAAAAAAGAAAAAAAACAAACCCAGAAAGCATTTCCAGCTTCCCAGCCTGGGTAAACATTGCTTCTGGTTACTCTTCCTCAAACCAATAATGACCACATGTAGTCCAGGCCATCAGTCGTCTTCCATATCCAATTTTCACTCCTTTCCCACCTGCTATATCTCATGGTGTGTGCACATATGGCATCCCTAATTCTCACTTAAATGCATTAACCTTAAGTACTGCAAAAACAATAATTCTACTAAAAGGAACAGGAAAATGGACCTCCAGTATTTGTTTTAATTTGTTGTGAAGTCAGACCAGTACCACCCTCAGAGTGCTGGCTGGTACTTGAGTTGATGAGATTTTTAATGAACTGATAATGGTGATCTTTTGCAAAAGAAGAGCTAGTGCTCTTCCTAAGGTCAAACCAAATCAGTGTTGTCTCTTAACTGTTATATATTCAGAAGAGAAAATTACAGATTATGGAGCATTTCACTGTCTTTGCCAGGTTTTCTACCCTTATGTCCCTGGATGACCTTAGTTCTTCCAGCTCCCTCCTATTCAAAATGGAATTATTTCCTTTGCTTATGTGTTTTCCAACATCCCGACTATTTCTTCAGCACAATTTCTTTTGGGAATCCAGCTTTAAAATCAATCTGTGTTAGAAATACAAAACCTTTACTTGATATTGCCTTTCCTTGAGATATTCACCATGAAAAATTCTAGCAATAACTTTAGACCTTTAATATTTCTGCTCTTTTTGTCTGGGTCAAAAACATTGCAGAGAAAAATTGCCGCTTGAGATGTAAATTTATGAACATTTATCTTGTAAGTTAAAAGAGCTCAAAGAAATTGTGAAAACATGTCTTTTTCCAAAAAGGAAGAAAAATAACTTTTTTTATTACTAAAAAAGTACCACTGTGCAAAATAGAAGATTCTTTTTTTAAAACAGAAACAAGAGGAATTTGAAGTCCTTCTCTAAATGCCAATTTAAAAGTAGACTTAATTATATCATTTCTCACAAAGCTGATGCTTTGCGTGGCTGAATAGCTGGCAGTGTAACTGAGCTTGTTCCTCTGATGCTTCACACCTCAGGGAGTTATTTACAAAAAAGCAGACTCTTGTTTTCTCCTTGCAGTAAGTGGCTATAAATGACAGACAGGTTTTCAACAATAGCAGAAATGCAAGTCTTCCTCACTAGTTTGATTTCAGACAACCTGGATGCTGGGAAGAAGTCGGTGACTATATATGTACATTTATGTGAAGTGAGAGCACATTCCTCATCTCTGTAGCCAAAAGTCATTGGAACATCTCACACAACACCCACATTGTCTTCACTCCCAACCAGCTACTTTCTTCATGCCAACCTTGGCTTTGCTGTGGCCACTAGCAGTGGATGAGTACACAACAATCGTGCTGTCAATCATGTACTCTCAAAATTTCTTTTAAGTCAAGTTCATGATTTGGTAGAAACTGAAGACTTCACAGTACCGGTCTCAGGGCAAAAAGTAAAGAAAAACCTCAAACAGCAAAAAAATCTCAATAAATGTGGACATAAGTTTATTAAAAGGGTGAAGAAAAACCTGCTAGCTAACATTTCATGGTTCACTTTATTATGCTGCAAAGGCAGGGGAAAGGAGAAGATTCCCATCCTAATCTGAAGGTATGGTGGAGTATCTCAGTGGTGCTGCAGACAGCTAATCTCATGGCTGTGTCTCGCTGGCTTGTGAGGAGGGGGCAGAAACCTTGGCACATGGGAGGGAAGATGTTGTGACTCCTCTGCGTGAGGGCTGTTTGCGTTCCTTGCTGACTCACAGAGCCAGTTTCCTAGATGTAATTAAGAGATAAAGTTACTTTGTAATGGCCAGGAAAACCAGGCCCCTGACCTAGAGCTATTCCCTGGATGCAATTCCATGAACAGCATAAGGCTTGGTTTTTAGCCATTCAGGACAGGCCAAGGCTTTCTAATGTTTGCTCATGTTGGTCTGCCACTGCTGAGCTCAGTACCAGGCTTCAGCTTTGAAAAGTTCAAGAGGAAGTTTAGATCTGACATTTTGGTTTAGATGCACTGTGAAAAGGAAGTCCGATTTTGAATGTTAAGAGTGGTCCAGCCAGCTATGGAAGGACTGACTGTTCAGCTAGTAGTACTAGTCATTTCCATATGCTTTGAATTTCAGCCAACTACTGGAAAAAAAAAAAATAGGCTCTTTCTATGTGCCATACAAATGTAGATTTGGCTACAGATTGGATGCTCGTTAAATCTAAACCATTTACCTGGGTTCTTACACCTATTAGTCTTGTAGCAGAAATTGGAGAATGAAGGGAAAATCCCACCATATTTCTCCAGGCTTGACTCCTTTCCTTTTATTTTCCACTCAGCAGGGTTTCATGATAGAACTAACGAGGTGACATCACTCTGCTAGATAAATTAATTTAGATTCTCACCAGAAAGCTGGCAGTCAGAACCAGGGAAGAGAAAGGACTGCAGGAGGAGTGAGAAGGCCACCATCTGCACAGAGAGGTGACAATTGCCAATTGGGCCCAGGGCTAAAGGATGGAGAAGAGGAGAGGATGACCACTGTTCTGTGTGCTTAGGTTTGTTGTTTTCCTAGCTACCGAGGAGACATGCCCAGCATCTGGAACTGCTAGGAAAGAAGAAAGACGGAGAACCTGGTACTACAAGCAGGAGTCTGGAGTACAATTGTCTGCAGCACAATTTTTGGTGTCTAAACATGCATGATGCAATGAATTGCAGCAGTCCTGTCCTTCTCACTCTGTTTCTTTTAGAGAGCTGGAGGGTTTAATGTTGCGAAAATATTGAAGAAAGAGTTACTTCCTCATGCTTAACTTCCATCAATTTGTTATCTGTCACTTTTATCAAAGCAATATTTTCCTAGTCTGGAGAATTCAAGACTGTGATGATGTGTAAGAAACATCAGAACCTTCTCTCCGTATAACCCCATTCCGTCACTAGGAATCTGGTATCAGCTGGAGACTGCTGCCGTTGCGTCTTCGGTTCAGACACAGGCTGTTGCAGACAAGATGCAGACTGTGTTCTCCCACAGAGTATTTACTTTCAGCTTCTTTGTTGCTCCGTTTATACAAAACAAGTTTTTTTGAATGTAAATACAAAATTAGGGCTTGTATATGGAAAATGTGATTCGTGAGTGTGCGCCTACTAGCATGCATATTATTTTCATTAATCAGTGGTGACAGTCACTTTGTTTTCATGTTTTTTGGCAATCCATTTGCTCTATTCTGAGAGACTCGATATCTAAGGAGTTTGCTGGAAAACAGAATTTTGTGAGAAGATGCTGGAAAAACACATTCTTCCAACCAGCTAAATGCTGTCACTGACAGTTACTCTCACATTATAAGCAAACCATGTGTGAAAGTTCAACACAAGCCCCCCCTACCCTCCAGTTTTGTCTGGTGAAGGCTCACAGAGATATATTGCACATGTTTCAAGCTTTATTTCTTAGCTCCCTAAGCATTTTGATGTTCTTTAATAGTAAAAAATAAAAAGGCAGTGAGACCAGGTGCTATTACCTAACCTATTGGGACTTCTAAACTAAGGCTCGTTTCTTGCTAGGGAGATATCCCTGACTGGATGGCTGCGTCATTTGGCTCTTGGCCTAAATAAACATATGTATGACTGATATGTCAGGGGTACTTTTCCTCCTGATGAAAACCAGGTGTTTGACAGTATTGCCTTAGTTAACGTTAAACACAAAAATATGGGATCTGTCCCTTCCTGAGGTAGGCATCAAAAAGTTATTCCAGGTCATTCACTTGGCTTTTACCATAAAAATTTCAGGCACTGCTTAAGAGTAATTTGTTCAGCCTTTTTCTCTTCCCGTGAGCTAAGGAGATATGTACGTGACAAGATCAGATATCTGACTTTGACATGGTTAACCATAAATGAGGTGATTCTTCCTTAGAGTGAACAGCTTCGTTCATTCTTAAAGCAGTAGTTTCTGTAGCTGGCACATAGCCTTTCATTCAGTTCCTACCCAGCTGGGACAGTTGAAAAGTCACACAGGGCTAAAGCTGCAAAAGGACTCACCTTGGGTTTTCCATGACTGTTTCAACTCAAAGTCTTAAACTGCAAAAACCTGGGATCGCCTCTCTTCCAAGGGGAAGCTGGCACTTTGGTGGGGTGTTTCCAATAGCTTTAGCCCTGAAGCTGTAAATAGGAAATGCTTCAGACAAAAGTTTTGATCTTAAACCTTCACCATGTTCTGAATCACATACAGCTTCATTTGATATAGCCCTCCAGGCATTACTTGGACCTCTTGGCAGGGTGATCTGGAGTACCAAATCACTTCCCAGAGCTGGGAGCCTAAAAGACTCAGGAAGCATAATTCTTTTTCATTTAAAAACATCCATCCCTGAGAAAGTCCTACCAGTATGAACTAATCTCAGCCAGGAATGTATTATCCATTTATTATTTCATGACAAATAGTGAATAAATGGAAAGTATTAACAGGTTTTAGGGGACTGAATTTGAGTTATTGCTTTGAGATTTTGAAAGTTTAGATGTGTTCTTGCTGCCCAATGAATTCACATCTGTATGCTGCAGGGCCAACTTTGAAAGTCAGGACTGAGAGTATTATATTAGCTGAGGTCCAGTGATTGGGAGGTTTTATGTTTCCCAAGGCTAGAGACGGCAACTCCAATCTGAATATCTCAGTTAACTTGTAATTAGGACACTCCTTGCTACTGGATGGAGTAAATATACACATGTTCATATGATGTGGAAGGGATATGCAATATCATTTTCCTCTTTCTTCCCTTTCTTTCTCTGTAACTTTAAACAACTTCAGCTTCCAACAGTGGTTTTTTTTTTTTTCTGTTGGGGTCAAATCTACTTGTGTATATGTTTCCTGCAGAGTGTACTAAGGATGGCTGCTAGGTCTGGTTCACTTTGGCAAGAAACATTTAAATTGAGAAGACTGTCCAATTTGGGGATTTAAATAAATTTGCTGAGCCTGTAAGATAAAGAACTTTCTCTGGAGTTAAAAAGCAGCAGAACTCCAGGGAACTTATCTGTGAAAATGCAAAAAAAAGGTGTTTTTTAAAAATTTCTCTAAGATATAAGAAGAAATTTGAGGAGCGCCATCAGGACTCTAGGAGTCTAGAAGTGACTAGTCACTTCTCATGGACTTGCTCCTTTAGCTCTCTAATACCATCTAAGTATTAGGAGAATAGGTTCTTAAACTGGTGAGTTTTAGGTTCTGCAGCAATGGGAGCCCCATAAGCACTCAAGAAATGAAAAAAAAAGAAGCCTCAAGCCCTCACTTTACCCACGATCAGAACTGTTTCATCATATTAGGTATATAATTTATTACAGTTTTGAATGACTATACTGCTATAAAAGTAGAATATTGTTTCTAAATCCAAAGTGGATTTTGGCATTGCACATATATTGAGGCCTCCTTGAACTTTGGAAGAGGAACAATAAAAATGGCATGAGACAGCGTAACAAAAAGAATAAGGTAAACAATTTCTTATTATTTCTTCTTGTCCTTTAAACTAATATTCTGTTCAGGTTCATTCCTCATTCTTCTTGTAATATACTTACAAAGTTTAAGACAGCGGAATACTACTATATTGCATTTCATAGCATCTTGAGAGGACTGGGAAATCTATTCCCTTTTCTTGCTGTAAATATATTTATCTTATGCTATTCCACTGTGCCACAGGAACTGTTACTTCATTGAGATCGTATGTTTCAGTCGCTCTCCCTTTTTGTTTTGTGACTTTGTACCAGATGTCAGCGGTTACTGCCAGAGCCAGACTCAGTTTTCTCAACAGTCTTGCTTTAAATCTTCCTTGTCCAAAAATGTATCTATTCTCATGGTTCAGAGACTGAATCTGTGACCTTCCTAATGGCTTTTTGGGTATTCTTCAACCTTTTAAAATCACACGAGAGTCTTTTGGAAGATGAAACTGCAAACAACTTTATTTGGAAAATATACAATATAGTCATACACATGAAAGTGTACAAAACCCACTGCATCAGCAGAGTGGTCCACAGTTCCAGTCTCAATGCCTGCTTGGCTTATTCAGGGTCAAAACCCTATCCAATAAAACATTCCTTGTGCACCTGCAGCTCTCCTTGTGCAATCTGCTAGGCTTGGGCAGGCTGGCTGATTGTTCTTCTTGCGCTTGAGTGCTTACACCCCCTCCAGTCCTACACAACCCCGGTGCCCAGAGTCTGCTCAGCCTTCCACAACCATCTTGGTCTGGTTGAATATGGCCAGCCCTGCTTAATTTCTCTATTCTTGCCAAGACTACCAATACAAGGAAACTGAATAAAAACAACCTTCTTAAACCTCTTGTCTTCCAGAGACAGACCAGTGATTATGTGGAATTTATCTACAACGGGAACCTAAATTCATCCGACTTTAAATTTAAAAAGCACTGTTGCTGTAAAGTAATTCAAATGAATGTTTCTCACCAGTTATAAAATAGTGAGGTTTTTTAATGAACACATAGATAATGACTGCATCTCACTAGATAGCTGCCCTTAGCCTCTGCCTTGTTAATTCCTTCTGTTCTTAATGGTTTTCCCTCATGTTCCCAGCCCGGATACAAAGAGAGCAATTCCAAACCCACTCATGTTTAGATGGAAGTACCACAGCTCCTACTGTGATTCTGTCCTTCCTCCTTGTAGGCAGGACCCCATTCACCTTTAGCGTGATTTTATCATGGTCAGTGGAGTTCCATAAGAAATGACTTTCAGGTAATTCCCAGTGGACAGCTCAGCAGCAGCTGCTTGCATTGATGCAGATTCCCAAAGCTTTCTCTGTTACTTTTTAGGAGAAAAGCTGGAAAGAGGAGTTTTGATTTTTCCATGTGATGTTTCCAACAAGTATTTCCCTACTGAGTAGAAAATAAAATAACTTTAAAATGTACAAAAAGTAACATAAACTGTATGCAATCTTTTTTATTGGGCTCCCATTACTGTTGAGAAGCTGTAAAAGACTGGGGATGTGATTGAGTTGATAATGTTATTGAGCTTCTCTGACAAGGGTATACCCATCAATAACTTCTGTTATTATATTTTTATGTCCTCTAAAAATAGCTGCTTGTTTGCCTTATGGGTTTTTTTTCGGGTTTTTTTTTTCCCTCAGAAACAGTTTGTGGAACAACTCCCTTTAAAGAACAATTAATTTTAGTTTATACTTTACAGAACTCCTTGAAGTTTTCCTGAATAGGTTTAGAAGGCATCCCAAGTTGTTCTCTCTCCATTTCCCTTTCTCATAGTTTATTGCATTGTGTATGGAAAAGGAGAAAACTCCCATGCTGGTGCGGAACTGAGACTCAATAAGGGAATCTGGGGTTGGCCCATAAGCCAGGAATTAGCACAGCCCAGCACTGCTGTGCAGGAACAGCCTACTCCCACCTGGTGACTTCTGGACTTCTACCAGGCCTTACGAAGGAGAGTTAGAACCCCTTTGGCTCATTGTGGCAAAGAGAAAGAGATCACCATCAAACTCATAACACATATGAGAACAAGCAGGTAGGCAGACAGAAAACAAAATAGAGCTTCATCTCATTTCAGACAGCAACAGCAGCTCCCATCAGGAATGTTCTCTGGGGATTAATATCTGCCAGCATTTAATGAGCCAAAGCAGGATGTGGGCCATTAACTTCTCCTGGCTGGTTATCAGTTCCCCGGGAAATGTCCCACACCTCACTCGGAATTGTTCAATTACACCCACATTACTGGGTCCTGCAGCCTTGTTGTGACATCCCATTTCTAACAGCTGTCTGGCCAGCCACTAACAAAAAGGCTGCATCCCAGCTCAAAAGCGAGAGGAGGGAGAAGGACACGGGGGCTAGTTGATGAGCAGCTGTGGTCAGTCCTGCATGCCCTGGCTTTCCATCAGAGTGGAGCCTACTGACAGATTCAAGTGGAGAGGGAAGAAAGCAATAGTCATGTTGGCTTCTTGGATTAGCTGGGGACAGTGATCAGGAGGAAATCAGGAGCCTTTTCCAAGCATCTGCCCAGCAGAGCATGATACTTTGTCAGTGGTTCCCATGCAGAGGTACTCAGGAACCTGACCAGCTGCATTGCATAGGCAAATCTGATTTCTCCTTTTGTTTTTTAAAGCCTCATCTTTCACACTTCCTATGAATAGACTGTAGAAACTACAGCATGAAGCTGCTAGCAAAAGGGTTGCATTGGGAAACTTTTTTCATAAAGTTAAATCACTAGGTCACTGTAATGTCAGAATAGTATCTATCTATATTATGTGTATATAACAGCTCATTTAGTATTTAAATGCACAGTAGATTGAAGTGGTAAAAGTTGAGATGAACTGTTTTCATGGCAGAGAATTGAAATGAAAAGCCTCATTTCTCAAATGGGAGAAGTCCAAATGAATCAACTCTGTCATTCTTTCTTTGAAATGTGTCAATTTTAATAGAACTGTCTCTTTAGTGGAAACATTATTCTGTCAGAAATTTTCCAACCAGTCATATACCCAGCAGCAACTGGTAAAAATGGCAGCATTGGCTTTGAAGGCTGTCCCAGTAGCCCAGGGCAGTCTGTCCAGTGAGCCAGCCAGCAACCTCCTTGGCCTGTGAGGAGCTGCTGCTGCCGCTTCCATGCAAGGGTGTGGGGCAGCCCCCCTGCCAGCCATGGTGGTGGGACCTGGTCCCACTGCACAGCTGCTGGCAGAGTCCTCAGTGTCCCTCCTCTGCCACCTTGCAGCTAAGTGTCATTTCTTGCAGGGTCTTGTACTGAATTTCAGTCAGAATTGCAAACCATGACCTCTCAAGGATTCACATTGTACCCAACTGCTCAAATCTAAAGGGGCGGCTAGGGAGGCACATTCCCATCCCTTGGAAATTTTTTATTTGCATTTTATGTGAAGGTGACTTTGCAATATTCTCTTAATTCATTGTGCTAAGTAGAATGAGTCAACATTAGATAAATTAATATTTAAATGCCTGGGGAATAATTGCTGAAGTTTTGAGGAGTGACAAGCACATGGTACGCTAAAAACTAAGAGTTTGCAAAGCAGATAGCTATTTTTTGGTTTTTAGCGGACACTCTTAAAAACAAAAATCCTAAAAACGCCATGACATTTTAACTAAATTTCATCCACTGAGAGCTCCATATGCAAGCACAGCAAATAATATCAAGTTAAAATCTCAAAGTGTCACTTGTTTTCATGGATAACTTTTGGATGTCCATGGGGACTCCTAACATATCTGGAACTATCTAGTTCAGGGAACCAGTCTGGAAAGTTTTATCCTGGTTACTGTTTGTGAATCAAGGCACAGTACTTTATCTTCTACACCTATTAAATTCTTATTAGGTAAGCATGTGTGTTAGCTAGGTTTAGTCAGAAAAACCGTTTTGCAAGGTGTCTGTTGTACAGAATCTACTTTTTAAAATTAAAAACTAACTAAGGTTTCTTTTCCTCAATATAGATTTGAGGTTTTATGTTCAGCTGGAGTTGTGACTTGCAAGCTCTAGAAACAACATAGTATGTGTGTGAAATTAAAAATAAATTGATTTCATTTAAAAGCATCATGTTAAGAGCAACATCCATAGAGTAAATTCCAGACGGTCTCAAAACAGACTTTTGATCTTCTGTTCTCATCCATTGCAAAGTGAGAGGCTATTGCTGCAGCAGAATGCAAATCAAGAAGGTAGTCTATTTCTCTATACCAAACCTTGTAAACCTCACATCCAGGTGTACTCCTAATCCTGCGGTCAGCTCATAAAAAATAATCCTTAAGAATAAGGGAAGTTAGTTAAAAGGTGTGAAGAGCAGAGGTGCTGCGTGAGAGCCTTGCAGTGTTAAGAGGCACGCAGTTATCACCCTCCTGGAGCCATGTCAGGGCTGTGCTGAGGTCTCTCCCTTCCAGATCATTGGGGTGGTGGCAATGCAGTCAGTGCCTGCACAGATCCTGCCGGGGAGAGGGGGAGCTGGGGTTGCATTCAGGCAACTTTGTCTTTACACATCTCAAAGGCCAAACATCTCTGCCTTCCCATTAGAAGATGTTGTTTCTGGTGGATCTTTCTGTTTTTCTGTCCAGGGTTTGCCCTGAACTGCCCCTGCAGTTTTCTCTGCCTGCTTTTGTCTCTGAGGCCAAGCTGAAGTGGTTGCCTAGAAGGCAGCAGTGCTGGCAGGATGGAGTGGAGCTCAGAACAAGGCTAACCACTGGGACCTTACCCAGTAGATCTCCGTGTCCTGCATTATATTCATTATTATTGTTAGTGCTTATTTACTGTAGTTACCTCAAAGAGGGTTTATATGAACTGCAGATGCATCTTCAGCAGGAGTAGCAAGGAAATGTCCATTGCCTTCTGAATGTCAAGTGCTTTGCAGTCTGCTCTCCAGGAAAAAAAAAATAGAGCTACAATGGCTGCTTCAGGAATAACTCCAGGAAAACTTTCTCCTGCATACCTGTCCTTCAACATTCTTTCCTGTGAAAGACAGCAAGAAGCTTCTGCCATCCTTGGACTTGTAATGCATAAATTCTGCTTCACTGCTATACTTTGCAAGCTCCAGCAGCAAGGTTCCCAGACCATAATCCAAAACAGCTCCGCATAAATACTAATGAGGGTCATGTAGATAAGTCTTTACTTTCTGCACATTAAACTTACCCTGAAGGACAATTTCCAAGACTTTAAAACATCAGTGAAATGGGGAAGGAGGAATATTAAGACTCCCATCTAATGTCAGTGCCTTCTGGCCAGTTTCGTTACTTCCATTTTATTCCTTGCCACTGATCCTTAAATAGAATTTATGGTTGCCCGTTTTACACTCACCTTTTCATAGGGTCACAGATGTATCCATGCAGAATGAGTACTCTCATGCAGTCAGAGGAAAGAAATGCTCTGGGGGAAAGACCTCCAGGTAAAAAAAAAGAGGATAAAATCTCCTGGAAAAAATCAAGCTTCTCCCATCTTCTGTAGAAAAGACTCCGAAAGGACTGAGTAAGTTTTCAGCTTGTCATACATTATGGGAGCAGCTTTGTGGTCAGTATTGCCACATCCAATGCCATCCTTAGCAAGAACACAGCTTCACAGTAAGGATCCAGAGTCCATGGAGGAGAAGTTACGCTTGCCAGTGAGCTAGCAGAAAATCGTCTGCCATTTAGTCGTAGAGACCACATCTTTTCATGCCATGAGAAATAATATGCAGTCCCAGAAGTGCCATACATGGAGCGAGGCAATATGACATACACACGCTGTCCCAGTATGATGTTTGACAAAACTGCAGGAACAATAATTATACACCCTGGTATTGTGACTCCTTTACGTGCCCCTTTACTGGTGGTGTCGTATCAAAGAAGAATGTTATCTCACTGGGTTGGGTTTATATATCAGGTGGAGTGGGGTACCATTGTTGCTGCACCATTTCAGCGAACTCCTCTTACTCAGGTCAGAGGTCTGTTTTCTATTGTGTGGTACCCTGAGTGCAATTCTGGTCCAGTACGGGCACATGTGAAATTCAGCTGTGCTGAGCTGACCCTGGCCAGATGCCAGGTGCCAGCCAAAGCCATTCTATTGCTCTCCCTCCTCAGCTGGACAGAGGAGAGAAAAAACAGAACAAAACACTCGTGGATTGAGATAAGGACAAGAGAGATCACTCACCAATTCCCATCACAGGCAAACAGACTTGACTTGGGGAAAAAATTAATTTATTAATGATTAAATCAGAGTAGGATAATGAGAAATAAAATCAAATCTTAAAAACACCTTTCTCTTACCCCTCCCTTCTTCTCAGACTCAAATTCATTCCCAATTCTCTTCTCTACCTCCTCCCTCCACTGCAGCACAGGGCAATGGGGTTTACGGTTTACGGTCACTTCATCACACATTGTTTCTGCCGCTCTTTTCTCCTCATGGGGAGGGCTCCTCACACTCTTCCCCACTCCAGTATGAAGTCAGTCCCAGGGGATATAGGGATACAGTCTTCCATGAACTTCTCCAACATGAGTGCCTACCATAGGCTGCAGTTCTTTGTGAACTGCTCCAGATTGGGTCCCTTGCCGGGTCACAAGTCCTGTCAGAAAACCTGCTCCAGTGTGGGCTCCTCTCTCCATGGTGCCACAAGTCCTGCCAGGAGCCTGCTTCAATCCGGGCTTCCCAAGGGGCCACAGCCTCCTTTGGGCATCTACCTGCTTTGGCATGGGGTCCTCCCAGGACTTCAGGTGGATCTGTGCTTCACTGTAGACCTCCATGGGCTGCAGGGTGACAGTCTGAATGACCATGGTCTGCACCACGGTCTGCAGGGGAATCTCAGCTTCCGTGTCTGGAGCACCTCCTGCCCCTCCTTCTGCACTGACTTTGGTGCCTGAGAGCTGTTTCTCTCACAGACTCTAGCTATACTTGCTCTGCTCAGTAACTTCTTCCTCCTTAAATATGTTATCCCAGCAGAGCTGCCACCCTGGGCTCAACCTTGGCAAGGGACAGGTGTGTCTTGGAACTGTCTGGCATTGACTTCACTGGACACAGAGGAAGCTTCTGGCAGCTTCTCACAGAAGCCACTCCTGTAAACTCCCCCACTGCAAACCATGCAAAACCTTTCCACACAAACCAAATACACCAGCACGTCACCATCTAACCTGATGACCCAAGGAAACTTTGCTGACAGGAAGCAGTGCCTTGAATGCACTTTCTGTGAAGAGATTCTGTAGTGTGTGTCTTACAATGCCTTCTGCAAGGAAAAACTTACACAGACCAACAAAGAAACACAGAAATGAAGAGGTTCTTACTGTTTTCACTGTGTTTTTAAGGATTCAGAACATCTATTGTTTCATTCGAACTGGCTGAGGATTTTCAAAATTTTCAGAACTTCAGCCTTCAAAATGAAAGATAACACAGTAATTACCCAAGGAAACTAGCACTACTAAACTGTCTTACTCAGCAGAATGGTAGCTCTTACGTAATCTCTGTTAACTTTTGTCATCGCTCTCTTTCTGAGAAACAGACTTTAGTGTGACACTAGCCATGTCACCTGCTACTCACCATAACATAGTTTAGTGTTAGTGGGCAGAAAGTTTAAAAAATTTATCAACTCCTTTTGCAGAATTATGTAAAAGTATCTGAGTAAACTGGTCTTGATTTTAAGAAGTAAAATCTAGGGGTTTGTCTTTCCTGCCTTAGCTCCTGTATATCCTTTTGTCATTCTTGGGACTAGAATTAGAAATACCAGTACAAGCATCAAAAAGGTGTTAGGCACTCAGGTTCTATTTCAGCTGGAGCTGAGCACAGAAGCACAAGGAGACACTTTGCAAATCACAGTTTTACTACAAGTGATCCTAAAACATTCTAAGGAATGAAGAACATAGGGGATGCGCTTCAACAGATGCCCACTGCAACTTAGGTAAGATTATGAATCTGAAACACTCAGTCTCCTCTAAGGAAAATTATGTGAAATCATGTAAATATTTGTCCTTGTGAAATTTCAGCTATTTTTTTTTTTAATAGTTCAAGAACTTGTAGGTCCAGAACACCCACATGTAGTACTTTAAGGGAGGGAACTGGAACTTCTTGGAGCTTTTTCACACTTCTTTCACAATCAGCAGAGGGTTGCAAAGTGAAAGGTTGACATATGGGTCACTTCTGCTGAGACACTGGCTAGATCGCAAGCAGCTGCCAGAAAATTTGTTTCAAGGACACAGAGATCGTTGACTAACAGTAAGAGAGCTGCACACAACTTAATCAGTAGCTCCTCTGCAGAGATGTTTACCTGCTTGAAAGTTATCTTTTTCACTAACTAGAGAATATACTAAAGAAAAAATGCTTTGTATGTCTTTTAGAATAATTTATTAGCTAATTATAAGACTTTTTAATAATTTTTTTCATAACATGATAGTTGGACAAGAACCAAAGTGCATAGAAAATTCACAAACATAATTCAAAATAAATAAACTTCCTATCAAACCCATAAAATACCTTTCAGACTTCTGAAATTTCTTCTGAAAAATATCATACTTCCTTCAATACCTGCTCAGATAGTGGAATTATTGTGGCATTTGAAAACATTTATGGCAGCAGTCTCCATGTAAGTTTTGCAGTTCCTCTTTGCTTTGTGTTTGCACTGATCACGTGTACAGCAGGGAGTTTGTTTATGGTCCTAAAAGAAGTTACTATTTATATGTAATTCTTCCTGAATGAGTCTTCTTCATTGGCATATTTTTTCTGCCTAAAAACCAATGCGATAATGGGAAAGCTGTCAGAGCTATACCATGATTCACAGATAAGAGTTACACTTCAACGGATAGCCATTATTACTGCAGAGGGCACAAATTGCTTTCAACTTGAATTTAGGCTTGCTGGACTAACAGGACACAATTAAACAGAAGTCTCTGAGAGGAAAAGATAAAACCTTCACTAATATCTGCAAAAAAATGAACCTTCCTGAAAATACAAAACCTATGGCATGTAAAAACAAATTCTGAGTGGAATTGTTCTCTCCTAGAAACAAAATTATTTATGATGGGCTAACCTTTTCCTGCTGCTTACTCCTCACACACACCTCAGTCTGTAGCACTGCAGTCATTTGCTGAGAAGGTTGTGATGGTGCCATAGAGAGCAATGACTGCAGTTGACAAATTAGGCATAGAAGAGGCTAACTGCTGCAATATTCTTGTTTATATCACTTTGATTCACTTGCAGCCCTGAAACTGGGCAAATAGCTAGTTAGTGTAATTTCCTCTGCTTACCTTGGCTAATTTAAATTACTCCCTATTTCATCATGTCTTAATGTTGGCCTGAATCTCCAAATCTCTTTATGGATGTCTTGTCACCACAGGCACAAGACAGATCTCCAAATCGTTGCATGACAAGAGTGTTTTTTCTTTTGCAGAAACCACTTCATCTTCTTTGCCAGTTTCCACTTTACAATAGTTCTCTCCTTGATCCTAAAGCTACACCAGAGATTAAGTTTTCCCCTTATTTCCTCTATAACCTTTTGAAAATTTGCTACCTCTCCTCCCCACCCTCACAGGTAAATTTCTTATTCCCACACTATGACCAGAAGGCTACTGCAACAATCCTTTTCCTGGCTTGTCAGTACTGTCTTGAAGAAGGCAGAAGGGTTGCATTCACTGGTGGAATGAACTATCCATCTAAAAAGAAATTTTAGCAGCACTACTTGTCACTTCAGCTATAACCCACTACAAACCCTTTCTTTGCGGTGAAATACCTGCCTAGACTATCCTCATGTTTTTGTTGTTGACCCTTCCTCACCTTTGCCAGTAATACCAGGTTTCTTGTGCTCTCCTCTCATGTAGGAGGGAGCCTTCAAAAATTCCCATCTTTCCAAATAATCTCGTCTCAAAAAAGACAAAAAAACATGTACTTGTTAAAATTCAGGTAACAGACAAGCTGGGGTTGCTTTGTTTCAGGCTAAGTACTATTGAGTTGTCCTTATCTCCCTGTTCCCCCTCCTCATTCAGCCCATTTTTCATTTCTAACATAACACTTAGGTTTTAAATTGCAGTGTGAGGTAGGAAGGTACTCTGCCTTGTAGGATAAGGCCCACAGGCTGGATTCGTTTCTGACAACTGCCTCAATGCAATAACAGAAATAACATGTTACTACTTAAGTTGTGGAAAGTGAGACCTGCACTTACAGGCTTGTCAGTCTAATTGGCACCTTTGACAGCCACCATAATTTACATTAAAATAGCGATCCAGAACCAATTCCTGTTTTACCTTAAAACATCTAGCAAACACAGACATGAGAGCTCAGCCCTACTGGAGACAGTCATAGGAAATCTATTGATGAAGCAATGTTTCATGGTGTTTGGCATGTTCAGTGTTACATGGTGTGAGGAATCTAGGAGTTTGGGAGCTGTATAGATACTCTTGAGACAGCAGCTCTGCAGTAAGGAGTTTTTCTAGTAAGAAAGGCAAAGAGAGAAGCAAATTAACAAACTTTACATGGGAGATGGTTGCCTTTCAAAAAGACTTTCTTCATAAATGAAAAGGCAGTCTTTTCCCCATAGCCTAGTGTAGCCTGTAAGACCAGATAGAAAATCATCGGTTCCTGCCCAATAGGGTGCCCTGACCTGGCCCAGTATTTTCTGGGCTGAAGGAACTGTCCATGAAGGTTTCATCTCAGCAGGATTGCTTGCCCCTGAGCACACAAACAAACCAAGGCTGAGGTCCCTCAGGAAAACCCATTCTCCTTTCCCTGTTGTTTAAGAAGCAACAGGTCCATGTGAGAAGCTGCATTTGGTGTCTGAGATGCTGAACTTTGTGATGTGGGCACAGCTTGCCCTGGGTGCCACTACTGAGGGATGCTGGTGCATCTCTTTGAACAGAGGCAGGCTGATGTAAGACACTCAATGCTTCTGAACTAGCTGCTTTTCACATCCCCATTAAGTATTGATAGCTTTAGAAATATATTTTTAAAATAAGCTTTTTATGATAATATGTGAACTCAGAGCCAGGTGAAAGCTTGCCATTCAAAAGTCATTTTGAAAGGAACAAGCATATGCGTAGCTATAAAAGAAGCGTTTTCCATTTTAAAAAGGCCTATAGAGTAAAGTGGTGATACCATGAGAAATGAGGTCTATAATGTGGACTTCTAAACTCAATATGCTACCAGCATTTGTACATTATTTGGCCTGCAGGCATTGGGTTTTTCTAGTAGTGGGAGAAAACACCTTATTTATGTTCTCACACACATCCCTTGCAAGTCATATGAAACAGCACAACCAATTCTGTCTCCACAGGCTAATGTGCATTGTCCTCATCTTGCCACTTCATTGATATTTAATATTCTCCCTAAAAATATGATGATTCAGCTTGACCTTCATCTCACACCTAACATCTCTCTTCAACCAACTTTACAGCTATCTCGCCAGCAATCTTTAGTTCAGACACAGTCTGGGCCCTTGCTCCTCTGCCACACATTCATCTTTGACAGCATCAGTTCAGATTTTCCATTCCTCCGCTTTGGTGGAATTCAGTTATGTTTAATTGAGTTACCCCTGACACCCTCCAGTGACAGAGAAGAGACCTAGCCAACTGTCTTTGTTTTGTCAGGTGTAATTCTCAGTTACAGTTTTCTAAAAACTAGCATGGCCAATTCACTGCCTATTTCAGGGCGGGGCTGGACAAAGCTCAATTTGAATGGCAAGTAGTTCGTAAATGGCTTTTCAGAACAGTCCCTGGAGTGTCTGGCAGGGCACCAGCCCCCATCGAGCTGGAAGCTGTTCAAGCACCCAAGAGACTCTGCACTGAAGGGCATCCAGTTAAAAGAGACAAGAAGGATGGCTGGAGGGAAAGTAGCATCAGGAGGATGTGGAACTGACGAAACACTGATTTGCCAGACTGCTATGGAAGAAAACGGAACATATACCATTAAGGTTTGACTCAGTGCCTCTTCCTCATAACAGTACTCCTCTTTCCATCCACAAGGTCATTTTAAAAACTTGTTTCTTCTCCATTCTTTCTTTTTTTCTCCCTCGACAGGGTTAGAGATGGCCAGTTCACTACCCAGTGCAAGGCTCACTGACCCACTGAAGTCAGCAAGGGCACGCTGGTACACAACGTCCATCATGTTGAGCCTGATGGCTTGTATTTCCAGGAAATGAAGGCTGTAGAAAGAGTAAGGATTTCTCAAGGTTTTATGGACATTTAAGACAACATTTGATGAGTTCCTGTTTTCCGAGAACATTTGTAAGTGCCATCAGAGAAACAGGTTGGGAAAGAAAAAAACAGGCAATGTTTTGCCTCTTAAAGATTTCAGAAGAAAATTCTGGAACTGATGTAGGAAATATGGCTTTGTATACATGTTTACTCTGAGAGATTAAACTGACTGATAAATTGTTTTTGAAGACACTTAATTCTTTGTCACATAGCTCAGTATGTCAGCAAACTTTTTCTGCATATGTGCATATTTAAAGATTAGCTAAAGTTCTTGCTTCTTAATGCAAGGAAGTAAAAAAGGAGTTTGTATTTTATTGCATTACCATTCATTGTGTTTTATTGGTTTGTTATCTTTATTTTATTGGTATTTTTTAGTAAAAGCTTTGAGTATGCTGTACTTTTTGAAAGGGAAGAATTAACTGCCCACTATTCTACAATAAACAGATGTAAATCATAGGCAGCAATAAAAGCACATTGGTCTTCTAGTAAGCAGCTGGATGTGATATCAGGAGCAGAGATCCAAGCTAAATAAATTTGATTTTTTAAATGAGAGACAAAAAATAATCCTTCAAAAAAGTAAGACCTAAATTTGATTTGATAACATATATGTCTAAACATGTGTCTTTAAAACTATACCAAGCATTGCAAAGCAAAGGGACTATATCAAAATTTCTTAAGCCTGCATTTCCCTGGCATGCTTTGAAAGCATGGCAAAAAACAAAGCTGATGGAAAACACTACTGAAAATGTCAAATTCCAATTTTCTTACATTCGTGGTATTTTGTTCTAGGGAATGCTGTGATCTCTTTCACTCCCCTGCTGACACTGTTTATGTATATATTTAACTTTAGTCCTCTGAACAGTCGCATCAAATTCTCTAAAACTGATCATAATTTTAGAGGTAAAAGGGGAGATATGAGCTTGCAGGATCTGGAGTGTCCTTTACTCTTCCAGTCTTAAACTACAGCTAAAAATTTTCTGCCTTTTACTTGTGTTCTTCCAATCCCTTGCAATGTCTTGCAATTTTACAATTGGAATTTGCAAATGGGGAAAAAAAAAAGAATGATTTGCAGTTTTGGGGCTGTATTTTCTTAAGCATTTCAGAACCCTTTATTTTATTTTATTGAGAATAAAGCACAATCAAAGCTGAAAATTACCTTTCTCCTCTAAATTTGCCTCTATGGGCATCTAGACCTCAATATTCCTTGACAACTTTTAGTTAAATGATCATATTTTCTGTTGCTTCACTTATGAAGTATTTGAAAAAAAACAAAACCTGTCTAGTGAAAAACTAAATTGAGATGCTGATATCTTTGGTAAATCATTGCTTCTGAAAACTTGTACTTTTTTATGTGTTTTACACCTTTCTATGTACAAAAATCATGTCATGCTAGTAAATGCTGCCCAAGAAGTGTCTCTGCCCAGCCCCCTGATTGTTTTGGTTTGGGTTGGGTTTTTTTATGGCTTCTATTAATGCTTAAGAGGAAATACTACATATTTCATGTAAGAAAATATTTTATGCAGAACACTGTATATTAAGTATTTTGATTTGTTATTTGACCTTTGAACAGATAGACCTTCCAAGATTTAAAAAAAAAACCCCTTTTTTAATTGATCATGCAACTGAACCTTGCTTTGTTTTTCTTCCTTAAAAAAATAAATAAAACAGAGAGAATCACAAAATCTATCATCTCATCAGAGTTGTCTAATTTCACAAGAATGAAAATGGGACCATTTCCAAGAGACATCTGCTTTTTTTTTAATCAAAATCTTTCCTGATCTTTTTCCTGTGTCTGCACAGTCATCAGAATTTGTAATCCATTGATCCTTGCATTTGCACAAGCTGAAAAATCCAAGATTCTCTTTTGTCATAAATCTGGACTCAAAAATTAATATAACCTGGTAACTCTAAAGACCTAATGCAGAAACTGCAATATTTACGATAGTATTGATATACTCTAGATAGTTTTAATATCTAACAATTATGTGGTCATGTACTTAAGCCTGGATACTTTTAACAATATTCATATATTTTTTTAAATTTATAATATTTATATTTTCATGTGTATTCATAGCATTACCAGAGTGCAGTTAAGGTGCATGCTGGTATGACATATTCTTAGTTTGGGCAGAGGTACAGATAAATGCTTATTCATGGGAGGGTAGCTATTGAATGTAAAACTCTAACAATGAAAAAATACTTGATGGTAATCTAATTAATGAGACAGCACTGATGTGAAGATCTGTTTAGTCTCATCTATAAGGCATCAAAGCAGTTAAATCTGTGCATAGCTAATAATCCCTGGAACACTACTGCCTAGGAAGTATGCTCCTTGAAGAATAGATTATCAATTCTTTGCCTTCAGCCTGCATTACACTGACATAATTTGCATTATAGAAAATAAAATAAGCCCTAGCAAGCAACAGAGACCCATGTTAATCTAACAAATCATGATAAAACATTGCCACTTCTTATTAAATTTTTTAGTATGGCTAAAACCCTGTTCCTGTGTTCTAGACCTGTGAAGAGTATATAATCTTCATCTTTGCCTATTCTTAAAATTTTCACACATATTTGAGCTAAAAAAAAAATTAAAATTGCATTGTATTTCTAAGTAAATGCATTTCTCATCCTCCTTGAAGTGGAGCCCTTATTTCATATCTCAGCTACTGCAACTTCCTTCTCTATTTCTTTGTGAAATGCAGTCTCAGCTTTGTTCCCATCCAGCCCACATTGACCACAGAGATTTCCCTGAGCTCCCTATCCCTGGGCTTCCAGCCCCTATCTAACTGAACCATGCTGTTTGATTTCCTCCTGTAAGACTGCTGATACCCATGCTGTTCATGTGCATTTATTCTAATTTCTTGTGAAAATACCAGCCTCTGGCCAGCCTACATTTCTCTTGTTAACCTTTAGACACAGAGGCTTGGTGTTTCTGGCACACTTCATACTCTAAAAGAAAGGTCCATAATTAGTCACTATATTTTTTTCCCTAGCTTACTTATAATTTTCCTTTGCTCTGATGCCTATAAACTTTGGACAGCAGTATGCTCAGAGCATAATTTGATCAATAAACACTATTTCTTTACTCTTTTATTAGCCTTTTCACTTAGCCTAGGCTTTTACAGAGGGAGAGGGTATTGTGGTCCCTACTGTGCCACGCACAATGGGTTTTGTCCATGAATTAGGCATCTGAAAGATATAATGTGCTGAATAGTAACTTTTATTCCCTATGAGGAGGTCACTACCCATGAAACAGACATATAAACAGGATTCTAGAAGCTTGAGTTAGGAAGCAATGTGTTCTAGGTCATTTTCATGTTAAAGCCTCAAGGAAGCAGCATGATTGACTTTTGTGCTGGGATTTCCCATTGTACGTTTCTGTTTTATGTGCCCAAGGAAACCCTTCACATCAGACTTCAGTTTGTCTTGTTCGGTAAAAACTGCTAGCTGCTTCAGGCTAAGATTAGAAAAACTGTGTAGAGGAAAATTATGTAAAAAATATTATAGAAAGTTTGTTTAATCCTATCAGTTGAGCACTGGCTTATATACTGAAGCAAAAATGTTCGAAAATGCTAATTTTCTCAAAGGAGAAAACAATTATTGTATGCATGACTATATTTCTGGAGTTTTTAGAGGAAGGGATAAGTAAAACAAAAAAAGAACCCCAGAAACATATCCTTTTTTTACATTTCTTTATTTTCTGCCTTTTCCTCTCACTAGGAAAAAAGCAAAGAACAGAAATATTCACTGACTTGGAAACAGAGATTAGGAAATAAAAAGGACATTAATTACCATCAAAGAAGCAGGCAGGTGTAATGGCAAAAACCAGTGGTATTAAGCTGCAAAAGCCCAGTAAATTAGAGATTAAATGTATTCATGACATGAATAGTTGTTGCTAGTTCCTGCAGCAAAGGAGAAAAGCACCCAAGGCAATGATGCCTTATTCACTCTTGCAAAAATATGAAGATTTTACCTTTTTTTTTTGTCTGTAAGTGAATGGAATGCTATAGGGAGGAGCATGATGGAAAAGCCTTAGAGTGCATAGCAATAAAAAGAAATGGCTCTACGAATGAACTCTGCGGCACTAGGAGGCAAATACAGTGATTACTAAGTCTAAGGGATGACAAATACAAAATGTCAGCATATGTGCAGACATTCTTGAAAGAAAAGGTCATGGAAAATGACAAATAAAAGACACATGTTTGCTATGAAAAAATATTCTAAGTCAAAGATAAAAACTTATATTTAAAGACACTTTCACAAGAAGAGTATGTTATCCATAATATGTAGAGTATGTGTCCTAATCCACTCACTGCAGTATCAGTTAATAGAAGCTATGGAGATATAAAATATTAAGTGTAAACTTACTTCCTTTTAAAAAACACTCAAGCACAGAGAAACGTCTTTTTATAGAATATTTTATTTGAATGAAAACAAATAATTTAAAAAGAAAAAAACCTATAAGGCCACTTTCCTAAACAATAATTTCAGAAGTGCTGAGAGCCCTTGATCTTTTTCATACCGATAATCTTCCTCTCTTTGATTTTGTTTTTGGTTTTCCAAATATTAACGTTCTTCTCTTGTTCGACTAACACATGTGATGTCATTGGAAGGGTTACACCACTAAGACCAGCTAAGGGACTTCCTGAGCTAAAGACCTTATCTTTGACTGTGTCATAAAATCTGATAACCCTCTGTGAAGAAGTGGTAATAAAACTCCTTCATAATGCAATAAATTATTGTGGCCAGTGTTATTTGTTTTGTAGGTACTTGTAATAGCAGGATATTTTGCTTTTGAGATTCCTGGCAGTGTAAGGTGCCATTCAGAGGTTCAGCATCTAAAGACTCCAGGCTGCCTCCCTGCTTACTCACCACACCAAGCTCTGGCAATGAACTCACCTCAGGAACATGCTGTGTCCCTGCTCAGGGAAATATGAGACTTCAGACACGCTGTTTCTTGCATTTTCCATAACAGCAACAATTTTAAAAAAGTCTTAGAGCTCTCATTTAAAGAAACATTACTCAAACAGAGATTATCTAAACTCCAAGATCACTGTTGATATAAAGAAGATAAATTCCCTTATGTTGAAGGTATATAATTTTCTTATTAATATGTTGTACCAGGGTTATTTCTGAATCCTACTAGGAATAGATCCCTGGATCTTCTGAGGGTATCTTGCAAATACAGAAGGAGAGGATGCACCAGGGATGACTGGGGCCACCTGAACGCCAGCAACTCGTTCTAATTCATGCACACTGATGTACAGCTAGACATTCTCATTATCCAGTGGCAAAAATTTCACCCTTTGGATTACCGAGGGGCTGTCATCACCTTCCACCA
>VYZT01023674.1:0-14092 GCA_013400735.1 Pomatostomus ruficeps | reverse complement strand
TGGCATTTATCTGAACGACTGCAGCATCTTGTCTGTAATCAACGTACCAAAAGTTGGCTAAAGTCTGATGGCTTGTCTTGAACTTGCATCATCATGGAAAGGCTATCTGGCACTGTTGGCTGAAGGCTGAGATGTGACTTAGGAGAGGTGAGTTCACTCTGCAGCTCTTCCATACTCATATGGTATTAGGAGAACATCTTGGGACAGTTCCACAGGGGATGTAGCTGTGTCGCTCGAGCTGCCTCTGAGTTCAGCAGGGTTTTCACAGAGTCAAGCTCGTGTAGCTAAACCACACTGAGGAATGAACTGACTCCATTAGAGGCAGTATNNNAACTGACTCCATTAGAGGCAGTATGGTCCTCTAATACCACAGCTCCTTCTCTATTTGTTTTGCATCAGACTTTGTGTGATACTTGTCATAAATGTTTTCAGACACCTCAGCTATTTATTATTGGAACATATCCCCTTCATGTACTTCCATGCCCAAAAAAAGTCTCACATACAGGAGTGCAGCAACATCAAGCCCATAGGTGGGACTTAGGTATTGCTGAGTCTTTTTGCAGTTAACAGGTTTTAACTAACGCATCTGCCTTGCTTATTAGCTGCTTTTGTCTCTCAATTTCCCTATAAAAGTCAAAAGTAGATCTCAATATTTTGAGATCTCTGTCCATCACTCAGCCGCTCTATTTTGAGTTTTGTGATGCTGACTGTCATAGCAGTAGCTGATCTCATTGCACACCAAAATTAATAAAAGCCAGTGTCCCAATGGACTGGGAGGATGAACATGACAGAGCAGAATCTTAGATGGTGTCGCTTATGACAATCCTTCTAAACTCATAGAAATGTGATGGTTTTCAGCAGCATCCAAAACTTCCATCCCCCAAAATGAAATCCCACATCTGTTCACCCCATTATCATCTCTTCAGAGAGTTGATATACCTTCTCAGTATATGCATTATGCTAAAATTTTTATATGTATTTAAAAGTATATGGAAATTCTTTCAAAATATTCTAATAAGGCAGAAGTACTCAATAAAAAAGCAAAAGGAAAAAACTGTAATAACAACAAAAAAAAATTAGTTCAAGTAAAACAATATCTTGCCTTTATAGTAACACTTAACATGATTGTCAAACTCTTAAATGGAGTTTCTATTGATGGACAGGGTATCAGTCTCAAAGCAACGGGCAATCCTGTCTTTGAAACATTGCCACTCATGGGTTTGGATAAGAAAATTAGCAAAAGACAAATAAAATAAACATAAATAGTTTTAGTGGAAAGCTTTCTGTGAGCTGCTTCTGTCTTTCTTAATCAACTAAGAATAGGCTGTGATTACAGTAATCATTGTGCAATTAATCACTATAATTACTTTTTATTGGAATAAGAGTTTAAAAAGCATCTAACATATTTTCTGTTCTTGCTTGACTGGAAGACATTAAGTGCTTGTCAAGAAGTTACTAAAATTACATCTTTTGCAATTTTTTTCTTTTTGTCATCTTATGATTTTTTTAAAATGTAAAAGTAACAGTGCAAGTTTATGCACATACTATACACAGATAATATTCACAGAAAACAGGCATGTGCAGTTCTCCAGTGGTAATAGGATGCAATTTTTCTTGTACTTAGCATGCCATATGTTTTTATACAGAGTGTATTTACATATAGGTATCTATAGTACAGTCATGATTATAGATGGGCTTGCCTCGATGAAAAAAACACAACAAACTAACAGGAAATTAACAATTCAAACCCACTTATCATTCTGAAATTGAAGTTTTGCTGTTCCTGGACTTCTTTCTTTGTGAGCTCAGGCTGAGAGCAGGTCTTTGCACCTGAAGGCTAGGCTGTGTGCTTATAGCTTCTCCTAAAACCTAAGTGAGAACTTGCAAATAGTTCTCACCTCAACTTTCAATGTAATGAAAGCAAGGAAAGATAAGAGCTTGCTTCGCAGAGGATTACAGTTGGAAAGATTTTATACATATATCCCTATTTCTGTATTGAGGTTGTAGTGGGAGGTGAACAGATTGAGTTGGACTTGTATTTGGTGTTCTTCCTTCACCTCTTCTCTCTTGGGAACTCCTCACAGTCCTGAAGAGACAATCTCCTACTCTTTTCTGCCTCATCTCCCCTAATCCCCACAAATCTCCCATGAGAGTCATCCAAGAACACTATCTAGTGCAGTCCATCATCACTGCTACCCTACACTGTCCTAGCTCACAGCCCAGGACATTTTTACTCTTTCAAATCTGTTTAATAAGATTGTTCTTACAGAGTGTTTGTGCAGCTGTGAACAGGTACAATCCTTTTCTGTCTACTTACACTGCAGTTTTATGCCACCTCTACTCTGAATATCTCCCAGACAACTTTGTGCCCACTGAGGACACTGTTTTCCTCTATTAAATACAGCCAGGACAATATAGTGTATACATGGAATTGTGTAATTAAGAAAGAAAACTTTTTCAGGTAGGCAACCTGCAATCCATGGCTGGATCCACTGCTAAACAATTTAAGACTAGGCCTCCCTGGACAATGTCAAGGCTTCCAAAATGCTGAGATGTTCTCCTAAGTAAGTCATTTTATGTTTCTTTCAACAATTATCCCTGGATCCCAAACTTCTGGGTCACATGATGCCCTACCCGGGCAGGCAAGCAAGCTGTCAGGGCTAGGAATAATTTCAAGCACTGATTCTATCCAATGATTTTAAAATATGGTAGAAGTAAAGATGTAGAAAGTATTTTAAGCCACCAATTTCTTTAAAAAAAGTTGTCCAAAATGTTGGTGTAGAGCATGGATTTAGTTACGGAGAAATTACCCTATTTATAATCACCTTCACCCCACATACCTTTTAGAGATGGATCAGTAGTGATTATTTTTGTTTCCCTGGGCAGGAGGCAAAAATGCTTTTAAAATTGTTGATTCTCTTCCGACATTGGACTCTGACAACCTACTACTAACAGGCAAATTCAGTGAAATGACTGTTAAATAGAAATTCCCCCCCGTGCCTCACCTTTCCAAGCAACTCTCTGACTGGCAGACCAAGAGAAATGCTCTTAAATAGCAGCTCCTGCTGGTGTGGGACCCTGCTGGTGCCTTATCAAAGAAGGTGTGAACCAACATAAATCGACTTTGCCCTGTAGTGGAATTTTACAGGCAACTGCTGGAGCGTTGAGGAAGCAAGGGGACTTAAACTCAGAGCAAAGATACTCGTGCAAACATCAACGCATTCTTACAGAACATTTATATTTGAGCAGATTAATATTTTCTGACCTCTGGAAAATTTATGATTCTCCTAAGGCAAGTAAAAATGCTTTGTCTACACTAGGGTTTTAAAAGACAAAAATTAACATGTCCTGATGGCAGAGCTTTTCTCTGTGGATGTCTGTGACACAGCTGGTGATAAAAGAGCTTTGGGTAAAGATATGTCAATAACTTCTTTTTTTTCATCCATTCATTAAGAATTTTTTTCCTTAGAATCATACAATTTCTTGAGTGGAATGCCACCCACAGGGATCATCGAGTCCAGCTCCTGTCCCTGCACAGGACAGCTCCAAGAGTCACAACATATGTCTGAGAGCATTGTCCAAATGCTTCTTGAACTCTCTCAGCTTGGTGCTGTGACCACTTCCCTGGGGAGCCTGTTCCAGTGCCCAATCACCCCGTGGATGAAGAACCTTTTCCTGATATCCAACCTAAACCTCCCCTCATACAACTTCATGCCATTCCCTAGGGGAATCCTGTTACAAAGTTCCTTACTGAAGTTTGAAGAGTGTTTGTCTGTTTAGAAGAGTGAAGACAAGCTAGCAATTTTGTGTCTAATTAATCATATGCACTGTGGGTTTTGAGGCTATTTTGGAGCCTTTGCTTGTTTCTTTTAAAATAAATATAACTTACATTTTTTTCTTTTAATCCCAAACTAAAATAAACGTCTCTGAAGTGGCTACTTCTTTATCATTTGTGTCCATAAAATATTTCATGAATTCACAAAGAATTTAAATAGCTCTAAAACTAATTTTTTCAATAACATTTTTGGCAAGACATGTGGGTCAGTTTTAGCCAAGTATGATGACTAATTTCTTGCTCTAGGCTTGAAGCTGTTTCCTAAGCATTTGCAAGGACACAGAGTTCCTGGGACATTTGATATGTAAAAAGAAAATGTCTCTCCATTTTGTTTTCTGCCAATTATATTGACAACTTTTAAAACTAGTTTTACCTGTAGGGGGCCATTTCTGATAGTCCTTGATATCAGGTCCCTTATCATATGCAATTTCTCTAAAAAAAAAAAATTAGGAAGTTTAGGTCCACTCAAATTGTCACTAAGCTTGTTCAAGTTTTATATAACATTATTATCTGAGTTTTACAATCTGGGGCAGGAAGCTTTACGTCTTCATATTACTATAACTTATTTTTGGGTGAACTGAGCAAAACAGTCCATGCTACTAACCGAAGAACCTCTTCTTGGCTACACTAGCAACAAGGTTTTTGGCACAAAGGTTTTAGGGTTTAGCCTGTCAGCACTGCCACACAACAGCAACACAGATTTACCCAGTTTTATGTTTTACTACTGCCTGTCCTGAGGCATTGCCCCCTCACCCCCCACTGCTGGACACCTGCATCCTTACAAAGGCTCACATGGAAAATGAATGAGCTTGTTCTGCAGTAATGGGAACAGTGTCCTATTTTCAGAGCAGAGCAGGGAACAGTTGTCCCCGCTGCACGCCCTTAGTGTAGCCCTTTGTCACCCAGTGCCTCCTACTGAGGGTGGAAGCTGTTGCTGGAGTGAATTTAGAGTCAAAGATCACATTTTCCATTGAAACTACAGCTGATATGCCTAGCCAGCAGGGAAGTGTCAGTTCTCTTTCTCTCTCTGTTTTGTGTTTCATGAGACCAAAGATTTACCACTCCAATGGAGTAAAATTTGGGAATTTATCTTCATTGTGATAAAACAAGAATGTATTTTGCCTTTGAGCCATGTAGGTGAACACCTGTTCCCTTTGAGTTTTGGCTTTGAACCAATGGTGAACTTCATAACGCTCTCAGTCAAAAAGTATCCAGTTCCACCTGGTTTGGACATAAAACGCAGAAGCCTGTCTCAGGTTAAGCTAAAAGAGATTTAATTGAAATGTTTGAAGGCTTTTGTTTTCCTTTTGGTGAGTTTGGGTTGATGGGTAACAGAATCCAGTCCCATTAAGTTTGCATGACTTCTGGCTGCCTTAGGGGGATTTTTCAAAAGTGAAGTAATAATACTTTTCTGATCTCCAATATGTCTTAAAAAAAGCTTTCTGTATCTTTTTTTTTTTTTTTTTTAATTTATGGCAACTTAATTAATCATTGCAAAGCAGCAAAGTAAACCAAGTCCTTTAAAAATGCTTTGTGGTATGGTTCAGCCTTTGTAAGCTAGTTTTTAGGAACAGAATCAGCATGTCTGGAAATTGCAGACACAAGTCCATGCACACCAACAAGATAAGAGGAAATATGTGATATTGTGTTTGGCTGCAACTTCTTACACAAATATGCACCCTGGATTTTTGAAGGTGTTCTGTAGCTTTTTCTTTCTGCTCAATTGACACCTGCTGATGAAAGGCAGCTCTGAGTGGCAATCTCAGTTTTCTTTAGATCAGAACAAAACTGACAGTCTTTCAGACTAGGGTAGAGAAAACACACTTTTTCTGCCAAGCTGGGCCATGCAAAAGGATGACTTTAACAAAAAGAACCAGGAAAAAAAGAGAGAAATTAGGAAAGGCTGAGCATGGCCTGTTTTCAGTGCTATAAAGTCACTAAAACCTTGAAGGTACCAAAAATATTTGATATTCATACCACTATATCAAAAGGTTCGGACCTCCATTAAGTATTAAAATTTGTCATTTTAAATTGCTTTTTTTGCCAGCACTAGCAATATAGATATTGAAATTTCCTCAGAAAGTGCTTATCTCATCAAGAGTAAAATTATAGTATATGAAATACTAATTACAGTATTGTGAAGTAAGGTGAACTTTCTGGTGACATTTTATCTATTAGTAGAATACTAATTTTCTCCTTTCTTAAAGCAGAAGATTCCACTCACGGTGGTTTCAGGTATTTTCTCATCAGAATCTCTTTTAAAAATATCTATATAAAAGTGATATCTTAAAATCTTCTTAAGAATCCATAATTCTACAGAAGCAGCTGAGTTTTGATCACACCTGAATCAGTATGCACTGAGAAATTCTTCATGATGTCTAGCCAGTAGAATAACATAAGAAACTCATCCTGGAGCTATGTAAAATCATGTTACTGAAAAAAACAGTACTTCATTCTATTTTGGTTTATTTTATTTTACTTTACTTTTCCATTTTTAGAGTTATATTTTATTATTTAATTTAATTTCATATTTTATTTTTAAACACATATTACAAAGTTCTGTTGGAATAGAGTAGTGAATTCTTTTTATTCTTTTTCTGGTGGTTTACTTCTATTCTCAGGGAATGATCTGATTTAGATGACACACAAACTTATTTCAACCTTTGCTAAGATCAGGTACCATCCTCCTTTGAAATGTGATTATCATTGACTGACATCTTCATTTAAATATTTGTCTTGTTTTCTATGTGTTCAAACAAAATCAGTTGAAAGGAAAGATACACTACTTTTGGTTTTAGAACTTTTTCTCATTTTTCATTTCTTTAGTGCATTTTTTGTTTGCTCTCTGTTTGTTCTTTGTCAAAGGCTGTCAGTCTGGTCTCATGAAATGTCATACTGGGACTATAAAATATTAAATAAGTTTGTATAAGTTTTGGATATCTAAGCAAAGCCATTTCATTGTGTCTCAGTTGTACACAGTTCAGTTATGATGTGCTTTAGTCAGGATGAAAATAACATTTTTTAAAAGTCTCCATAAATATTTTATCTGACAAATTTATCTTCTCTTTCCATCCAAATAATAGTATCTGCAAAGAGATGAGTTTACTTACCTTTTTTTCCCATATATTTGGGGATTTTTTTCTTTTCTGTGCACAATGGCAAGCCTCAAATATCTTGTGTTCACTGTGCTAAACCCCATCTAGATGCCTAGCAGAGATTTACTAAATCAGTCACAGGGTTTTGCTTTCATGGTTGACAGCAAAAAGACACAATCTATTCAACCACAAATACATTTGCATGAGTGTTCATCACAATGGTTCCACTTGCAATTTTAACATTCATTTTTGGTAAATATTTGACCACTCATTCTACATGGAATGTAAACAGAAATGTGCAGACAGGAAAAATGAGAATCAATGCATTGGGAAAACCACTTTTCACACTGAAAAAAATTTTCACACTGAAATTTCTTTCTTCTCTTGCACATATTCTGACATTTTTTGATAGCTTTTAGCCTCTGTTTTTTGATTATACTATTCTCCAAAATTTTACTCTGTGTTCAGTCATTCCTGGGGTTGAGTAGGCAAGCAATTTGGGTACAGATTTCCTGCTTGTGGAATTTATTTCATTGCATATGCCATGAGTGGTAGAGTTCACTTGCTTCTCATCAGGAAAAACTGTTCAACGTGGCTTTCAACTGGGCTAATTATCTACTGTCAAGGGATATAGTAGCACACAGAATTGGAATAAGGAACCATCACTTGATTTGGATTTCTGTCAGTGAGTGAGGATAGTTAAACCATTTGTTTTAGTAACGATAATGAGGGTCTTTGCTTTTACCTGTCTATTTATTTCAAAGTTGTGCCCAGTTGTGTGTGAGGAGAACACAATCAAGTAAGGAACACCTAAAAAAGCCAATTTATAAAGCTTGTTCCTGAAAACCTGATATATTACTTTCTTACTGATTTCAGTGGGTGGGCTGTGCCTGTCCCAGCTGCAAGACTCAACCTGTGGATAAATCAGATGCTGGAAATCCTTTTTCTGAGGAAGAAGAATAGGAATCATAAGCTATGTGAATGAGCTGCAAGCTGCTAATCATCATTCCACTCAAGTTCATTTCCACTTTTAGCACCTATTATGCAAAAAGGGAATATACTTCAGTAAAATATGTGTTTCATTGATAGGAGTGGGAGTATAAAGAGTGGTGATCATGAACCCCTCGTCTTCCCAGGGTTTGACCACACCACCAAGTCACTACTCTGGTATTATGATCATGATTAGCTCCCTCTGATTGATGTCAGGCAGTTGAAGCAGGTTCTTGTGTTGCAAGACGGCCTCCTGCTAAATACAGAACCACTTCTAATAGATCTGTAAATCAAATGCAGGAAGATAATAGTTTTTATCTACAGATCTGAAGGTTGTTTATGGCAGGTGAAGTACTCAAAAATACACAGTCTTGTTTCTCAGAGCAACCTGTAGCCAACAGTTAAATCCTAATAAAGTATCTTCCCAGAATCCATTTGCTGTAAAGAAATGGCTATCTTGAGCAATAAATACAGACCTTGAATTCTTCACCAGCGAAGCAGAGAGTTTTCAGAGAAGACGTGTTAAGAGCATGAGGAATATTCACTATTGTTGTAATGAGTGATCACTGTGTATATACTTAAGTAAAAAAGCAATACTATTGACCCTTACATTTATGCCTTTTTGCTGAAATTTGAACCTGCAGACAATTCAGTAGGTGATGCTTTCATGCAACAGAATGGCATTTATCCAGATATTGAGCATATTAGTATTACACAATTTGTCTAACTGTGACTTTGAATTCTGTCCATCTGCACATGTTTAAAATGAAACATGGTCAACTGATTAAGTGGAGAAGAAATTGATTTTTAGACTAAAGTGTGATGACAATAGGCGATTTGACTTTCAAAAATTTCAACCTCAAATATTCTTGACATCCCTGACATCATGAAATCCATACTTTTTAAGGGTAAACCCTTCGGTGGTTACTTCAGCTGTAAAAAAAAAAAAAAAAAAAATGCTTTCTTCATTCAAGTTTTGTTTCCTCTACTTATCCTGTTTCTCTGCTTGCCTGGATATCTTTGGGCCGTGGGATCTCAGTGTAGAATGTCGTGGTTTAGGAATGGTATTCCTCAATTTAGTGTTCCCACTGAAACACCTCCTACCACGAGCTGCCCTCTCGCTCCTCCCCTCCCGTTGCGGCGACGGAAGAGGAGAACTGGAGGCACAGAAAGGGAAAGATCACGGGCTGAGATAAGGACCAATTTCTAGAAACAGCAAGGAAACAAGAAAGCCAACAGTAAGAACAATACTAAGAGTGTACAGGAGAAGCAAACGATTCGCACTCGATTGCTCAGGACGCGGCACCCGGCGCCGCCCGACCACATTCCCTGGCAAACCCTAAAGAACACGACTCTCCGACCGTCTGTGCCCCTTTCACACGGCCAGAGGTCATACTGGATAACCCCGGGGTCCTGGCCCTGCCCGTCCTGGCTGCTCCAAAAGTTAACCCTGGAGTGACCAGGACCACGACACATTGTTTGGAGGGATTGGTAACTACTCCTCCAAGTAAGATTTCCCTTCCAAAAACAGGCTTTAGCAGGAGAGTTTCCCAACCAGCAAAAAGTGTTCCTTTCTCTGTTGGGGTCCGTTCCTATTCAACACACTGAAAAATGTTGTTTTCTTTATTTTGCTGATAGTCTTTGGAAAACAATTGTAAAGAAAACAAAAAATTGCTGAAATACTATTTTGTGTAAAAGATTACCTACAGAAATAAAACTGGAACTGATGCTTTCAGACATGAATATATTACCTCATAATCCTTCCTCCTTATCTGCTATCATTACCTCCAAGATGTCTCCCTTTCTTCAATGAATATTTATTTTTAATAGATCAAGAAATTTTAAAGGGTTTATTTTTTGTTTTCTTAGAGATGCTGAATATTTTGCTTTTATCAAAGACTTTTTTTAACAGACAAGTGCATTAAGATACATAATTTTGTGAATATTATAGTAAGAATTATCTCTGTATAGCTCTCTAGAAGCACATGTGAAAAGATAATAGGTGCTGTAAAAAAATAAAAAGCATACACAGCTGAAATTGTTTTGAGTTTGTGGTAAGACCCATGTATTATGGAAAAGAAAGCTCCCTTTTAAAAGAGAGCACCTATTATCTGTCCCATATAAAAACACCATAAAAGAGAATTCTCTACTCCAAAAAAGTAAAGAGAATAGAATTGAAAAATACAAAGGAAAAAATAGAGAAGTTAGATAAATAGTCTTTCAAATGTTCAGATTATATTTTTGATTTTAAATTGTGAATAAATTGCCAGTTTTTATAGAAATCTTTCTGTATTATGAGGGTTGTACAAGACAGTGTATAAACGCTTTGATCCTCAGAGAACAAACATTCAGGGCAGTAGGAGAATTTCTTCTATCTGGGTCTCTGAAAAAGTCAGATTTCATGCAGGGTCAGTCTCTGGGTAATTAGAAAGAAGTTTGGGGTCAAGTTTCCTGAAATAAGGATTGTGTTGCTTGACTGCGTTTTTCAAGGCTTCAGGTGTGTTTGTGTACAGAACGCACAAGGACATGCAGTGACAGGACAAGGGGGAATGGCTTCAAACTGAAAGAGGGTAAGTTTAAATTGCATATCAGGAGAAAAATCTTCATTGTGAGGGTGGTGAGGCACTGGCACAGGTTGCCCAAAAAGCTGTGGATGCTCCATCCCTGGAAATGTTCAAGGCCAGGTTGGATGGGGCTTGGAGCAACCTGATCTAGTGGAAGGGGTCCCTGCCCATGGCACGGGGGTTGAATCTAGGTGATCTGTAAGGTCTCTTTCAAACCAAACCATTCAATGATTCTGTGAACATTAAGATACATACAGACTGCTTTGCTGACCTTTACTGATGTCGCTCTTCTTAAAACCATCATCCAAAACATCCACTGGTTGTAAAAATATGAAAAGCAGAGAAAAACACTGTTTTGATAGATTGTACTTCACTGTGTAAAACCCACACAGCAACGCATTGCAATTTGAGGCTAACACCTGGATCACCAGCTAATGTCATGCTCATGCAGATGAGCGCTGGCTTGAGCACTCCAGGAATGATTATTCGCTCAGAACTGCATTAGAAAGAAACACTTGCAAGCAGGTAAATGAGATGTTTGACACCTCAGGAACACAAGAGAGAAGCTAGAGAAGCTGGCAGGATGATGTTCAGCGGAGGATTTACAAAACAACACACCACTAACTCACGAGGCAAAACAGCCGTGGACCGTGCAGGATTCAGGAAGCCAAGGATGTGCTCTCTCTTAGCTCTGAATAAGAGATTTAAGCGTGAGCCAAACTCTTAGCTGCAGTTCCATTTACTTCAGTGGGAGTATCCATGTGCTTAAATTTAAGCATATGCTAAATATCTTGTACAGTTGGGATGCATTTACATCTTTAAGTAGGAGAAGCAGCATGGTGATAGAGTAAGTAATTTCTGGATCTCAAGCAGAGATATACATAAAATTAAAAATATGAAGAATAAATGAGTAAGTGGTGTATTATGGTGGTAAGTGCTTGCCTGTAAATTGTTAGCAAACTCAAGCCATTAACATGAATTCACATGTTTCCAAAAAGGCAGCCTGGAGACTTACATTTAATGCATGTCATAAACATCTCTAATTATCAACAGACATAAGTGCCCTCAATATTAAAAAACAGCAACCCACCAAAAAAAAAAAAAAGCTACAAAATAACTCTGTGGCTATGCATGTATAATTTTCTCATGTCTCACTGTTAGGAGTGATTTTTCATCCTGTGATCCCTGCTCACCAGGCCTGTGAGTGAGTATCCACGTTCAGGAGTGGTGGGAGAGAGAAAAAAACTCCATGAGTAAGTTTCTTGTAACATAGTGTTTCTGCCCATGTTCTGCACACACAGCTCCTGTTATGGCCCCATCCCCCAGATATGCTGATGCTACCAGAACACCTCCTTCTGCCATACCCTCTGAGAGGCAAAAGGGAGAAACACAGGGCTCTGTGAGGCTAAGGTAGCAGGGGAACAGTGAGGTTCATACAAGTAGCCCAAGTCATAGAGAAGCACCTACTCAAATGATTTAAAGTATCTTCCATATGCCTCTGATCTTATTCATCCAACATTTCAAACAACTCTACTGAAAGACTTCTGACAGCATAAGAAAGTGTACTTTTGCCCATCTTTCTGAGATGGACCAGTATTTTCAAGCAACTTGTGATTTTTATGCTCTTGAATCACCAAAGGTGTTTGCTTCCTCTAGATATAGTTTAAAAAATTAGTTATTGCTTGGTCTTGCTTGGGCAGCTGAAGAGAAGGATTCAGTAGCCATTTCCACCAGTCAAACTTTTCCCAGTCCTCTGCCCTCATATAAATCTGAGTTGCAAGGGTTTGAACTCAGTCTCTCACATTGCAGTATTGAAAGAGCAGTGCATGCTGAGTTTAGATAGAGGCACAAGGCAGCAGACACCAGTAAGGACTAAATCTCTCAGCATAGTCACGTTCCTGCTGCAGTAAATTTGACCCATATTCAATTATTTATGAGCAAACAGGCTTGTGCCTACAGATAATAGGAGAAACTGAGTATAAGTGAGTCTTTGTGGACACATGTGCCGTTCATTGTCTGCATGTAGATTTTCAATTGTAATTTAATAAGATTTTTGTGAATATTTGGCCTATCAACTTTGAAAAATAATTTTTGATTTAAGTTTGCATTGTTCAAATATGCTGCTGTTAGCTCTTCCTTCCACTACATTACAGAAAAGTCACTGATAAAATTTATATTCATAAGTTTTTAGTCTTAAGGAACTGACAGGAAAATTAAGTATATGTTGGAACATTTACCTATACATAAGCACTGGAAATCCATCTCTTCCAATTCTTTTCCATTTCTTGAATTCTCATAGCACAAGCATTTCTCTGTGTGCAAGCACACAGCTGGACAAGGCAATCAGGAACAATAATACCAAGTGTAGAGATTTTGTGTGTACTTTATCTCTGGGTCCCACAAGTATTCTGTGATGACACCACTCACGAATGTACATACATAATTGTCTTTATTTCTTTGTGACATCTATGACATTTTGTAACTTACAAGCTAGTTCTCATCCATGTTTAGTTACAAGTAAAAAAGTGCAGAGAGGAATGAATAAAAAAAAGGAAGAAGATATCAGGTAAAAAATCCTTTTTTCTAGATGCTGGAGTATTAGAAATTCATTTTAAGGCTGTCTCATTGACTGAATATGCAGCACAGACAGATATGTAAAAACAAGAAAGTTGCAACAAAAAGCATTCTGAATCTATCACTTTTATGTTGCACTCATCCCCATGTTATTGGAGTGCCATGTCTGCACGCATTCTCAGCGAAGACACAAATAAGTAGCACAAGAATTATCCTGTAGGAAAACCATTCTCCTCAAACCATTGTCTGAGTGAATGTAAAAAATATGCCCTTGTGTTTCTGGGTAGTAATAGAAGTGCCAGAATCAATTATCTCTAAGAGCTCTCAGGCAGTAGGAATGGATTTGTCTGATGAAGCAAGGGGCACTTGCCATGCCATTAATTGAGTCTAAGATATGTAACACAGGCCACAGCTCCCTCTGATTGTAGGATCCACTTCTCCTCTGGTCCTTTAAGGGGCAAGCCCATTGCTAGAGATGAACTGGGAATTACATGCCCAGATTGGGTATTCCATATATACAAAGCAAGTTAGGTGTCTCCTGGGTAATTTCTATTTACTGACATCATGCACAGGCGTGCACTTGGGATACAAGATGAGAGAGAAATGACAGGTCATAGGGTAGAGCTGCTGCTGCTGTGAAATAGCAGAAATCAGTGTGATGAGGCCATTTTGAGGACTTCTGTATATATACACCCCAAGCTTGCTAAGATCATTGAAGAAATCCGAAGCAGCCTGCTAACATCATCTAGGGAGCAGAGGATCTCTTTGACTTCTGCTGGTTTTCATGAACAAAGATTTTCATCAGCAGCTCCTCATCAGTAGCTCCTGGAATCAGATATGGTACCCAAGAACCCTAAGAATTTCTACTGTAATTCATGCACTTCCCAGGACTAGCGGAAGGAAGGAAGGAAGGAAGGAAGGAAGGAAGGAAGGAAGGAAGGAAGGAAGGAAGGAAGGAANGCGGAAGGAAGGAAGGAAGGAAAAGAAGTTTTCCACAACAAGAGTTGTTGTGTTTGGTGGTTTTTGTTTTGGTT
>VYZT01023672.1:0-17286 GCA_013400735.1 Pomatostomus ruficeps | reverse complement strand
GGGACCGGGGTTGGGACGGGGCGGGCGGGGGTCCCGCCGGGCCGGGGCTGAGGCAGCGCGGGGGGCGCAGGCCGTGTCGGGAGCGGGGCCTTGCCCACAGCCCCGCCGGGCCCGCGGGTGTGTGCCGGGCCCACGAGCCCCGGGAAGGCCTGGAGAGCGCCTGGAGCTCCTCTGGAGCTCTCCTGGAGCTCCCTGTGTGCTGCCCCTGGCCCGGAGGAGCCGGAGAGGGACGCACACAGCCCCGCCATCCCTTCTCCATCGTGTTCTGCGCTCTTTAGCGGAACGCAGCGTTTGGGCAGCTACCACTCACTTTCTGCAGCTTTAATATCTCGGGTTTTAACCTTGAGGGCCGAATAGCAATATCTGAACAAATGGTAACCTCTCGTTTTGCGGATCTGGTGGTGTTTGTCTGGGCACAGTAGCAGGGAAGTTGATACATCCGTGTCTGAGACGTTTTTCAGTTGTTGTAGATGCCGTGTGTTGGCAGCTTTGCTGGCCTCATTTCCATCGCTCTCACGGGGAAAAGGAAGGTTTTCTGCGTGTGAGGTGCTCATCAGCCTGGTGTCGCCCGTGGGAAGCTGCCCTGGCTGGATCCAGGAGATGGCTGCTTCTGGCCTGGTGTCTTCTCTCTGGTGGTGTTTAAAATACCTGTGTGGCTTGTTTCCTTCAAAGTGATCACTCCAGCCTTGGGGACAGGCTCGTCCTCGTCGTAAAGGAGAACTGGTGTAATTACGACTGATTTCAGTGGTAGCTGTGCCTGACTTACTCAGCTGCTTTAAGGTCTGGAATGAATACGCTGCATTTTTGTGCCTGAACGTGTCATGGGAGCCGCAGTTCTCCCGTCTGGGTTGTTCTCTGCACTCAGGAACGCTTGCATCAGGTGCTGTCTGACTCAGGTGATCACAGGGCCATGGAGCAGCTCATGGAGTGGCCTGGGTTGAATTTAGTTTGTGTCAGTAAAACTGATTTTCCTGCATGGTGGATTAATTTGGCATTGAGGTGATCCCTGGGATCTGCAGTGAAGTTCCACCTCTGGGCTGCTTTATGTGGCAGAGAATAAAGGTGATGGCAGAGAACACAGCTGAGCTGCCACTGTTCTCCAGGCTCATGTGGTGTGAGTGTGAGTACAGGTGCCTTCCAGAACCTGTGTGTCTTGGTATTTGCGAGCCAAATACTCTGCTATTGATGTTAATTTGGGGAATCATTTTAAAGCCTCTGAAGTCGAGGAAGGTGAAGACACAGGAAGACAAATTAACACTGGAAACTGGGATGGATAGTAAGAGCTTCATTGTGTTGAACTGTAGATTAAAATATTCAGAGCTGTGTATGAATGAAACTCGTTGGTGGGAACATCCCAGAGCAGGGGCAGCACAGGGACAGTGGTCTCTTAATGTCTGTTTGGTTTATTAAAATTCCTTCAATGTGTATAATCCCACTGAAGGTGTGAAAGTTCTTTGAATCCTGCAGTTTTGTGGGGCTTTGGGCAATAATATTAGAGTGCTGTGTTTGGAGCAGCCAGAAAATTTAAATCTTAGTAATTTTGCACCTCAGCATAGCCATAAGTCAGTGCAGGGTAAGGACACCTGAACCAAATTGATCAGGGCAGGGGAGTGTCTGCTTCCCAGACGTGCCTGTGTCCATTCAGACTAAAGAAATGGGATTTATTTGTGAGTTCTGCTGGAATCCCTGCCATTTGCCACTGTCACAGCAGTTCAGAGGCTCCTTTGCTTCAGTCCTGAGTTGCATTTGGTCTATGAAATTCTGTTTCTGCCCCTCTGTTTGTTCACTTGCTGATTTTCTGTAAGTTGGGGTTTTGGCCGTGTAGGCACTTGGAGGAAGGAGCAGGCATGTGGAGATGGATGTGAGAAGGAACCATGTGCTCTGCAGAGGAGAAAACCCCAGGTGGGAATTCAGCTCTGAGAGCAGAAGCAGGACGGGAATTTATAACTCTTTACACACAGGAAGAGCGTCCAGGTTTGGGGGTTGCAGTTCCTTCACTAGAAAAGCTGCAACTTTGTAGTTTGTCAGCACTTAAATGGTATCATAAAGTTTGGACCAAGCCAGTGTGCTGAGGAGAGAAATAAAGGAAGTTTGGAAACACCTTCCTCAGAAAGCCAGAACACGAACATCCGGGTTATCAGGCTGGTTCATTTATGTCATGACTTGTTAAAGCAGATGTGACCTGAGGCTCCTGCTGAGTGCTTGTTGAAGCCCTTGGTGAACAAAATATTTCATGCTCGGGCCTCCTCCTCCTCCTCCTCAGGTTGTGGAGTCTGACACGCTCTGAGCAGGTGCTGGGTGTGCAGGAGCCCGGCTCGCCCTGCCTGGCTGCGGTGGCCCTGCTCAAGGCCACCAGGATTTCGTGCTGAAAACCAATTTTGTGCATCCTGGGGTTGTCTTGGTGTGCTCAGCTCAGCGGGCTCAGGCTGCAGCCACTCTGTCTCTGTAGGCACAAGAGATCCTTTATGGTGGTTCATTAAGGTTCATTAGAAGCCTTAATGTCTGAACTGTCTCTGCAGTTACACTTCTTCAGGCTATCCTTTGTATTTTAGATGACTTGGATGATTTAAACTTCTTCAATCAAAAGAAAAAGGTGTCTTTTCCTTCACAAAAAGAGTGATTTGGGGTGGGTGGGCTGATTCCTTCTTAGAAACTGTTCCATCTGATCGAGGCATGATCTTAGGTTGGTTTCACCAGAGACAATGAAAGCTCTTCAGAGCCTTGCCGAGCATCTTGATGGAAATGAGTCAAGCACTTGTTCCCGAGGCTGTGCCCTGCGCCGTCCAGAGCTCTCCTGCTGTGCCAGCAGGCTGGGGAGGGCCAGGAGGAAGCAGATGTGTAACCAGTTGGACACGCTGTGATTTCTGTGCGTTACAGGAGCCTGATTCATCCCCCTGTCTGAGGAAGCAGCAGAGGAAAGCCCTCGGGCAGAGCTCTCCTGAAGATGATTCTGGCACAGCGTGTGCAGCTACAGGCACACTCGAGCAGTGTGAGAGCCTCAGTGTCAGGCCGTGGGGATGCTGTGCTTCCTACACCCCTAGGAGCAGTTTGCTGCCTTTTAGGAGAGCCTTCCTGAAACGTGGATGTGTTAGAAAATGGGAAGAATATCACCAGAACAGCGTGTGTGGGAGAATGAGAGGTGCAGGGTGAGGTTGAGCTGTGGGGAGGGGGAAACCACCAGACTTCCAGGTGTAGCTGAGCATGAAGTTGAACGGCTCCTCGGTGAAGTGCTGGTCCTTTCCTGAGCGATGGTGAATTACAGCTCTGGGAGAACATTCTTCCATTACTGGATAAGAAACATTGGAGGAAGTGTTTAAAATTGTTATATTTAATATATCCTGTGGTGTGGCAGTGCAGGCAGACGTGTGTAACAAACTGACCACCAGCTGGGCTGTCAGCTTGTGTCTGAAGTGAAACAAAAGGAAAAAATCCCTCAGGTCCGCGCCTGATGAACAGGTTAAAAGTGAGTCTGGGGTTAGTGCCTTCTTCCCTGTCAGACAGGAGGAATTAAGCTGCTTTGCTGGCTAAAGAGCTCATTAACAGCTTTTAATCACTCGGTGTCTGAGGTTCAGTTTCTCACGGGAGGGAAAAGGGTGAGGCCTTTGCCATTTCACAGTGTTCAGAGCTGATGCAGGTCTCCCTTCCACATTTCCCCCTCATCCAGAGTTTTCTTACCAAGAGAATTTTTGGCAAATCTTGATTTTAATAAACCTGGGAGTTAACGTGTCTCACGAGTGGACGTGGTGTGTGATCAGACTGTGCTGTGGTGGGGTTAGATTTTATTCTGATGTTGAGTGGTGCTGTAGCACTGCAAAATTGGAGTCCCTAATGCTCATAAAATAGAGATGGTAGCCAGTGTGTCAGAGAGTCACAACTTTAACTCATTTTCAGCTGCACTAATAAATGGGGGACAGGAAACTTGGACTGCAGAAAAAAGGAGCAGAAGCTGGAAACTCTGTCAGTTTTCCCTTGTAGTGGACACAGTTGAGACTGAAGCCAGGAACAGTCTGGGAAAAGTTATAAATATTAAATGGGGGGTGATTATTGAGCTGCTAAGGGACTCTTCTGACTTTTACAGATGATTTTCGATCCTACTATGAGCAAGAAGAAGAAGAAAAAGAAGAAGCCCTTCATGCTGGATGAGGAAGGAGGAGGAGACACACAAACGGAAGAGACTCAGCAATCAGAAACAAAGGAAGTTGAACCAGAGCCAACAGAAGACAAAGATGTTGAAGCAGATGAAGAAGACAGCAGGAAGAAAGGTAAAGTGAATCTGGGTAGATAAACTCTCAAAGGGGCTGTTTGGAGACTGCAAGCTCAGTTTCAAGAACCTGGCATCCCAGGGAATAATGCCAGAGGCCTGGTTTGCTCAGAGATTTGTGAGTAATTTCTGCTGCCTGTGTGGAGGGCAGATTGTCCTCCTGCTTGGAATCACCTTCACAGACATCACCAAGCTCCCAGGGCCTTATGTAATTTCCATTTTTCTGACTCAAACAGTCCTTTGTGCGAGGCACTGGAAGGAGACTCTCTAAAATAGTGTGGAGTTTTAAATCTTCCACGTGCAGTTGTTGCAGTAATGCCACAATTCTGGCTCTTTCTCATTTTAGCAGTTAAGCAATGATGAGAATAACAGAAGCATGGTTGAAGGAGTTTCTGGTTTTTGGATGATTCTGAATGTGATAACCAGAGTGTTCTCTGCAATCTTTCAGGGAATAAGTGTGGATTGTGTATCAAACCTTTGTTCTTTGCAATCTTTCAGGGAATAAGTGTGGATTGTGTATCAAACCTTTGTTCTTTGCAATCTTTCAGGGAATAAGTGTGGATTGTGTATCAAACCTTTGTTCTTTGCAATCTTTCAGGGAATAAGTGTGGATTGTGTATCAAACCTTGCTTTTTAAATTGAGGCCAATGTCACTTCAAGATTGCCTAATTCAGAGAGTGCCATTAACTTCAATCCAGTTTGTTGATAAAATTGGCTCCTGCTGTAGATCAAAGAGCCTGTGCCTTCCTCCTACACTTGTCATTTTTTGTCCAAGCATCTCTAATGACAAAAGTGACTAATTTATCTTGTACAGCAGAAAGATTAAACATTTAAAGAATCTAAAGACGGTTAAAAGATGCAGAAATTAAAGCAGTATTTGGGGGCAGAGGGGAATGATCTCTTAATTTGTGAAGAACCCACAGGGGTTACAGATCCCTGCTCATGTCTTGCTTTAGTGTTCTAAAGATTTGGATGTAAACTGGACATTTAATGCCTGTTAACTGTTCCTGCAGTTACACTTCTTCAGGCAATCCTTTGTTTTTCAGATACGACAGATGACTTGGATGACTTAAACTTCTTCAATCAAAAGAAAAAGAAGAAAAAAACAAAAAAGATATTTGATATAGACGAAGCAGAAGAAGGTGTAAAGGTTTGTTTGTTTAACTTGACTATGGCTGGGAACTCTCTTGCTTTAATTTTTTTTTGAGATTGGCAGTGCAGGAGTTGTTTCAAGCCTTTCATTGTGCAGTTCATAATTAAACTTTACACGTCTTTCATTCTTTTTGATGAACATGTTGCTCCTGCCTGGGTTTTTTTGTCCAGAAGTGGAAAAACCTGCTCTGCACAAAGAGCAAATAATCCAGCAGTCTGGAGGAAGGGTTGATTAACCTCAAGGTTAATTATCTTTTGGGGTTGGAGAGGTAACTGGGTGTCAGAAGCCACACACAGAGCAGTCCTCTAAAGGCCAGCCCTTCAAATGAAGTGCACGTATCTGCCAAGAAATCTGTTTTCCCTCTGGTGTTTCTTTAGAAAGGATTGGCTACTGTGCCATGTTCCAGAAGGTGCACAAGATATTTTTACTCTTCTCAGGTTTTATTCCAAGTAGTGTTTTTGTATCACATGTCAGCGTAACTGGCAAGCCCGGGGAGCAAGGGGACAGGGAAATGTTCTGTTGTGTACAAACCTCCTCTTCATGTTCTGCCTTTTGGGGAAGAAAATGTTCTTCTGCTCGGCCCCAGCAGACAAAATGCTCGCTCTGTGCTCTGCCAGCGTGCAGAGCTGTGATAACAAGTTGGGGTAGCACAGCTTTGCTCTCCCTCGCTGCCTGCCAAGGAGGGTGGTTTGTTCCCTCTGCCCTCAGATGGCAGCTGCCTCCAAGGGTGGCCTGACCTCGCTCCTGGCTGGCCAGAAGGTGCAGATCTGGCCCTGCTCACAGCTCCAGGGCTCTCTGGAACGTGCTGGAATTCAATTCTCGCCTGTTGGGGTCAGGGCTGTGGTGGATGTCACCAGGATTTACCTCTGACGTCCCACTGCTGTTATTTCTGAGGCCGTGCAGTGGAGATCTGTGTTTAGCACTGCACAAACTGCAGTCTTAACTTCTTGCAGGAGCTGAAAATTGAAGGAGATGTGCCAGAGACAGTAGAACCTGAAGATGACCTTGATATCATGCTGGGCAATAAAAAGAAGAAAAAGAAGAATGTCAAGTTCCCAGATGAAGATGAGATAATGGAGAAGGATGAAGGTAGAAGTATAACGTGGCTCAGTGAGATGTCAAAAGTGAAATGTGGTCCTCCTTGTATCTGAATGAGTTCTGTTCAAGTGCCTTTTTTGTTCCAAAATTTATCAGCAAAATGTCCTCTAAAAGCACTCTGTAAATCTCCCATGAGTGCTGGTGTCCCTTGCTGACAAACAGAGAAGACTTGAGTGCACATCTGAGTGGAATTCTCTTCTGTGTCCCTTTTAAAAATTGTGTAAGCATGAGGTTAAAGAATGTTAACGAATCCCCAAAACCTTTCTTTACAGCATTCGAGGATGAAGATAGCAAAAAAGATGATGGAATTTCTTTTAGCCTTCAGTCAGGACCTGCGTGGGCAGGCTCAGAAAGGGACTACACATACGATGAGGTAATGTTCCAGAGACTTCTAAAACCTCTTTTCCACGTTCATCTGCATCAGGAGAGCCTTATGCTCGTATTTCCTATTTCTAACTTCAAAGTAAAGGACTTTTAGTCAGAAGCTGATGAGCAGGAAGCTGACAAAGCAACTCTTCTATCACAGCCGTTTTCGTGTGGGGCAATATTGGTCAGAGTTCAAACGCCTCTGCCACGGGCAGAGCAAATCCTTGGGGAAGCAGCATTGGGATTTTGCATTTATCAGAATTTTTATCGCATTTTAAGAGTGTTCTGAAGCAGGGGGGGAAATGCTCTTAGGCAAAGAGGGTCTAATACTCACTGTGAGTGGTGTTTGAGGTGAATTTTAGAGGCGAGAGGGGCTCTGAGGAATGGGAAATGCTCACGTGGGTGCGAATCCCTTCTTTTGCAGTTGCTCAATAGAGTTTTTAACATCATGCGGGAAAAGAACCCGGACATGGTGGCCGGAGAGAAGCGGAAATTTGTCATGAAGCCCCCGCAGGTTGTGAGAGTAGGGACCAAGAAAACATCTTTTGTCAACTTCACAGATATCTGCAAATTGTAAGTTTGCTCTTCGGGTTCCCCAGGAACAGCAGAGGGGTGCGCTGCTCCGTGCTCCTGTGCTGAAGGCAGCGTTTCCTGGCGAGTGGCTGTGCCAAACCAGCAGTGGAGGCTGTTTCAGTCACAGAGCTCATTAGATTTCTCCGTGAGAAGATATTTCTGCAAATGATTTATTGAGATAATTTCTAATTTTGTACTCTAAATTACAAAAGTGGTGCACGGGCTCTTGGGCTGAGACTCTCTGAGTTCATTGGTTTCTGTCAGGTTGGGTCAGCAGTGATATTTATGTGCAAGCCTTGAGGAGAGGGTGGGAAAAGTTCTTTCTAATTGGAGCTGACTACAAATGCTGTTCTCTTGGTGAATGGTGTGGACTCCAGTGGTGTTTTCCCAGTTTCCCGTGTGTTGATTGTGCCTTGTGAAGGCAGCTCTGTGCTTTGTGAGCACTCCTGGGCATGCAGAGCTGGTCAGATCGTGAGTGTGCCACAGAACAGGCCTGGTGCAGCCCTGCTGAGGGGCTGGGCTGTTCCAAAGGGAGCTTTTAACACATTTCCAGGGGATGAGACAGCAAGAATGAAAAATCTCTAATAGAAACGAGTTCCTTTTCACTGGTTGCTGTAATTTTGAGGTTTTTTTGGGATGGTGGGAGGTTTTTTTCATGTGGACTGTTGAGGTTTCTGGTGTCCTCAGTCACTGGTGTGTGTGCTCTTTGGTGCAGACCCCTCCCTTTGAAAGTTGCCAACTGAAGTTGGATTTACCCTGCCAGTCCTGTGTAAATCCCAGATTTCTCTGAAGGGGGAAGGTTCAGCATTTCCTTAACTTTATTTCTAGATTACATCGTCAGCCAAAACATCTCCTGGCGTTTTTGTTGGCAGAATTGGGTACAAGGTAAGGCTGCTGGGCTGGGGGGTGCCAAGGGTTGATATTGATCAAATATAACATTTTGGGGGTTCGATCTGCATGGATGTGCTGGGACAGGAGGGTTTTGTTCCCTGCACTGCAGTGCTGTGCTGGGTGACTGAGGAGAGAACATTTTAGTGAGGAGGCACAGAGGGAAACTCCGAGTCCTAGGGAATGGTCTTGTTCACTCCTGTGAGATCAGCAGGTGAGGGTTAAAATGTTCTGTAGGAAGGAGCTCTGAATACCTCAGAATTTTGCATTTTTTTCCCCTTCACAAAGCAATTCTGGCTGTGCTCTTCTTGAAGAACACATCCTTCTCTTGCTTCACATTCCTGATTTGTTTTAACACCTCACACCTGCAAATCAAATAATTCATTTTCTCTTTCCGATTAGTGGTTCAATAGATGGTAACAACCAACTGGTAATCAAAGGAAGATTCCAGCAAAAACAGATAGAAAACGTCTTGAGAAGATATATCAGTAAGTGGAACTCCCTTCCCCACTGCAGATTTCTCTCAGACCCCCTTGTGCTGCCCGGGGGCCCAGGTGTGTGCCAGGCATGGGGAGGCTGAGGAGCCATGGAATAATTTATCATGGAATAATTTATCATGGAATAATGCAAATACCATGGTTAGGCCACATGGGCTGTGCTCTGTCCTGGGCTAAAACATGTCAGGGAAAACAGAGCATTTGAAAATTGATTGTTTCCACCTGAATTTCATACCTTGGCTTTGGGGTGAACTGTGGAGAACAGCAGTAATGGTTAATTTTGATATTTCATACCTTGGTTTTGGGGTGAACTGTGGAGAACAGCAGTAATGGTTAATTTTGATATTTCATACCTTGGTTTTGGTGGAGACTGTGGAAAACAGTGATTGTTAATTTTGATATTTCATACCTTGGTTTTGGTGGAGACTAAGGAAAACAGCAGTGATTGTTAATTTTGAAGTTTCATACCTTGGCTTTGGGAGGGGCTGGGGAAAAGGGCAGTGATTGTTAATTTTGGGGTCTGTTGTGCCTGTGAGTTAACAGATGCAGGGTGTGTGTGTCACTGCTGGTCAGAGGACTCAGATCGTGTCCCAACACCCCTGCCTTGGTGCTGTGTCAGTCCCAGAGCTGCTGACATCTGGGAATGCTCAGGGAACATCAGTGGGAAGCCTGTGCTGGGTGTTCATTTTACAACATCACCCGAAACCTCCTCTGCATTAACCAGGGGCCATTTGTAGGTTTTCCTAAGCAGTCAGGAGGTGTGTTTGACCAGCTTTTGAGGGCAGCTGCTCGGTGCCTGGCTAACCGTGCCCGTTCTGCCCGCAGAGGAGTACGTCACCTGCCACACGTGCCGCTCCCCCGACACCATCCTGCAGAAGGACACCCGGCTCTACTTCCTGCAGTGCGAGACCTGCCACTCGCGCTGCTCCGTGGCCAGCATCAAAACCGGCTTCCAGGCTGTCACAGGCAAGAGGGCCCAGCTCCGTGCCAAAGCTAACTAGGTGTGCTGCTCACCCCCGGAGCTGGCAGCGTGTCCTGGCGAGATGGGACTGGACAGGTTTACGACCCGAGTGGATTTACCATTGTATTAAAGCGAGGTTGTAAAAAAAAAAACTACCAGAAATTTGGCTTTTGATTGATTGGTCTGTGAAATCCTTGCAAGATGCAGATCCTCAAGCTGTTCACAATACATTTGCTCGTTGAATATATTTTACCAACTGTAAGGAGCGTGGTGGGAAAGGAGGTGCTTTTTAATCCGTTCAGACTTCTGTAAACCACGAGATAAATTAAAGATACTATAACAGTGAGTGTCTTGGATTTGGACTTTTCCTTCAGCTTCCTCTTCAAACACTGGTGGGAATGGTTGGCGTGTTGTTCTGCAGATCATGTCACTGAGCTATGTCCAAGACCCAGAATGAAACTTTCAGATAAAGGTTATTTTGCTTCTACGTAACAGGTTTATTTTAGTTAATGCTGTCAGGAAACAGAGAAACCAGTCACAGAGTCCCGGGGCTGACAGCCAGGGGTGCACTGTGCACAGACAGGGGGTCAGGGCGTGCTGGGACAAACGGCTCTGAGACAGTTCAGGCACCAGACTGATGCTGAATCTTAACACGGAATCAATAAAACTGTACTGTAAGTTTTCATAGCGTCATAGTACTAAATTTTGCAATTTCTAATAGAGAAACCTTTATATTTCTGAAGTCCTGCACTCTTCATCACTTTAAAAAGAATCTAAACGCAGCAAAAAAAACAAAACAGTAGGTCTAAGTGTCATTGTACAGTGGTTGCAACACAAGTCTTCTATAAATCTTGAATTTGCAGGAGACACTGCCAAGGAATTTGGGTTCCAAATTAACACTTTTTGCTTCAGGATCTTCCCGTGCCCTTCCTCTGCCGGCGGTGGCAGTGACCTCGAGGGGACGCCTGCTGCTGTCCTCGCTGGGTTTTGTGCAGGAATCCTCCCAGCTGGGGGGTGCAGAGGTGCAGACGGGGACTGAAGTTCCCCCTGGGTTCCAGAAGTGGGGACAGTTGTCACTTGGTCGCCACAATGTCCCCGGGGCGGGGAGAGGCGCAGCAGCTCAGGGCCCCGGGCACCCCCCTGCGGGTCAGGGGAGCACCTCCTCCCCGGAGGAGCTGGTCCTTCTGCAGGCAGGCAGCAAACACCACAACTCCCAGGGTTTCTACTAAAGTTTTAACCTTTGTATGTTAACACAGAGCACAGTACTGCTGGGAGGGCACTCACTTGCAATTTGGAAACTTTGACAGCGCTGTAAGGTGGGAAAAAAAATCAAGGTTTTGTGGTTGGTTTCTTAAAAGCATTTTGAATTTCAAGTGAGCTATAACGATGTTGGATGTATCTTAAAGTGAATAAAGCCAGGATCAGTGCCTCTTGTAACGTTATCGTTGTATTCTTGTTTCTTCCTCGAGCAAAGAGTCTCCTGGTGGGAGTGAAACCTTGCAGAAGTGCCAGTTGCCTTTTTGTTCTGGTGACTTGCTGGTGGGACACCCTGAAAGAGCTGAAGAACAATGATATTTTGTTTTTTAAATGCTTGTTTTTCCCTGGGCCAAATAGCTTTAATTTGCTTGAAAAAAAATATACAGCGTGGCCTTGAGCTGGTGCTGGATTTCAGTGCTTTCCATGAAAAATTTAGTTTAGTGAAATTGGATCAAAAAGATCCAATTTAATAAAGGAATAAATGATTATTCCAAGCTCAGCTGTGAGCTCTGGCTTGCAGGAGAGTTTCATAGGGGTATTTTGTAGCTGTGCTTTGAGTCTGGGCATGAAACCCTGAAGGCTTTTAATGACTGATACTTGAGTGCAGCATCCTGAGCTGTAGGCTCAGGTCTTGCTGTGGAATAACCACACTAATGCAGGAGAAATCTGTGTCTAGGAGCAGGTATTGGGGTTTTTTTTTTAAGAAAAAACTTCCAGAGTACATTCAGAAAGTGTGTGAACACAAATGCCTCGTGTGAGGCTGCTGTGAGTTTGAAGTGCAGTTGTGTTCAGAGGCAAAAAGTTTTTGCTTTTGGCTGTGGGAGAGCAGCTTCAGGGTGGGGTTGTTAACAGGAGGGGGCAGCTGTGGCTGCCCTGGGTCTGTGCACACACCCTGCGGGAGGCAGAGCTGCTCTGATCCGGGTTTTGTCCTCTCTGAGCTGAGAATTGGCTGTGGGGAGATGCTGGAGGCAGAGCTGCTCTGGTCCGTGTTTTGTCCTCCCTGAGCTGAGAATTGGCTGTGGGGAGAGGTGGGAGGCAGATCTGAGGTACTGAAAGCCCCTGGGTGACCAAGGGCTCCTCTCCGTGGGTTTTGTCGTGCCCAATTCTCCACCTGATCCAGGCAACCTGGGCAGTGCAGGGCTGGTCCTTCCCAGCAGTGAGGGTGAAACATCTCCCAGCCCAGAACCTTCGAGAGAAAATCACCTGAGCCTTGGCCCTGGAGATGCTGGGAGAACAAACCAGGGGAATTGCTGGTGTCCTGAGCTTTCCCTGGAAGAAGAATCCCTTTATCCCCAACTCTGCCAGGACCTGCCTCTGTCTCCAGCTCAAACCTTTGGGACTTTGCTCCTGTCCCTGCAGTGACCAGGGAAACGGGAACATCTCATCCCTAATTCAACCCAAATCCACTGGGATCAGCTGCCCCGGGGCTCAGGTGCTTCTGTTCTGCTGCAATCACGGGTGGCCCCTGTGAAATTCAGAATAAACTCCACTGCTGGGAGCTTCTGGCCAGAGCAGGATTGTGATGATTTGTTGTAACCGCAGCTGGTGGAAAGGAAGAACATTTTTTAAATATTCTTTGAGGGCTGGGAGTCTCTGCTTGGTCCCAGGGCTGTGACATTGTGCAGTGTTGTCCTCCAGGCATGGCCACCACACCCCGAGATCCCTGGTTTGTGTCAGCTCTGGGGCACTGGGGCACCTGGGGTTGTCTGCAAGGAGAGGAAAAAAAGCAGATTTTTCAAAGCTGCTGCCACCAGGCCAGGGTTTGTCACGACTTGCAGGGGGTGTTGAGCTTGAATCAGGTGAAAGGACCTGTGGTGGTGGCTGCTGGGGGAGGCACAGGAATAGAAACAGCAGGAAGTTCCTGAAAGTCAAGAAACTGGGGAGTTGAGTTGATGCTGACAGCTGAAAATCATTCTAATTTATCGGTTCATCTTCTAAATAACACTTCTGCAGCTCTCTGCTCTGCCCCATGCTCAGTTTTTCCCTAGAGGTTCATTCCAGACTGCTGGAATGATCCAAGAAGGTGAGAGGCCAGGCTTTGGGAAGGATTTGCACACAGAAGCTGAGCAGCAATCAGCAGCTGCAGAAGAATTTCCAAATTCAGATTAATTCTGGACGGGGAGCAGACTGCAAAGCCTCTCCACTCCTGAAAGAATTGCTGGATTTTCTGTTTCTGGATCGTTCCTGCTGTGGTGAAGGTCAGAGCCTTGTTGCCAGAGCAGCACCCAGGTGACAGAGAGGGATCAGGACAAGGTGAAATCCTTCCCTGGTTTTTGCAGCAGTGCCCACAGCTGGAATCTGGAGGGGTTTGGATCCCCTCAGTGTCCGTGGGAGCAGCCAGGGTTGGGCTGGACCCGTCTGGCTCTGCTCCTGCATTTACAGGGACATTGGGCAGCTCACACCTTGCTCTGTTTGTCCAGCTTGGGAAAACTCACGTGGCTGCAGTTTGGGTTAAACGAAAAGGATTTGGGGTGAACAGCAAAATCCCGTGGCAGAGAGGGAAGCGCAGCTCCGTGTCCTTTCCCTCTAACGCAGCGAGCTGAGGGGGCAGAAAGGTTGCTCTGATCTGATCAGAAATGATCTCATGACAGGAGGAGGAAAAAGGCTTTTGAAGGAAATATGGAAATATCTTCCTCCTACAGCAAAACATCTTTCTCTCCTGAAGACCAACAGGTTCAGGGGCTGGTGCTGATCCTCAACACAACTTTATCTCACCCGGACAAGCCTTGGCTTTGAAGGGATTTCACCTGGCTCCAGTCCCTGGGATTAGAAACTGGTGTTTGCAGCTCTTCCATTATTTCAGCTTTTTTTTTTTAGTTGTTATTTTTGCTCTTTGATTATTTAGCTTTTTTTTAGTCATTATTTTAGCTTTTTCTTTTAGTCGTTATTTTATCTCTTTCATTATTTTATCTGTTTGAGTGCTGAAGACAGGGAGTGCCTCCAGAGGCCATTCAGCCTTTAGTCTTTAGTTTTTAGGAAAAGCCTGGACACTGCTTTTCCTGTAGGTGTTTCACCATGTGTGGATAAGCTCTATATCTTTATCTTTATCTTTATCTTTATATTTATCTTTATCTTTATTTTTATCTTTATCTTTATCTTTATCTTTATTTTTAACTTTATCTTTATTTTTATCTTTATCATCTTTATCTTTATCTTTTTTTTATCTTTATCTTATCTTTATCTATATCTGTATCTATCTAGGATAACTCTCTCCATTTTTACATACCCCTCACACAGATTGGCTGCTGGTCTGGCCCAAGCCCAGGGCAGCAGTTCTTTACACAGAAGAAGAAATTCCAGCTGGAAAAGTGTTGCTTCCCAACACACCTGAGGATTTGGGTTTTCCTCACCGGAAGCAAAACAAAACAAAAAATTCCTTGCTGTTCATCCTTTTTCCTTTTTGCACCTTGCAAGCACCTGCATAGTTCTGAAATTAATTGCGTTGGGCAGCGTTTTTCTGCCCAGTATCCACCAGAAATGTGTGGTCCCTCCCTCCCCTCTCTCTCTCCAGCTCATTGCATCTCCCACAGAGGTCCCTGGGCTCACAGAAGGTTTGGGTTTTCCAACAGAAAACCTTATCCCACATTCTGTAGTAAAGCAAATCCCTTTTAAATTCAATTATTTCTTCCCCCGGCCCTGCTTTGGGTAGTTATCCCATAAGTTGGGTGTATTTCTTTCTTCCATGTGGAAGCTTCACGCTGGGGGGAGCAGAACAAAGCAGTTTGTGCCCTGTCACCAGTCAGGTGGTTTATTGCAGGGAGGAAAGCTAGACGTGATTTATTTTGAAAAGAAGGCACAGAAGGCAAGGAAAAATAAATAAACTTTTGGTTACATTCTTTGTTTTGTGGACTGAAACGTCTCCATGCTGCTCGTGGCCCTCAGAACCTGCTGCAGGCCTTGTGCTGTGGTTTTGTTCAGCACCAAAATTGCCCCTTTTTTTTTCCACCGAGGCTGTGAGAAAAAATAAGTTCTGGGAAATGTGAGCTCATCTGAAATGAAGCTTAGAACATTTTTCTTTGCTGCCTGGTCCCCGCTCTCCCAGCCACCGTCAGACAATGGAGGGAGGAGGTGCTGCTGTCTCTGTTCTTCCGGAGGAGCTGTGCAGACAGCCCTGCGTTCTCCTGATGTGCTGATTGGGGCTCCGGGTGCTGCTGAGGTTTCCCTGCTGGGAGAAAGCCCCTGCTTGGGGCTGCCAGTTCAGCCTCGAATATTCCATGTACAGCAGCTGGTTTGTAATTCCAGACCTTCCCCACATCGCCAAAATTCATTTAAACTCCGTGCTGGAGCGCATTTTTTCCCTCTGCTCTTTGTTCTGGGTGAGGGAGGTGGCTTTTAAATCCATTCTTGGGGCTGGGGAAGGAGGAGGGTGCTGGGCTGGAGCCACCTGAACCTCTGGAGATGCTGTGGGTGCAGAGGCGGCCCAGGGATGCTCTGGCTGTGGGGATGGGAAGGGAGGGGCTGAGCTGGAGCAGGGTCCAGAGCAGGAGGGGATGGCCCAGCTGGGCTGCCAGAGCTGCTCTCCTCACCCAGCCTGGCTCAGGGAGCTCCGAGCAAACCCAGCAGTGCTGGGGCTCTGCCTGGGCCAGTCTGTCAGAGGAAACAATCACCCACCTGGGAGAAATCTGGGCAGTGAACTGGGTGTCTTCCTGCTGAACCAGGGCAGGGTGTCCATCCTGACGCCCACCCTCTGTCCAGGCCACCAGAGCACTCCCAGCCTGGCTGAGGCCTTTTGGAGCCACTGTCCCCACCCAAGGCTTGGGGGTGTTTTCCTGCCAGAGCATGGACAGACCCCGTGGGAGCCCGTGGGGTTCCTGACCACATCTCCAAATGTTTGCAGAGCTTTATTGAGAAGAGGAAAAAGAGGGAACTGAACCTCCCGCAGGTAACAAGAAGACAGTGCAGGAGGGGTGTGAGCACTGTGACAGAGACACAAATTCCCCAGAGACACAAATTCTTCCAAGCTCCCCAAAGAACTCTCCCATTACAGCTGCAGTGACTGAAATGTTTCCAAAGTGCTGCGTGGCCTGGAACTGAGATTCCCATCAAAGTTCATGGGAGTTATTAAAGCCAGCAGGGGGTTTTGTTGGGGGTTTTTGTTGCATCTCCTGACTCAGGCTGAGGGCACCATTGCAGGCGTTTTGGCCCCAGGGATTGTTTGTGCGTGTTCAGGAGCACATGGAAGGAGCTTTTGGGGCTGGAGTGACCCTGCTCTGCTCTTCTAATGCCTGCCCAGGCCAGCGTGGGGAAACCAGAGCACCAAAGCTTCCTGCACATCTGCTGATCCCATCCCATCCCATCCCATCCCATCCCATCCCATCCCATCCNATTCTTTCGTCCTCTCATTTTCTTTCATTCCTGTTGCTTTCATTTAATTTCTTCCCATCCCATGGATCCCATCCCATCCCATCCCATTCCATTCCATGGATCCCATCCCATCCCATCCCATCCCATCCCATCCCATCCCATCCCATTTAACCCAAACTGTGCCAGCAGCCCCAGCCTTTCCCGTTTCCTCTGCAGAGGTGCAGGAGAGGCAGCAGGGACTGGGACTTTGGGGTTGTTTCCAGCCCAGACCCCACTGTTTTCCCCACGGATGGGATGGCAGCAGAGCAGCCCAAGTGAGGAGCCAGGTGAGGCCCCGGACACTCAGGAATGAGATTTTCCCTCTGTGGGTGGTGGGGACGGCCTTTAACAAAGGCTGAATTTTATTTTCAAGCTCCCACCACGGCAGCTGTGTACGTTCAGCTGAGCTGCTCCGTTTGTGGTGGTCATTTTTCTCCAGAATATGCAGATGTTGAATGAATTGCTGCCTCTGGGGGTGTTCTGGGGAGAATGGACTGGCCCAACCCTTGTGTTCCCACATCCCAGCAGGGCAGAGATGATTCCAGGGAGCGACTCTGGGCCAGGGAAAAGGCGGTTGGGTGCACAGAGGGTGGGACCCTTCACATTCATTCAAGAGCTAATGGGGTCTAACACAGCCCCTTGTGTCAGGGATGGATAAAGGGCCGTGGGGAGGACCACACATCTCTGTTAGCCCGGACAGCCCCAAAGGCCCGGGAGCTGGCTGGGCCTGTGTGCCCAAAGATGAGATGGGGGAGAGAAGTGGCCTGGCTGAAATTCTGCCTGGAACTGAGGGAAAAGAGTTTTTGACTTTTGGAAGAACAGAGAAGCGATTTAGGGCGACTCCGAGGGTGTAATGGGGTTATGCAGGTGATGCCTTGAGATTCAGCTT